>OX155901.1:59814080-60414080 GCA_944588485.1 Phosphuga atrata | reverse complement strand
TGCATCAGTTTTTCAAATACGAACTAAACACCGCGAACTCGAAATAAAGTGGGGATATAAGCGCAGAACAATGCTAAACTCGAGATGCATTCTCTCGCCGGTATGAGTATAGAATCCTAAAAGATTTTAATCTAAAGTTGAAGCTAGTTGAAACCGTAAACAGAATATAGACTTTCCGTAACGATATTTCCATTAAATACTTAAACAGAACATAGACTTGACTTAACGTTATTTTCATTGGTTCGAAAGCAGAAAATAGACTTTACATAACGTTACTTCCATTAGATCCTTAAGCAGAATATAGACTTTACTTAATGTTATTTTCATTAAATACTTCAACAGAACATTAACGTTATTTCCATTAAATTCTTAAGCAGAATATAGACTTTACTTAACGTTATTTAGCAGAATATAGACTTTACTTAACGTTATTTTCATTAAATACTTAAACAGAACATTAACGTTATTTCCATTAAATCCTTAAGCAGAATATAGACTTTACTTAACGTTATTTCCATTAAATTCTTAATGAGAATATAGACTTTACTTAAGGTTATTTACATTAAATCCTTAAGCATAATATAGACTTTACGTTATTTCCATAAAATTCTTAAGCAGAATATAGACTTTACTTAACATTATTTCCATTAAATTCTTAAGAAGAATATAGACTTTACTCAACGTTATTTCCATTGGTACGAAAGCAGAATATAGACTTTACATAAGGGATCGTCCATTAATCACGTGAGGCTCGTAATGAGGGGGGAAGGGGTTGGCGAAGAATCAAGAAATATCACAAGGGGGGAGGGGAGGTGTAGTGAGATATCACTTGTATTTATTTTTTCGTTGAACGCGCAATTTTTAAAGCGAAAAGCTGCGCGCGACTTTTGCGAAAAAATACACGTGATTTTGGGTAGAGGGAGGTTTAACCTAAAACCTCACAACGTATCACCAGGCGGGAGGGGGGAGGGTGGCGGGGGCTTAAAAATTTGCTAAAAAACATCACGTGAATAATGGACGACCCCTAACGTTATTTCCATTAGATCTTAAGCAGAATATAGACTTTACTTAACGTTCATTCCATTAAATCCTCAAGCAGAATATAGACTTTACTTAACGTTATTTCCATTGGTTTCGAAGGAAGCATATAGACTTTAGATAACGTTATTTCCATTAAATGCTTAAGCAGGATATATACTTTACTTAACATTATTTAAATTAAATTCTTAAGGAAAATATAGACTTTACTTAACGTTATTTCCATTGGTTTCGAAAGAAGCATATAGACTTTACATAACGATATTTCCATTAAATTCTTAAGCAGGATATAGACTTTACTTAACGTTATTTCCATTGGTTTCTAAAGAAGCATATAGACTTTACATAACGTTATTTCCATTAAATTCTTAAGCAGGATATAGACTTTACTTAAGCTTATTCCCATCAAATTCTTAAGCAGAATATAGACTTTACTTAACGTTATTTTCATTGTTTTGGAAGCAGAATATAGACTTTACTTAATGTTATTTCCATTACATTCTTAAGTAGAATATAGACTTTACTTAACGTTATTTTCATTGGTGCGAAAGCAGAATGTAGACTTTACTTAACGTTATTTTCATTGTTGCGGAAGCAGAATATAGACTTTACATAACGTTATTTCCATTAAATTCTTAAGCAGGATATAGACTTTACTTAACGTTATTTTCATTGGTGCGAAAGCAGAATGTAGACTTTACTTAACGTTATTTTCATTGTTCGGAAGCAGAATATAGACTTTGCTTAACGTTATTTCCATTACATGCTTAAGTAGAATATAGACTTTACTTAACGTTATTTTCATTGGTGCGAAAGCAGAATGTAGACTTTACTTAACGTTATTTTCATTGTTCTGGAAGCAGAATATAGACTTTACATAACGTTATTTCCATTACATTCATAAGCAGGATATAGACTTTACTTAACCTTATTCTCATCAAATTCTTAATCAGAATATAGACTTTACTTAACGTTATTTTCATTGTTTTGGAAGCAGAATATAGACTTTACTTAACGTTATTTCCATTACATTCTTAAGTAGAATATAGACTTTACTTAACGTTATTTTCATGGGTCGAAAGCAGAATGTAGACTTTACTTAACGTTATTTTCATTGTGCGGAAGCAGAATATAGACTTTACATAACATAATTTCCATTAAATTCTTAAGCAGGATATAGACTTTACTTAACCTTATTCCCATCAAATTCTTATGCAGAATATAGACTTTACTTAACGTTATTTTCATTGGTTCGAAAGCAGAATGTAGACTTTACTTAACGTTATTTTCATTGTTCCGGAAGCAGAATATAGACTTTACATAACGTTATTTCCATTAAAATCTTAAGCAGGATATAGACTTTACTTAACTTTAATCCCATCAAATTCTTAAGCAGAATATAGACTTTACTTAACGTTATTTTCATTGTTTTGGAAGCAGAATATAGACTTTGCTTAACGTTATTTCCATTACATTCTTAAGTAGAATATAGACTTTACTTAACGTTATTTTCATTGGTGCGAAAGCAGAATGTAGACTTTACTTAACGTTATTTTCATTGTTCTGGAAGCAGAATATAGACTTTACATAACGTTATTTCCATTAAATTCAAAAGCAGGATATAGACTTTACTTAACCTTATTTTCTATGGGTCGAAAGCAGAATGTAGACTTTACTTAACGTTATTTTCATTGTTTCGGAAGCAGAATATAGACTTTACATAACGTTATTTCCATTAAATTCTTAAGCAGGATATAGACTTTACTTAACGTTATTTTCATTGGTTCAAAAGCAGAATGTAGACTTTACTTAACGTTATTTTCATTGTTCGGAAGCAGAATATAGACTTTACATAACATAATTTCCATTAAATTCTTAAGCAGGATATAGACTTTACTTAACCTTATTCCCATCAAATTCTTATGCAGAATATAGACTTTACTTAACGTTATTTTCATTGTTTTGGAAGCAGAATATAGACTTTACTTAACGTTATTTCCATTACATGCTTAAGTAGAATATAGACTTTACTTAACGTTATTTTCATTGGTCGAAAGCAGAATGTAGACTTTACTTAACGTTATTTTCATTGTTCCGGAAGCAGAATATATATACTTTACATAACGTTATTTCCATTAAAATCTTAAGCAGGATATAGACTTAACTTAACTTTATTCCCATCAAATTCTTAAGCAGAATATAGACTTTACTTAACGTTATTTTCATTGTTTTGGAAGCAGAATATAGACTTTGCTTAACGTTATTTCCATTACATTCTTAAGTAGAATATAGACTTTACTTAACGTTATTTTCATTGGTGCGAAAGCAGAATGTAGACTTTACTTAACGTTATTTTCATTGTTCTGGAAGCAGAATATAGACTTTACATAACGTTATTTCCATTAAATTCTTAAGCAGGATATAGACTTTACTTAACCTTATTCTCATCAAATTCTTAAGCAGAATATAGACTCTACTTTACGTTATTTTCATTGTTTTGGAAGCAGAATATAGACTTTACTTAACGTTATTTCCATTACATTCTTAAGTAGAATATAGACTTTACTTAACGTTATTTTCATTGGTCCGAAAGCAGAATGTAGACTTTACTTAACGATATTTTCATTGTTCCGGAAGCAGAATATAGACTTTACATAACGTTATTTCCATTAAATTCTTAAGCAGGATATAGACTTTACTTAACGTTATTTCCATTACATTCTTAAGTAGAATATAGACTTTACTTAACGTTATTTTCATTGGTCGAAAGCAGAATGTAGACTTTACTTAACGTTATTTTCATTGTTCCGGAAGCAGAATATAGACTTTACATAACGTTATTTCCATTAGATCCCAAAGACCGATTCTCATATACGCGACACTCAGCTACGCGACGTCAACGTTAAGTAAAGTCTATATTCTGCTTAAGGATGTAATGGAAATAACGTTAAGTAAAGTCTATATTCTGCTTAAGGATTTAATGCAAATAACGTTTCCATATAACGTAAGGATTTAATGGAAATAACGTAAAGGCTATATTCTGCTTAAAGGTCGATTCCCATATGCACAACTCTCAGCTACGCTACGTCGTGCGACATCGCCTGTCAAATAATGATTACATTGTTTTAAATGGCCACGTTCTCATTATGGCTATGCGACTTGTTCATTTAAAACAATGTAATCATTATTTGACAGGCGATGTCGCACGACGTCGCGTAGCTGAGAGTTGTGCATATGGGAATCGACCTTTAAGCAGAATATAGCCTTTACGTTATTTCCATTAAATCCTTACGTTATATGGAAACGTTATTTGCATTAAATCCTTAAGCAGAATATAGACTTTACTTAACGTTATTTCCATCATAAAAATGGCCGGGGTTACTCTCATATCGCGCCTAAAGTGATTTTACTTAACGTAAAAATAAAAATTTTCAATCTTGAGAAACGTCAAATTGTTGGAACAGAGCGACATCTATGTAGATATAACTTAATATAACCTTATTTCCGTCAGACAACGTCATTTCAGATTGAAAAAAGGTCCGAGTTACTCGCAAGTTGCGCTTAAAGAAGTTTTACTTCAATATAGTTAACCTTAATAGACCTTTTTACGGTTGGTTAAGAACATGCGCATCCGCCAACTTTGAAAGGCGGGAATATGAAAGTTTCGGGCACATTTTCACTGGTTATACGTCAAAAAGTTCGGGCACTTTTTGACGTATAGCATGGCGGAAATTGACACATGCGCACAAAAAAAATTCAACTATGAAAAGGTCCATTGCTTCAATCCACACTGTAACCTATAATCCATTTTTTTTAGAATGCAGTACAGGGAAGATAGGGCTTATTTGACATTGTCCTCTGATTGGCTTAAATCGAGGAGGAAAGTTCACACCGACGATATTTACTTCTCCATCTCAACCTCTTTTCTCTCTTTCTTTTCACATACATTTGCAGCTGTTAGTTGTCAATGGCTGCCGTGTCAATTCACAATTGTCATCTGATCTGTTTGTATCATTTAGATTTTTTGCGTTATGTTTGTATTTTATTACTATTGTTGCCATTTGGTGTATTTAATAGATATTCAATCAAACCATTAATAAATCACCAATTTTATATTCAAGTAACTATATTTGAATTTAGCGCCAAATTTTGTAACTAGATTGAACATTTGTCATAGTGTAAATCAGGTTTCTAGTTACTGCATTCTTAAAAAAAATTGAATATAGAATGTTATAGCTTTAATCTAAAACAGGGTTATCTTAGTCTTTGAAATAGTTGCAATTGTAGACTAGATCTTAGCTAATAATCCAATGAAAACATTGAAGTTGCTATAAACTAAATCCTTATATCTATAAGCCAAACTAAAACTATTTTGAACCTTTCTTGTCCCGCAGTGTCCCAAATCTCGAATTTGACTGTGGTGTCCTCCAAGCAGACGGTCTGGGTGAGGAAAGCAGCGCCGATGGTGCTCTCCTGGTACTCGTGGAACTGCCCTTTGACGAATCTGAGGACCAAGCTGGACTTGCCGACCGCCGACTCGCCGAGCAGCACGAGTTTGAACTGGCAGATTTTGCCCTGGGCCGCTCCGTTTGGTCTCTGTGCTGTCCCTGTTCTAGTCGCCATCTACAAATGAAACAATCGAAAACCAGTTTTCAATTCAGAGCATACTGGAATGTTTAGGGTAGAATGGCAACTAGAATGCTCTAGATTAAATATTAACCTAGATAAGTCAGAGCGGAAGTTTAAAACTATTGCAATTTGTACAGGATATAAGACAAAGATAATTAGATTAAGAAAGTCTGGTAAAATATGTATATCTGGCTTTAAGATAGCATTTGAGTTTATCAGTGGAATGAAGATTTGTTTTGGAGTGATTTAAAGATGGCCATGGTATGTTTTGATTGGGCAAGCAAGTGTGAAGGCAGCTCATGATTGGCGAAACTGTTTTTTTTTTTGTGTGTGTAAAGATCAACAAACAGAAGATAACAAAGAGTTGCAATAATAGGGGGGCGTCAGAGGCGAGGATTCAAGGGCAAATTTCGGTTGCGAGAAAATCCGTTGGTTTTCCGTGGAAAAGTTCGAGGATTTATTTTTTGCAGTCTTTTTTTTTACAGTTAACTAGATTATGACGCACTTGGAAAAAAATGCGGACTAACCTACCTTACTGGGTTTTCTTCGGATCGATCGCGCGAGACTTTCCGCTGCTCGAGACTTTTCCGGCTAAAAAATAAACTTCTGGTCCGTCTTTCGATTTTTTTACATAAATGGCGAGTTTGGACGGGGACTGAGCGAATAAAAAAAAAAAAAAACTCGGGGATCGTCCGCGGGGGAAACGCACTGTAAAGTCCAAAAAATCGCTTTATTTTGTTTCCTCCTGGGCGATGCTTTCGGCTCGGCTTTCGCTCTTTCTGCAACTTTACACCACACCAAACGTATCGAACGATTAAAATTCACAAAACGGAGTGACAGTGGTATTGCACTCACTTGACAGGACGACACCGATTTTCTAACGACGTTGCCAAACCGCACACTTTACCCCATACTACAATAACATTCTATAAATCTTAGTCAAAACAAGACTAAATAGATAAACAAGATTAGATATTCAAAACTAGATAGACAGACAAGATTAGATAGACAAGACTAGATAAACAGACTAGACTAAAAAGACTAGAAAGACAAGACTAGACAGGCAAGACTAGACAGACAAGACTAGACAGACAAGACCAGACAGACAAGATTAGACAGATAAGATTAAACAGAGAAGACTAGACAGACAAGACTAGACAGACAAGACTAGTCAGACAAGACTAGACAGACAACACTAGGTAGACAGGACTAGAAAAGACTAATCTGTCTGGTCTTGTCCGCCTGGTCTTGTTCGTCTGGTTTTGTCCGTCTGTTCTTGTCCGTTTGGTCTTTTCTGTCTGATCTTGTCCGTCTGGTATTGACCGTCTGGTCTGGTCCACCTTACCGGGGTGGCGCATACTAAAACCCAAGGTGGTTTTGTCCGTCTCGTCCGCCTGAACTTGTCTGTTTGATCTTGTCCATTCATGTTTGTTTCCAGGATATGGTCCACTAACATTCATAGCTTTAATTTGATTAATTTAATTTTAATTTGATTATTTTGATTTTCTCCATATTGATTAGGCATGGGAGGTTGTCCTTGTTCATTTGGGAGCCTCTTGATTGATTATAAACATTTTGAATTGGCTGACCTGCCATTGGTGGTTGCCCAGACATGGGTGGTTGTCTTGGCATTGCTTGCTAACCTGGCATTGTAGGTTGCTTTCCCATATGGGGTGGTTTTGACATAGGCAGTTGACCAGGAATTGGTGGTTGTCCTGGCATTTGTGGTTGTCCTGTCAATTACGGTTGCCCTGACATATTTTGAGCAGGCACTTATGGTTGTCCTGGCATTTGTAGTTGTCCTATCAATTGCGGTTGCCCTGGCATAATTTGATCAGACATTGGTGGTTGTCCTGGCATTTGTGATTGTCCTGTCAATTACGGTTGCCCTGGAATATTTTGAGCAGGCATTTGTGGTTGCCCTGGCATTTGTGGTTGTCCTGTCAATTGGGATTGCCCTGGCATATTTTGATCAGACGTTGGTGGTTGTCCTGGCATTTGTGATTGTCCTGCCAATTAAGGTTGCCCTGGCATAATTTGACAGACATTGGTGGTTGTCCTGGCATTTGTGGTTGTCCTGTCAATTGCGGTTGCCCTGGAATATTTTTACCAGGCATTGGTGGTTGTACTAGCATTTGTGGGTGTTCTGGCATTTGTGGTTGTCCTGTCAATTGCGGTTGCCCTGGCATATTTTGATCAGATATTGGTGGTGGTCCTATCATTTGTGGTTGTCCTGTCAATTACGGTTGCCCTGGCATACTTTGAGCAGACATTTGTGGTTGTTATGGTATTTGTGGTTGTCCTGGCATTTGTGGTTGTCCTGTCAATTGCGGTTGCCCTGGCATATTTTGACCAGGCATTGGTGGTTGTACTAGCTTTTGTGGGTGTTCTGGCATTTGTGGTTGTCCTGTCAATTACGGTTGCCCTGGCATATTTTGATCAGATATTGGTGGTGGTCCTATCATTTGTGGTTGTCCTGTCAATTACGGTTGCCCTGGCATACTTTGAGCAGACATTTGTGGTTGTTATGGTATTTGTGGTTGTCCTGGCATTTGTGGTTGTCCTGTCAATTGCGGTTGCCCTGGCATATTTTGACCAGGCATTGGTGGTTGTACTAGCTTTTGTGGGTGTTCTGGCATTTGTGGTTGTCCTGTCAATTACGGTTGCCCTGACATATTTTGAGCAGGCACTTATGGTTGTCCTGGCATTTGTGGTTGTCCTATCAATTGCGGTTGCCCTGGCATAATTTGATCAGACATTGGTGGTTGTCCTGGCATTTGTGGTTGTCCTGTCAATTGCGGTTGCCCTGGCATATTTTGATCAGATATTGGTGGTGGTCCTATCATTTGTGGTTGTCCTGTCAATTACGGTTGGCCTGGCATACTTTGAGCAGACATTTGTGGTTGTTATGGTATTTGTGGTTGTCCTGGCATTTGTGGTTGTCCTGTCAATTGCGGTTGCCCTGGCATATTTTGACCAGGCATTGGTGGTTGTACTAGCTTTTGTGGGTGTTCTGGCATTTGTGGTTGTCCTGTCAATTGCGGTTGCCCTGGCATATTTTGATCAGATATTGGCGGTTGTCCAATCATTTGTGGTTGTCCTGTCAATTACGGTTGCCCTGGCATACTTTGAGCAGACATTTGTGGTTGTTATGGTATTTGTGGTTGTCCTGGCATTTGTGGTTGTCCTATCAATTGCGGTTGCCCTGGCATATTTTGATCAGACATTGGTGGTTGTCCTGGCATTTGTGATTGTCCTGTCAATTATGGTTGCCCTGGAATATTTTGAGCAGGTATTTGTGGTTGTCCTGTCAATTGGGATTGCCCTGGCATATATTGATCAGACATTGGTGGTTGTCCTGGCATTTGTAGTTGTCCTGTCAATTACGGTTGCCCTGGAATATTTTGAGCAGCATTTGTGGTTGTCCTGGTATTTGTGGTTGTCCTGGCATTTGTGGTTGTCCTGTCAATTGCGGTTGCCCTGGCATATTTTGACAAAGCATTAGTGGTTGTCCTGGCATTTGTGGCTGTCCTGTCAATTGCGGTTGCACTGGCATATTTTGATCAGACATTGGTGGTTGTCCTAGCATTTGTGGTTGTCCCGTCAATTACGGTTGCCCTGCCATACTTTGAGCAGACATTTGTGGTTGTTATGGTATTTGTGGTTGTCCTGGCATTTGCGGTTGTGCTGTCAATTGCGGTTGCCCTGGCATATTTTGATCAGACGTTGGTGGTTGTCCTGGCATTTGTGATTGTCCTGTCAATTATGGTTGCCCTGGAATATTTTGAGCAGGCATTTGTGGTTGTCCTGGTATTTGTGGTTGTCCTGGCATTTGTGGTTGTCCTGTCAATTGGGATTGCCCTGGCATATATTGATCAGACATTGGTGGTTGTCCTGGCATTTGTAGTTGTCCTGTCAATTACGGTTCCCTGGAATATTTTGAGCAGCATTTGTGGTTGTCCTGGTATTTGTGGTTGTCCTGGCATTTGTGGTTGTCCTGTCAATTGCGGTTGCCCTGGCATATTTTGACAAAGCATTAGTGGTTGTCCTGGCATTTGTGGCTGTCCTGTCAATTGCGGTTGCACTGGCATATTTTGATCAGACATTGGTGGTTGTCCTAGCATTTGTGGTTGTCCTGTCAATTACGGTTGCCCTGCCATACTTTGAGCAGACATTTGTGGTTGTTATGGTATTTGTGGTTGTCCTGGCATTTGCGGTTGTGCTGTCAATTGCGGTTGCCCTGGCATATTTTGATCAGACGTTGGTGGTTGTCCTGGCATTTGTGATTGTCCTGTCAATTATGGTTGCCCTGGAATATTTTGAGCAGGCATTTGTGGTTGTCCTGGTATTTGTGGTTGTCCTGGCATTTGTGGTTGTCCTGTCAATTGGGATTGCCCTGGCATATATTGATCAGACATTGGTGGTTGTCCTGGCATTTGTAGTTGTCCTGTCAATTACGGTTGCCCTGGAATATTTTGAGCAGGCATTTGTGGTTGTCCTGGTATTTGTGGTTGTCCTGGCATTTGTGGTTGTCCTGTCAATTGCGGTTACCCTGGCATATTTTGACAAAGCATTAGTGGTTGTCCTGGCATTTGTGGCTGTCCTGTCAATTGCGGTTGCACTGGCATATTTTGATCAGACATTGGTGGTTGTCCTAGCATTTGTGGTTGTCCTGTCAATTACGGTTGCCCTGGCATACTTTGAGCAGACATTTGTGGTTGTTATGGTATTTGTGGTTGTCCTGGCATTTGCGGTTGTCCTGTCAATTGCGGTTGCCCTGGCATATTTTGATCAGACGTTGGTGGTTGTCCTGGCATTTGTGATTGTCCTGTCAACTATGGTTGGCCTGGAATATTTTGAGCAGGCATTTGTGGTTGTCCTGGTATTTGTGGTTGTCCTTGCATTTGTGGTTGTCCTGTCAATTGGGATTGCCCTGGCATATATTGATCAGACATTGGTGGTTGTCCTGGCATTTGTAGTTGTCCTGTCAATTACGGTTGCCCTGGAATATTTTGAGCAGGCATTTGTGGTTGTCCTGGTATTTGTGGTTGTCCTGGCATTTGTGGTTGTCCTGTCAATTGCGGTTGCCCAGGCATATTTTGACCAGGCATTGGTGGTTGTCCTGGCATTTGTGGTTGTTCTGGCATTTGTGGTTGTCAAATGTCAGGACACTTACAAATGCTAGGACACCCACAAATGCCAGGACAACCACCAATGCCTGGTCAAAATATGCCAGGGCAACCGCAATTGATAGGACAACCACAAATGACAGGACAACTACAAATGCCAGGACAACCACATATACCAGGACAACCACAAATGCCAGCTCAAAATATTCCAGGGCAACCGTAATTGACAGGACAACCACAAATGCCAAGACAATGCCATGTCAATTGCGGTTGCCCCGGCATATTTGAACCAGGCATTAGTGCTTGTCCTGGCATTTGTGGTTGTCCTGGCATTTGTGGTTGTCCTGTCAATTGCGGTTGCCCTGGCATATTTTGACCAGGCATTGGTGGTTGTCTAGGCATTTGTGTTTGTCCTGGCATTTTTTATTGTCCTGTCAATTGCGGTTGCCCTGGCATATTTTGACCAGGCATTGGTGGTTATCCTGGCATTTGTGGTTGTCATTTCAATTGCGGTTGCCCTGGCATATTTTGACCAGGCATTAGTGGTTGTCATGGCATTTGTGGCTGTCCTGGCATTTGTGGTTGTCCTGTCAATTGCGGTTGCCCTGGCATATTTTGACCAGGCATTGGTGGTTGTCTAGGCATTTGTGGTTGTCCTGGCATTTTTGATTGTCCTGTCAATTGCGGTTGCCCTGGCATATTTTGACCAGGCATTGATGGTTATCCTGGCATTTGTGGTTGTCATTTCAATTGCGGTTGCCCTGGCATATTTTGACCAGTCATTAGTGGTTGTCATGGCATTTGTGGCTGTCCTGGCATTTGTGGTTGTCCTGTCAATTGCGGTTGCCCTGGCATATTTTTACCAGGCATTGGTGGTTGTCTAGGCATTTGTTGTCTAGGCATTTGATATTTTAAACAGGCATTGGTGGTTGGCCTGGCACATTATGACCAGACATTGACGGTTGGCCTGGCATTTTTGACCAGGCATTGGTGGTTGGCCTGGCAGATTGTGACAAGGCATTAGTGGTTAGCCTGGCATATTTTGACCAGTCATTGGTGGTTTGCCAGGCATAGGAGATTGATTCATCAAAGGTTGATAGTCCCATTTGTGGTTGATTTAACATGGGTGGTTGATTATTTGGAGAAGGTGCTTGACCTGGCATTGAAGGATATTGTCTAGGACTTCTGACCCATGTTTTAACCAGTGGGTGGCATATTTGGTCCAGGCCCTCGTCCCATATTTGGACCTGCTGGTGCTAATCCTTGTTGTAGTGATGTAGGTGGAATATTAGGACCTGGATTTAAAGAAATACTTTGACCTGCAGCTGATTTGATAGAACGTTTTGACCTCTGAAGTAGGTGGTAAAGTTTTTTTTTTTTTAATTAAAAGTTTGGTTCGATGTGATTACCGGGTTTGCCGACCCTTCGAACACTGCGGTCTATTGGTAGCCTATTGTATTCTATCACATTCACTTAGGCCCAGAAACCTGTTGTTATAATAAATTGCGCTAATTGCCATTTTTCACATTTGTCTTTCTGCAACAAATGCGGCCGGCGCTGGGGATAGAACTCGGACCTCTATACTTGTCAGTTAGTGCTCTAACATGAGGCCACGAGCGTCACCACTACACCACTCGCGCCGGCAGTGAAGTGAAGTAGATGAAGTATTTGGTCCAGTCCAAGAAGAATTTTGCATGGTTGGCATCTGCCTACGTAAGTTTTGTCCACTTACAGGTTTTTGACCTAAAAGTGTATTTATGGCCCCAGGCATCAGACCAGTGTTCTGTAAAGGTTGATTAGGCATAGAAGTTGGTGTATTGGACATGGGTGGTTGGTTTGAGGGTGGATTTGATGTAAGTGGCATTAATGGTTGGTGAGGAAATTGTACCATTGGTTTAGATAAACCAACATCTGATCCATTAACAGCTCCAAATTGGGCACTGCTATTACTAGGTGGTCTAGGAGGTAATTGACTGGATGGCGTTCTAATATTTGGGGGTTGCCCCATCATTGGTTGGCCCTGTGGAGGTCCATATGGATCCTGGTCCAACCGGTTTTTCGGGACCAAGTAGCACATTTTGAAAGCCACCTTGTGGAGATGGTGGACCTAGTCTACTCTGATTGCAACCGTCCGTCTGGTCTTATCCGTTTTGTCTTTTCTGTCTGGTCTTGCCCATCTGGTCTTGTCCGCCTGATCTTGTCTGTTATGGTCTTGTTCGTCTGGTCTTGTCCATCTAGTCTTGTCCACCTGATCTTGTCTGTTTGGTTTTGTCTGTCTGGTCTTGTCCTTCTGTTCTTGTCCGTTTGGTCGTGTCCGCCTGATCTTGTCTGTTTGGTCTTGTCCGTCTGATCTTGTCTGTTTGGTCTTGTCCATCTGGTCTTGTATGTCTAGTCTTTTCTGTTTGGTCTTGTCCGTCTGGTCTTCTCCGCCTGATATTCACTTTGGTCGTATCCGTCTGGTCTTGTCTGTTTGGTCTTGTCCGTCCGGTCTTCTCCATCTGGTTTTGTACGTCTAGTCATGTCTACCTGGTCTTGTCTGCTTTGGGAACAAGTCCGACAGGGCACGTAGTCGAGGACCTGCTCAGGCCGGACATTGAGCCGCCACTCGAGAAGAGGTACTTCATCACCTAGTAGGCCCACTAGCATCTAGTCCGCAAATATTTGCGCAGACATTCGATAGACCTTCGCGAACTCGTCGCTCTTTGTAAACACGACCAAGTACAAATCGTCAACTTGATTGCAGAAGCTAACCTCCCTTACTTTAAGTTTAGATCAATATAATTCCAAAACTACAAGAGATAGGTTGTTCTAGTCTTTACTAGCTAAAAAACAATTGAGTTATCTATGTAGATACCAAATTTGAAGCTTCTATCTTATCTATTAACCGAATTATGAAACAAAATTTAGATATATTGGTTGGCTCTGGCACCTAAGCTTTCTTACTAAGTTTAGACTAATTTAATTCTCAAACTGCAAGACATATATTGTTCTAGTCTTCACTCGACAATTTACAATTTAGTTATCTATGTAGATACCAAATTTCAAGCTTCTATCTTACCTATTAACTAAGTTATGAAACAAAATCTAGATATATTACTTAAATCTAACACCTAACCTCCCTTACTAAGTTTAGACCAATATAATTCCAAAACTACCAGAGATAGGTTGTTCTAGTCTTCACTAGATAATAAATAACAATTTAATTATCTATGTAAATAGTCTTGTCCGTGTGGTCTTGTTCGTCTGGTCTTGTCCGTCTGGTCAAGTTCTTTCTTTTTGTTTCAATTCTTTATTGAATTCTGCAAACTAGAAGATTCTATGTTAACTAGAAGATTCTATATAAACTATAAGATTCAATATAAACTAGAAGATTCGGTACTTACGAATTAACGCCATAACCGCTATATATTGGATGGAGAGTTCGCGCTGCCGCGCGTATGTTATCTTGATTTATCTGTCCGCTTAGCGGCAGGCAACCTAATCTAACCGCCGTTTAAAAATAAAGTATTTTGATTTTTAAAAATGTTTTAATTTTAAATGAATTGTTTTATTTTATGATTTATCATAAAAATTGTAGTAGTAGATTGGCGGCATTTAAAAATGTAGCGGTGGTGGCGTTAATACGCAAGTACCGAAGATTCTATATAAACTAGAAGATTCTATATAACCGAGTTATAGAGCTCCAAACTTAAAACTTTTAAAAAACTTTTTTAGTTTATTAATTAATAATAGGATATGTTGTGTAGTATCGGCAACGTTGCTTGTGTGTATTTGTAGGGATCTGCAGAAATTGCCACATAATTCCCGGGGTAAATTAGTCGAATTTGGTGGAAATTGTTGGTGATTTGAGGGTTTTTGGGGCGGAGAAAGGTTTGAGAAGTCTCACCGTGCAGTGGTTGTCGAGAAAATCAGCTGGACGGCGTGAAGATTTTGGAAAACATCAAGCGGACCGCGACTGGACGCTACTGTCAAAACAAATGAGTACGAAAATGTACGGTTTCCGCGGACGACTTTCCCGCCCGGGAAATTCAAAAATAATCGTTTTGCGCGATATTAGAAAGTTTCTTTTAATTTTGCGCAATTTTACATCGCCGACATCCTTGGGATACTTTTTATTTAATTATCATTTAATTGCCCATTTTTTCGCAACATTTTTGCAACTATGCTGTGAATTCAAATATTTTGAATTCGTGTCAATTTTGACAATTTCATTTGCATTTTCATTCTTCACCATTTTCATTCCAAAACTTAACTATGGCCTACATTGGAAAATTCAAAGATAACACCCCAATTATCTGCCCTGTACGTACTAATCCTCCCCACTTATCTAGAATATTATCTATACAATTCTGCAAAAAGTTTTTCTCTGGTTACACCTTAATTATAATTTTTTTGTTCAGGCGGGTTGTCCGAGCGTTGTAAACGGTACAGCGAAGCAATGCCTGCAGGACTACCCGATGGACGACGGTATCGTGGCAGTGATGAACAAGGCCGGTCTGCGCCGGGTGGACCCGGAATACAAGCGCCAGAAGATGGTGAACACGCGGCACCGCGGCATCTACGTGGAAACCCGCGAACTGCTCCGTCAGCCCGACCAAACCCGCTACCAGACCCTGCTCAAGGACCTGGAGGAGACCGTCAAGGAGAGCTACTGGAACAAGCAGCTGGGCAAAGGCCGCGATCCCACCGGCAACTTGCCCAAGGGCATGGACGCCGGCAACACAACCTTCGGAAAAGCTTATCATGATGGTGAAAGCATTAATCGAAAACTTGTCTAGATAGAATATAGTATATTTTGCAACTAGTGCAACAAGTTGTGTTCATGTTTTGATTTTTGACCGTCTGTAATACCGTTTGAACGTCTTGGAATCAAGTTTAACAGGCTATAACTTATAAATCCTTCTAGATAGAATCTTCTAGTTTTCATTATTTTCTTGAGGATTTATTCCGAAATAATTTAATTAATTGTTGTTATCTAGATGTTACCATGAAGGAGTTGCTGAATCCGCCGAAATCAACGTACGAGGTTCTGTACGACACGGACGAGTTCCACAGCATTTACAGGAAATCGCACAACGACTACTACGCCGGCGAGAAGATCAACCGGAAGTGAGATTGCGAACGTTTTGATCCCCGCCCGGTATTCGGAAACTGTTTTTGCTTTTAGTTATTCCAGTTCGTACAATCCGGCTCGGCGGTTCGGCAGGCGGTGCAATTACGATCCTCGCGGGGTCTTCGTCAAATGCGCCATGAAGAGTTTGATCCCGTCGCCGCTGATCGCGGCGAACAAGGTGCAGGCGGACTTCTTCGGCCGCACCAAGTTCCGCCTCGGCCAAGTTCTTAAACCGTAAGTTTTGCCACAAAATATTCGCAAAAATACGAAAGATAAATCATTCTAGGTTTCGCTAGATAATCGGTCATTTAGTTATCTATCTAGATACCAAATTTGAAGCTGCTATCTAACATAGTAACCAAGTTACGAGAGAAAATCCAGATAGACTCCTTGAAACCTAACCTTCCTTACGTTTATATAGAGACACAATTTAAAAACTACAGAAGATAGATTATTCTAGTTTTCAACACGTAATACTTAATTTACTTGTCTATATAGATACCAACTATTAGGTCATTTAGTTATCTATCTAGATACCAAATTTGAAGCTGCTATCAAATCTAGTAACCGAGTTATGACACAAAATCCAGATAAAACTCCTTGAAACCTAACCTTCCTTACCTTACGTTTATATAGAGACACAATTTAAAAACTACAGAAGATAGATTATTCTAGTTTTCAACACGTAATACTTAATTTACTTGTCTATATAGATACCAACTATTAGGTCATTTAGTCATCTATCTAGATACCAAATTTGAAGCTGCTATCTTATCTAGTAACCAAGTTACGACACAAAATCCAGATAGACTCCTTGATACCTAACCTTCCTTACCTTACGTTTATATAGAGACACAATTTAAAAACTACAAAAGATAGATTATTCTAGTTTTCATCCCGTAACACTTAATTTAATTATATAGATACCAACTTTTAGGTCATTTAGTTATCTATCTAGATACCAAATTTAAAGCTGCTATCTTCTCTATTAACCAAGTTATGAAACAAAATTGCTCGATTCTAAACTTACTAGATAACTACTACTATAATATAATAACTTACTACCTAGATAACTACTAGTTACCATTTATTTTTATTCTTTAATATTCTATCTTCTTCCATCCACACTATTTCCCATTAACTTTGGCTAACAATTTATTCAGGATTGGAAACGAACATTGCCTTCCTCAGGGTCACAGGTTCGGGAACAAGTCCGAGAGGCCACTGCACGTGGTCGAGGACCTGCTCAGGCCGGACATCGAGCCGTCACTCGCCAAGAGGGACTTCCTCACCTACATGGCCCACTTGAACCAAGTCCGCAAATATATGCGCAAACATCCGATGGACGTTCGCGAACTCGTCGGCATTTGCAAACACTACGACCAAGTACAAACTAAAATATTGCGTTATCTTGCTAATTTTAGAAGCTAACCTCCCTTACTTTAAGTTAGATCTATATCATTCCAAAACTACAAGAGATAGATTGTTCTAGTGTTCACTAGATAATAAACAATTTAGCTATCTATGTAGATACCAAATTTGAAACTTCTATCTTATCTATTAATCCAGTTATGAAACAAAATCTAGATACATTGCTTAAATCTAACACCTGACCTGTTTAGTGTTCTTCACCTTACTAAGTTTACACCAATATAGTTCCAAAACTATCAGATATAGATTGTTCTGATCTTCAGTAGTTAATAAGCAATTTAGTTATCTATGTAGATACCAAATTTGAAGCTTGTATCTTATCTATTAACCGAGTTATGAAACAAAATTTGGATATATTGCTTAGCTCTAGCACCTAAGCTTTCTTCCAAGTTTCGACCAATATAATTCCCAAATTGCAAGAGATGTATTGTTCTAGTCTTCACTAGATAATTTGCAATTTAGTTATCTATGTAGATACCAAAGTTGAAGCTCCTATCTTACCTATTAACAAAGTTATGAACGAAAATCTAGATATAACACCTAACCTTCCTTACTAAGTTTAGACCAATATAGTTCCAAAACTACCAGATATAGAGTGTTCTGATCTTCAATAGATAATAAACAATTTAGTTATCTATGTAGATACTAAATCTGAAGCTTCTATCTTATCTATTAACCGAGTTATGAAACAAAATTTGGATATAATACTTAGATCTAGCACATAAGCTTTCTTACTAAGTTTAGACCAATATAATTCCCAAACTGCAAGAGATATATTATTCTAGTCTTCACTCAATAATTTACAATTTAGTTATCTATGTAGATACCAAATTTGAAGCTTCTATCTTACCTATTAACCAAGTTATGAAACAAAATCTAGATACATTGCTTCAATCTAACACCCAACCTTCCTTACTAAGCTTAGACTAATATAATTCCAAAACTACTAGAGATAGGTTGTTCTAGTCTTCACTAGATAATAAACAATTTAGTTATCTATGTAGATACCAAATTTGAAGCTTCTATCGTATCTATTAACCGAGTTATGAAACAAAATTTGGATATATTGCTTAGATCTAGCACTTAAGCTTTCTTACTAAGTTTAGACCAATATAATTCCCAAACCGCAAGAGATATATTGTTCTAGTCTTCATTTAATAATTTACCATTTAGTTATCTATGTAGATACCAAATTTGAAGCTTCTATCTTATCTATTAAACGAGTTATGAAATAAATTTTGGATATATAGCCTAGTTCTAGCACCTAAGCTTTCTTACTATGTTTAGAACAATATAATTCCCAAACTGCAAGAGATATGATGTTCTAGTCTTCACTCGATCATTTACAATTTAGTTATCTATGTAGATACCAAATTTGAAGCTTCTATCTTACCTATTAACCCAGTTATGAAACAAAATCTAGATATATTGCTTAAATCTAACACCTAACCTTCCTTACCAAGTTTAGACCAATATAATTCTAAAACTACTAGAGATAGATTGTTCTAGTATCCACTAGATAATAAACAATTTAGTTATCTATGTAGATACCAAATCTGAAGCTTCTATCTTATCTATTAACTGAGTTATGATACAAAATCTCACTAAAATCTAGAACCTAACCTTCCTTACTACGTTTCCTTACATTTTTTTGCTTTTTAAACATGGATTCCTAGCAATCTATATAGATAATAATCATGTTTAAGGATATGTCTGGATGGATTCCGTTCGAGATAGTGCACGAAGTCTTGGGGCACTTCGAAATATCCATAGATAAGAAACTGCTGCTACCACTGGCAGAGGTGTTCGGATTCTACCGAGACGGTCTGGCTAGATACTCGGACTTTATGATGATGTTCGATCCGAACAGCAGTCTGCCAGACATCCAGAAAATTCCAGAAGGTTAAATTGCGACGCGTTGCGCTTCGGTTTAAATCTAGATAATCTTTTTATAGATTACGATCCTTGCCCGTATTATCTGACCACCAATCAGGCTTCTAGACTGGACAAGTTCCGTTGCGATCACACCGGTGAGTTATCTATAATTATCTTCCCCGTTATTGGTATCTCTTTTCCGTACCAGTTATTGTTTATTTTCTTATCTTATTAATTATCTTCCCTGATGTTGGTATATCTTTTCCTTCCCAGTTATTGTTATCTATTTTGTTATCTAGATGATAGAGTGGCCGGGACTCCGTTACGGCGTCTGGATCTAGATCACGTCAGCGTTCCGGTTGGACAGTGCAGGCTCCAGACTTGTAATCTGGGAGCAGAGACCAACGGGGATATCTTGATAAGACCTAGCATCTTCACGAATTATCTACTGAATCATCGCGATTTCTTCCAGGTTAGTGTTAGTTTGGTTATCTAGTTCTAATTTATTATTTAATAAAGTCTAGGTAAAGTAAGTCTACAAGTAGTTGAGGGAAGACTAAGACTGTGTGGATTTATAAAGTTCTAAGTTTGGAGGAATCTAGGTGGTCTTGTTATTCTAGATAGAATATTCTAGTTTTCAAAATATTTTTAGTTATCTAGTTCTGTGCCAGTGTAGCAAGTTTGGATGATTTTGTTAGTCTACAAGTGGAGTAATTGAGGGAAGACTAAGGCTGTGTGGATTTAGAAAGTTCCAAGTTTGGAGGAATCTAGGTGGTCTTGTTATTCTAGATAGAATATTCTAGTTTTCAAAATATTTTTAGTTATCTAGTTCTGTGCCAGTGTAGAAAGTTTGGATGATTTTGTTAGTCTACAAGTCGAGTAATTGAGGGAAGACTAAGGCTGTGTGAATTTATAAAGTTCTAAGTTTGGAGGAATCTAGGTGGTCTTGTTATTCTAGATAGAATATTCAAGTTTTCAAAATATTTTTAGTTGTCTAGTTCTGTGCCAGTGTAGCAAGTTTAGATGATTTCGTTAGTCTACAAGTCGTGTAATTGAGGGAAGAGACTAAGACTGTGTGAATTTATAAAGTTCTAAGTTTGTTGGTATCTAGGTGGTCTTGTTAATCTAGATAGAATATTCTATTTTTAGAAATACATTTAGTAGTCTAATTCTGTGCCAGTGTAGCAAGTTTGGATGATTTAGTTAGTCTACAAGTTGAGTAATTGAGGGAAGATTAAGGCTGTGTGAATTTAGAAAGTTCCAACTTTGGAAGAAGCTAGGTGGTCTTGTAATTCTAGATAGAATATTCTAGTTTTCGAGATATATTTACTTATCTAGTTCTATGCCAGTGTAGCAAGTTTGGATGGTTTAGTTAGTCTACAAGTTGAGTAATTGAGGGAAGACTAAGGCTGTGTAAATTTATAAAGTTCTAAGTTTGGAGGAATCTAGGTGGTCTTGTTATTTTAGATAGAATATTCTAGTTTTCAAAATATTTTTAGTTATCTAGTTCTGTGCCAATGTAGCAAGTTTGGATGATTTATTTAGTCTACAAGTGGAGTAATTGAGGTAAGACTAAGGCTGTGTGAATTTATAAAGTTCTAAGTTTGGAGGAATCTAGGTGGTCTTCTTATTCTAGATAGAATATTCTACTTTTCGAAATATATTTAGTTATCTAGTTCTCTGCCAGTGTAGCAAGTTTGATTGATTTAGTTAGTCTACAAGTCGAGTAATTGAGGGAAGACTAAGGCTGTGTGAATTTATAAAGTTCTAAGTTTGGAGGAATCTAGGTGGACTTGTTATTCTAGATAGAATATTCTACTTTTGAAAATATATTTAGTTGTCTAGTTTTGTGCCAATGTAACAAGTTTGGATGATTTAGTTAGTTTACAAGTCGAGTAATTGAAGGAAGACTAAGGCTGTGAGAATTTAGAAAGTTCCAAGTTTGGAGGAATCTAGGTGGTCTTGTTATTCTAGATAGAATATTCTAGTTTTTGAAATACATTTAGTTGTTTAGTTCTGTGCCAGTGTAGCAAGTTTGGATGATTTAGTTAATCTACAAGTCGAATAATTGAGGGAAGACTAAGGCTGTGTGAATTTAGAAAGTTTTATGTTTGGAGGAATCTAGGTGGTCTTGTTATTCTAGATAGAATATTCTAGTTTTCAAAATATTTTTAGTTATCTAGTTCTGTGCCAGTGTAGCAAGTTTGGATGATTTTGTTAGTCTACAAGTGGAGTAATTGAGGGAAGACTAAGGCTGTGTGGATTTAGAAAGTTCCAAGTTTGGAGGAATCTAGGTGGTCTTGTTATTCTAGATAGAATATTCTAGTTTTCAAAATATTTTTAGTTATCTAGTTCTGTGTCAGTGTAGCAAGTTTGGATGATTTAGTTAGTCTACAAGTGGAGTAATGGAGGGAAGACTAAGGCTGTGTGAATTTATAAAGTTCTAAGTTTGGAGGAATCTAGGTGGTCCTGTTATTCTAGATAGAATATTCTAGTTTTCAAAATATTTTTAGTTATTTAGTTCTGTGCCAGTCTAGCAAGTTTAGATGATTTAGTTAGTCTACAAGTCGAGTAATTGAGGGAAGACTAAGGCTGTGTGAATTTATAAAGTCCTAAGTTTGGTGGAATCTAGGTGGTCTTGTAATTCTAGATAGAATATTCTAGTTTTCAAAATATATTTAGTTATCTAGTTTTGTGCCAATGTAACAAGTTTGGATGATTTAGTTGGTTTAAAAGTCGAGTAATTGAAGGAAGACTAAGGCTGTGTGAATTTAGAAAGCTCCAAGTTTGGAGGAATCTAGATGGTCTTGTCTTCTAGATAGAACATTCTAGTTTTTGAAATACATTTAGTTGTCTAGTTCTGTGCCAGTGTAGCAAGTTTGGATGATTTAGTTAGTCTACAAGTCGAGTAATTGAGAAGGAACTAAGGCTGTATCAATAAAGTACATACAAAGTTTGACCTAAACTAGTTACTACATAGAACCTTCTAGTTTTCACTACCTAGTTGAAAATAAAATTTATGTTGATGTTTTTAGCCGCGGGATGCGGATTATTTGCGCAAGCTGTTCGTGAACGTGGGGTACGAGTTCCCGGAGGACACGTTCGAGCGGCTGTGGGAAATGGGCGTGAAAATGGACGGGACCGGCAAGGTGTGCATCGAGACGTTCAAGAACTTGCTGGAGACGTCCGCGCCGATCGCCTTCAAGCCGCAAACGCCCGAAGACTGCCTGAACGCCACTTCATTCAAACGCAGATGTTGAAAGAAGCTTTTTCTGTCCGCACAGATATAAATCTTTTAATATATATATATGTATATAAAAAAAAAGGTTAAACTTAAATTAGCTCCGCCTCCGGTCGTGTCGCCTATCCACTTTTTCTTCCCTCGTCTTCTCGTGCCTGGAACTCCTATACCTTTCTTCGTCTTCTCTCCTCTTCCTTCTATCCCTTGGTTCTTCTTCTTCGTCTTCTCTCCTCTTCCTTCTATCCCTTGGTTCTTCTTCTTCGTCTTCTCTCCTCTTTCTTCTATCCCTTGGTTCTTCTTCTTCGTCTCTCCTCCTCCTTCTATCCCTTGGTTCTTCTTCCTCGTCTTCTTCCCTTGGCGCATAATCCGAATTCTTGTTGCCTTTAAATACATCTTCATTCTTCTTCCTAACCCTTTCTTCATCTCCTTGCATATATTTATCACCTTCGCTCTTCCTATGCCTACCTTCTTTCTTCCTGTACCTAACTTCATCATTCTTCCTATAGCCTTCTTCATTTTTACCATACCCTTCTTCATTCCTCCTATACCCATCTTCTTCATTCTTCCTATATCTATCTTCTTCATTCTTCCTGTACCTATCTTCTTCATTCTTCCTATACCTATCTTCTTCATTCTTCCTATACCTATCTTCTTCATTCTTCCTATACCTATCATCTTCACTCTTCCTAGGCCTATCTTCCTCATGCTTCCTATACCTCTCTTCCTCACTTTTTCTGTACCTCTGTTGCTCATTCTTCCTATACATATCTTCCTTCAAAGCATCATCCTTCTTCTTCCCACCCAAATCCCTGGCCTTTTCTTCAACTTTCTTTGTTTTATTCCTTAGTTTTTTCTTCTTCTTGGATTTCTCATCTTCTGAAGAACTTGAATCTGGAAATAATTCGATTTCAATTTAAAGATATTTGGATTGTTTACTGAAACCAATCCAGATTCCCAAATATCATTCTAGATATATTCTAGCTTTCATTAAATCTAGAAAATAATATTTACCTGAACTAGAAGAACTTGAACTGCTTGAACTATCAGTGTCTGAAGAACTGCTGGAGCTGGAACTTTCTGAAGAATCTTTGACTTCTGTCACCTCAATGACTTTTGGCATGGCAGTCAAGTGCTCCCGTAACTCATCCGTTAAGCCGCCCAAGCCGATAGTTGTGAAGAAATTGATGGCAAATCGTGTATTTTTCGGATTGTCTCGCGGAAACAGTCCAGAAAACGCACCCTGCATACTCCTAAACCATAAAATTTGATCAAACCCAATTCAATCTAAACCTTGTTTATAAACTTACGGATCTTTCAGTCGAGCGTTCAATTTCCCTAGCCCCATGTATTCGGCCAATTCCTGGAAGAGGATCTTGATGAAAATGCGGCTGCTGCTGTTCGTGTCCTGTTCATTCAGCCGGATTGCCTCCATGACTTCCCATCCGATCGCATCGGTAAACAGCAGATGCCCGAAGAATTTGGACACATTTCGAAGGCGATTCGCATCTAAGCGATGCGTGGTCGCGTAAGTATCTTTGAAGATCTGCTCGAAAGGTCCCACGTACACCTTGTTTATCTGGCAGAATCTTTGTGCCAACAACCCGTAGAACTTCTCGTATGTCCTCTGCTCCGCACAACAATCTAATAAGAAAAATAGACAGAAAGATTTATTGTATTGCTAGGTTTAGTAGGTTTGAAAGGAAAAACATAAATTAGTGAATCTAGGTGGTCTTGTTATTCTCGATAGAATATTCTAGTTTTCGAAATATATTTAGTTGTTTAGTTCTGTGCCAGTGTAGCAAGTTTGAATGATTTAGTTAGTCTACAAGTTGAGTAATTGAGGGAAGACTAAGGCTGTGTGAATTTAGAAAGTTCTAAGTTTGGAGGTATCTAGGTGGTCTTTTTATTCTAGATAGAATATTCTAGTTTTCGAAATATTTTTAGTTATCTAGTTATGTGCCAGTGTAGTAAGTTTGGATGATTTAGTTAGCCTACAAGTCGAGTAATTGAGGGAAAACTAAGGCTGTGTGAATTTAGAAAGTTCTAAGTTTGGAGGTATCTAGGTGGTCTTTTTATTCTAGATAGAATATTCTAGTTTTCGAAATATTTTTAGTTATCTAGTTATGTGCCAGTGTAGTAAGTTTGGATGATTTAGTTAGCCTACAAGTCGAGTAATTGAGGGAAAACTAAGGCTGTGTGAATTTAGAAAGTTCTAAATTTGGAGGAATCTAGGTGATCTTGTTATTCTAGATAGAATATTCTAGTTTTCGAAATATATTTAGTTGTCTAGTTCTGTGCCAGTGTAGCAAGTTTGCATGATTTAGTTAGTCTACCAGTGGAGTAATTGAGGAAAGACTAAGGCCGTGTGAATTCAGAAAGTTCCAAGTTTGGAGAAATCTAGGCGGTCTTGTTATTCTAGATAGTATATTCTAGTTTTCGAAATATATTTAGTTGTCTAGTTCTGTGCCAGTGTAGCAAGTTTGGATGATTTAGTTAGTCTAGAAGTTGAGTAACTGACGAAAGACTAAGGCTGTGTGAATATAGAAAGTTCTAAGTTTGGAGGAATCTAGGTGGTCTTGTTATTCTAGATAGAATATTCTAGTTTTCGAAATATATTTAGTTGTCTAGTTCTGTGCCAGTATAGCAAGTTTGGATGATTTAGTTAGTCTACAAGTTGAGTAATTGAAGGAAGACTAAAACTGTATGCATTTGAAAAATTCTAAGTTTGGAGGAATCTAGGTGGTCTTGTTATTCTAGATAGAATATTCTAGTTTTCGAAATATATTTAGTAGTCTAGTTCTGTGCCAGTGTAGCAAGTTTGGATGATTTAATTAATCTACTAGTTGAGCAATTGCGGGAAGACTAAGACTGTATGCATTTCGAAAGGTCTAAGTTTGGAGGAATCTAGGTGGTCTTGCTATTCTAGATAGAATATTCTAGTTTTTGAAATATATTTAGTTGTCTAGTTCTGTGCCAGTGTAGCAAGTTTGGATGATTTAGTTAGTCTACAAGTTGAGTAATTGAAGGAAGACTAAGCCTGTGTGAATTTAAACAGTTTTAAGTTCGGAGGAATCTAGATGTTATTCTAGATAGAATATTCTAGTTTTTAACATTTATTTGATAATATAATCTTACCTAAGAACATGTGACAGAGTTCGATCTCCTGTCCCGGCTTCAGCTCCATTTTCATCAATTTGTGTGCGCATTCCTCAAAGTCCAAACTGGACTGGATCGTCAGGTAAATCAGTCTTCTCAAAATGATAAGATTAGTTTCAGTGTTGTCTATAATAGTGCCTGCTGTCTTCTGCTCTTCGTTTTCCTCGCCCTCCTCGTCCGATTCCTCCTCAGACCCAGATTCTCCAGAACTACCTGAACCCGAAGAATCCGTGTCCAAAATATCTTTGCTTAACGCCTTGTACTTTCCTTCGTTCTCTTCATAATTATCATCAAACTTAAATACATCTGTAATAAAATAAAACAATTACTTCTATCTAATTAACTGAAATAAACTTTAACTGACTAAAATGATTATTGTTTGGACTTACTCAGAACATCCTCGGAATTATTCTGTTTAACATCATCCAAAGTAATCAAATGAGTAAACTGATTTTCCTCATCAACAACGTCCAACTCTTCAACAACGGCCGCATGGTCTTTAAACCCGTCCTTCCTCACTTGAAACATGACCTCGATCATATACTGTATCCTCTTTTCCAACTGACCCTCATGCAAGATATTCCTCAACATCTCGAAAATCGCATTGATGCCTTTGCTGGAAACCTCCGTCAGTTTCTGCCCGCACTCCTTCAAGAAAGCAATCGCAACTTCTACGGAATCGTCCGTTGGAGACTCGACTAGCAAAGTCAAGATTTCAAGAGCTAAGATTTCATGAGCAACACATTGATTGACCAAGTGAGCGATGAAAGTCGCCGCGGAAATACAAGTGACTTTGTTGTTCTGTTTAAAGCCGCGTTTGAATTGCAAAACCAGCCGTTTTAATAGGAGTTCTCCGATGTTTGGGAATTTCGAGTTTATTACGGCTACAAGTGCCGCGTAAACGTTTGTGAAGGTCGGGGAGGCAGCTTGGGCTTGAATGATTGATTTGCAAAGTAATCCACGACCTCTGACGATGTTCTCGTGGAGTAATTCGCGTGATAAAATAGCCAGGTTAGAAGTGTTAATCTTGTTGATGTGTCCGTGGATAGATTTCTTTAAAGCTTCCCAGGCGATTCTTTGGTAAGCAGCTGAAGATTTATCGGTAATCTCAGCCTGCATTAAACGTAGCTTGGCTGGTGGTATATAAGCACCACCAGTTTTTGAGGTTAATAAATCTACAGTTTTTCGTTGTCTTGGAGTGATTACGGATTTGTCTTCGACTGGCTTTTCTTTCTCAGCTTCTTCAACGTCGTAATACCTTGTTCCAACGACGTTTTCGTCTCGTTTTGGATACTTACTCCAGTAACGATCGTTATTTTCTTTTTTATCGTCTCCGTAATACCTTGGGTATTCTTCTTCGGGTTTGTCTAAATCTTTGTATTTGCGCCGTTCTCTTCTCTTGCCGTGTTTTTCTGCATCTGGGGAGTTGCTGTATCTTGAACGTCTTGATTTCTTGTGCTCGGGTGAAGCACTAGCTTTTAAACGTCTCGTTTTCTTGGTGCTTTCAACTTCATCTTGTTCCAAAGACTTACTCTGTTGGGAACGTCTTGATTTCGTGAGTTTGGGCTCATCTCGTTCTTCACTGCTTTGTTTAGTGTCTCTGGATTTCTTCACTTTGGGCTCCAAGTGAACCCTTTCTGGAGAATCTTTTAGCCTTGGTTTTTTCACCTGGGGCTCAGACCCCGCACCACTGTCACTCATGTTGCAGCCAATTAATAAAGTCTATGAATTAAATTCAATTTATTTGTCTGTTTAATATAATTACGATTTAACCTGATAGATGTTTGCGATACACTGACGTCTTTTTGGACGCGCTGCCAACTTGAGATAATTAAAAAAAGTACCACCAATTTCGAAACAATTAAATTTAGTTTAGACAAACTGTGTCCAAATACATTGTACTTTAGAGCGAAACAAACTAAAAAATCGTTTTCAGCACTTCAATTTCCATCGGGTAACTAAAAAAAAATCACGAAAAAATTTTCCAAAAAAATTTTCAACAAAAATTTTCCATCATTTTGGTCGAAAAATATGTGCTTTTTCAGTTTTTCCCGATTTTCTTGAGAACGGTATTAAGCAGCGAAATCATTTTCGGCACGCAAAAACTACACGACAAGACGTACAAGTCGATGTGTAAATTATCAGGAAAGATCAATAATTCATCGAGTAATTTCAAACTGAAATTTACCCGATTCTCGATTTGCTAAGAAGATATCTCGGAAACGGTTGCAGATAATCAAAAACGGATTGCGGCATCGTTTTCAGAAGGTCATTTTCCTTTTAATACACTAAGATTGTCCGCAGGAAATTCACGAATTTCCGAGATCTCTACTCGAGCGCTTAAATTTCCTAAAAATTCCTTCAATTCTTGCAGGCGATAGTGAACGGAAAGAGCTAGCGAAATATAATTTGCATATCTGTAATCAACAGCAAAAATGCTTTCAGAAACGTTTTAAAATTTCACTGTAACTCAAAAAATAACGATTTTGACAAAATCGATTTTCTCGCATTTCGTCGTCTCCGCGATCTAGACTCCTGTGTCGATGGTATTTCTTAACTGAAAGCTTCGTAGGGAATATTAAATACGTTTTACGAGTAATTTTGGGACGCTGAATCGATTGGTGAAGACTAGAAGTCTCTGTGGTGAGCCGTTAAAATGTTATGACAGCGTGAAATCAGTCGGAAATGCGAGATGGTGTACAGCGAAAAAATATACAAAACCTGTTTATTTGTAACTTCAGAGCAAAATAAAGTGGAAAACCGTTTTCAGCACTTCGATTTCCTTCGGGTAACCAAAAAAAAAATCACGAAAAATATTTCCAAAACATTTTTCAACAAAAAATTTCCATCATTTCGTTCGAAAAATATGTGCTTTTTCGGTTTTTTCTCGATTTTCCCAAGAATGTTAAAAAGCAGCGAAATCATTTTCGGCACACAGAAACTACACGAGAAGACGAACAAATCGATGTATAAATTATCCCGAAAGATTCAATAATTCATCGAGTAATTTCAAACTGAAATTTACCCGATTCTCGATTTGCTAAGTAGATGTCTCGGAAACGGTTGCAGATAATCAAAAACGGATTGCAGCATCGTTTTCAGAAGGTCATTTTCCTGTTAATACACTAAGATTGTCGGCAGGAAATTCATGACTTTTCGAGATCTCTACTCGAGCGGCGAAATTTCTTAAAAATTTCTTCAAATCTTGCAGGCGATAGTGAACGGAAAGAACGAGCGAAATATAATTTGCATATCTGTAATCAGCAGCAAAAATGCTTTCAGAAACGTTTTTAAAATATGCTGTAACCCAAAAAATAACGATTTTGACAAAATTGATTTTCTCTCATTTCGTCGTTTCTGCGGTCTAGACTACTGTGTCGGTGGTATTTCTTAACTAAAAGCTTCCTAGGGAATATTATATAAATTTTACAACTAATTTAGGGACGCTGAATCGATTGGTGAAGACTAGAAGTCTCTGTGGTGAGCCGTTCAAAAGTTACAACGTCGTGAAATCTTCGAAAAAAAGCGAGAAAATGTATTTCCTTAAAATCATTATTTATCAGTGAATGGAAAATTTGAAAGCGTGTCTGAAATTGTTTTCCCTGCTGGTTGTAAATATATAAATTGCATTTTGCTAACAGCTTCCGTTCGCGAGATATGACTTGATAAATCTCAAAACTTTGGGTCACTGGCGTTACGTAATAAAGGCATTTCCACGAAGACTGCGACGACAACTTACCAGACCATTTTCAGACTGATCTTGGACCATGGACACATTCATCATCAGCCTCTATGTCCCACTGCTGGGCATCTGCCTCTTCTCTGCCACATATCCAACCTCAGCACTAAGATTTGAATATGGGGAACCTACAGTTTAACGTCGAATCCGAACGACAAATTTTCAGAGAAGGTGTTAGGCAGTTGAGACGCCACGGGGGCCGGATGGCTAAGCCGGATTGGGGAATTGAGTGTGATGGGTTGCAGTCATTAATTTTTGCTGCGTTGGTTCTGTGGGGATTTGAACCCCAGCTGTCTGACTCAAAGACCAAGTGTTTAGCTATCTGAGCCACCAACACACCCATAGACACATTATTTGGACGAATACCAACAAAACGACTCGACGTACCACCAAGAGCGTACCCAGTTTGGTTAGAAATTTCAGTTTGGTTTCTATTACGTTCAAGTTAGGCAAACGAATTCCTTGTTTGGTCCAAATGAGGCAACCGCAGAAGCTCCTCAACTCATTTGAAATGCGCGTCCATCTCCCTGCCTAATTAGGCAAGCCACATTCGGAGACCATGTTATCACCTCAACCGAGTTTGGCTAGAAATTTCAATTTGGTTCGTATTAGGTTCGAGTTGGGTTGGGTCAGGTCTCGTTTGGTCCAAATGAGGCAACCGCAGAAGGTCCTTGGTCCAAATGAGGCAACGGCAGAAGCCTCAACTCATTTGTAATGCGCGCCCGTCTCCCTACCTAATTAGGCAAGCCACATTCGGAAGCCATGTTATCACCTCAACCGAGTTTGGCTAGAATTTTTTTTTTTTGGTTCGAATTAGGCATGTCAAATTTGTAACGCACGGTCGTCTCCCCGCCTAATTAGGCTAGCCAGATTTAGCACACATTAGGAAACCAGAATTGTATCTGGCGTGTCCTATCTGGCTCACTCCTGTACGCCGTCCACTTTAGGTAGCAATTTGGTAACTAGACTCGGATGCAAGGACCCCAAACCGATTTGGCCCAAATTAGGCTTCCTCTTTAGGCAGCCGTTCATAAACCGCACTCGAATGTGGCGACTCTAAACTGTTAGGGGGGGGGGGGGGGGGTACAGCTCATATTTGTTTCGATGATTATGAAATGAATTATGTATTATGGAATGAAGTATCCATCTGTCTTACAATTTCAGAACTGCTTCGCCATTCTCCTTGCACCCGAAGACGTCAGGGTGAGGTTTTAATAATGTTATAGATTTTCTGTGCGGCGAGGTGGGTTCTAGGGGGAACAGCTGACCCCCCCCCCCCTTTCCATCGCTGGGTACGCCCTTGCGTACCACAGAAACTGCCGAAAGAACCGCAATGTGAACTATCACAAAAATTCCTCATCCAAACAACCCTCTACACCAGTGGTCCCCAACTCCATGCCCGCGGGCACCATGGCGCTAGAGATGAGCATGGGACGAGTTTCTCGTTCCAGATCCCATCCCGTGGGACGGATCCCTGTCACTGTCCCATCCCATCACATTTTCGTCCCACTGTCCCATCCCAATAGTTAGAGCTAAGAACTAAAATGCTCAAGTGCTACATATTTCCGGTGTTACTGTACAGGGTTGAATCCTGGATAACAGACACAGTAATGAAAAAAGTCGCATTTGAAATGTAGGCCTATCGGAGGATATTAAAAGTCAGTTGGGCAGACAGAGTGAGGAACGTAGAAATCCTACAAAGACTAAATAAAATTAAGGAACTAGGGAACATCATCAAAAGTCGGAAATTCGAATGTTTTGGACACGTTATGCGGAAATTTATGCATCCGGAAAAATATGGTCTACTGCATCTTATCATTTAGGGAAAGATAATGGGAAAAAGGAGCGTAGGACGAAGGACGACATAATGGTTACAAAAATCTAAGGACATGGTATGGCAAAACAACAGCCCAGCTGTTTCGTGCAGCAGTCGACAAAGTTAAAATCATGAACTAATTAGCCAACAGTATGGTCAACGATCGAAGCGGTCACGACACTTAAAGAAGAAGAAAAAATAACGATTTTGACAAAATCGATTTTTTTTGTATTTTGTCGTTTCCGCGGTCTAGACTCCCCCCGTGTCGATGGTATTTCTCAACTGAAAGCTTCCTAGGGAATATTATATACGATTTCCAACTAATTTTGGGCCGCTAAATGGATTGGTGAAGACTAGACGTCTCTGTGGTGAGCCGTTCAAAAGTTATTGCAGCGTGAAATCAGTCGGAAATGCGAGATTTTGTACAGCAATAAAATATATAAAACTTGTTTATTTGTAACTTCAGAGCAAAATAAACTGTAAAACCGTTTTCAGCACTTGGATTTCCTTCGGGTAACCAAAAAACACACGAAAAAATTTTCCAAAAAATTTTCAACAAAAATTTTCCAAAAAATTTTCAACAAAAATTTTCCATCATTTCGTTCGAAAAATATGTGCTTTTTCAGTTTTTTTCGATTTTCTCGAGAACGGTAAAGAGCAGCGAAATAATTTTCGGCTCACAGAAACTACACGACAAGACGAACAAGTCGATGTGTAAATTAACCGGAAAGATTCAATAATTCATCCAGTAATTTCAAACTGAAATTTAACCGGTTCTCGATTTACTAAGTAGATGTCTCGAAAACGGTTGCAGATATTCAAAAACGGATTGCGGCATCGTTTTCAGAAGGTCAATTTCCTGTTAACACACTAAGATTGTCGGCAGGAAATTCACGACTTTCCGAAATCTCTACTCGAGCGCCGAAATTTCCTAAAAAATTCTTCAATTCTTGCAGGCGATAGTGAACGGAAAGAGTTAGCGAAATATAATTTGCATATCTGTAATCAGCAGCAAAAATGCTTTCAGAAACATTTTTAAATTTTGCTGTGACTCAAAAAATAACGATTTTGAATAAATCGATTTTCTCGCATTTCATCGTTTCCGCGGTCTAGACTCCTGTGTCGATGGTATTTCTTAACTGCAACCTTCCTAGGGAATATTATATACGTATTCCAACTAATTTTGGGACGCTGAATCAATTGGTGAAGACTAGAAGTTTCTGTGGTGAGCCGTTCAAAAGACATGACAGCGTGAAATCAGTCGGAAATGCGAAATGGTGTACAGCGAAAAAAAATATAAAACTTGTTTATCTGTAACTTCAGAGCGAAATAAACTGGAAAACCGTTTTCAGCACTTCGATTTCCTTTGGGTAACCAAAAAAAAATCACGAAAAAAATTTCCAAAAAATTTTTCAACACAAATTTTCGAAATTCAACACAAATTTCAAATCGGCTGCTATGTTAGCTTTTGTTGCACTAAATCCACATTCGAGCAGCAGGCAAATGGAAAGAGAGAGTGGAATTAGTAGGCGATCTGTGTTAAGGATCTTGCATAAACACAAGTTCCATCCGTATCGTATGTCATTACACCAGGAATTGTACGGCAATGACTTCCTAAATCGCGTTAATTTCTTTAATTGGATTCGTAGAAAAATGCGCACAGATGTTTCATTTTTGAGTCACGTGCTTTGACCAATCTAACTTCAGAAATACGGGAAATGTGAATAGGCATAACATGCCTTACTGGGCAAATGAGAATCCTGGATGGATGAGAGCAGTACCATTTCAACATCCGTGGTCCGTTAATTGTTGGTGCGGCTTGTCAGCGATCACGTCATTGGTCCATATTTTTTTGAAAGTTGCTTGACTGGGCAAGTTTACGCAAACTTTCTGCAAAACGTACTGCCTGAATTACTAGAAGACGTGCCCTTGTATGTTCGCATGAACAAGTGGATGCAACACGACGGTGCACCACCCCATTATGCTCTGTGTTCAAGACAAGTGATGAATGAGATTTTTGGCGAAAAGTGGATTGGACGAGGCGGTCCTGTAGCTTGGCCACCTCGTTCGCCAGATCTAACATCACCCGATTACTTTTTATGGGGGTTTATCAAAGATCGCGTAATCGCGGTAGCACCTACCACACCTGATGACACGAAGGAAAGAATCCGCCGAGCTTGTACCGAAATTACACCACAAATGTTGGCTGAAGTTAGACGGTCTTTTCACCAGCGGATTAACAAGTGTTTACAAGTCGAGGGTCACCACTTCGAGCATCTTCTGTAGGTAGACCGAAACCAAGGTTAGTCGACCCTATATATAGTTTTATTATAATTGTTAACATATTTTTTCTGTTAATAAATGTCTATATAAAATATTGCAAACGGGAAGTCTTTTGATACGTCTATTGTATGGAATGATCCTAACAAGTTGGAACGATTATGGCTGTTAAAAAAGTCTCAACAATTCAGTAACACATCCGAGGATTATGAGATTCAAACTATAGAAAACGCTTTAAGAGAAGCCGACATAATCCAGTAATATTTTACGGTTCTATAGAATAAACAATATACGCAAAAAATATAAACATAGTAGTTGGCAATTTTCAGAAAATTAATTCACTATTGGACCCCAGAGTTTAACATTGTCTCCTGAAAGTCCTGTCTCACTTATGCCATTCCCTCTTCATATTATCGGTAACCATGTGCCACGGAAAACTCAGAGTTCCCATCTGATGAAAGATACAACAGGCATCATTAATTATGTCACAGCATCAGACTTGAATTTCCCTGAAATAGGCAAAATAGGAGACATACAGATTCCTTTAGACAGTACTTTAGGTGGAGGGAAAACTGCATTTCCTACTCATGAAATAAAATGTGTTGCTTGGAACTGCAGAACAACAATGTGTGACATCCGAACCTGCATTGACCAGATTCACAAATGTAGACAGGAAAACCAAGAGGATCCCATTTAAACTTATTGATAATGATATAGTTACGTCAAAAAATCTTGAAGGGTCAGTTTCAATAATGTTTGAGATGCCTAAGCCAGATTTCATATATTTATCCACTGCTCAATGTAAAATAGATATTGTAGAAAGTTATGGTTGTGTAAGTTGTAAGATATCTCCAGTCATGACCGTGAAAGCTAGTGAAATAAAATCACCAGGTGGCATTCCTATTAAGTCAAATTGCTCTTTATCAACTCAATACATTTCCTGTGTACCTGGATTCCAGAATGTTGAGATTTTAGGAACTCCTGATTGCTGTGAGATAAAGTTTGTGAAATGGAACAAGACCGAGGTAATATGTCCCAAATACTTATTTGTTGGCAATATCACCACTGTCGGCATGTCTGTGGAAATCTCAGATCAGGAGCTCTCTAACTGGTATAAAGCTTCTCTGTTATCTGAAAACCCTAACTTCCTACCATCAATGCTCAATACATTTATCATAAGTATATTTAAAACAAGTACCATCATTTTCATTATTATAAGATTAGTCATGTATTTCATGATCAAATTGGCAACGAAAACTGCTGCCAATTTGATTCAGCCTAGTGCGCCGTCAGGGGAAGGCACTAGTATGGCTTAATACACCACTTAAGCTCAAATTTGAATTATTCAATATCATTATTTTGAACCATTATATTTAATTATTATGAATTATTTAATATTTTAAATGAATAATTATTATAAACCATTATATTTAAGTATTGAATGGAATGATCCTAACGAGTTGGTTGGACGATTATGGCTGTTAAAAAGTCTCAACAATTCAGTAACACATCCGAGGATTATGAGATTCAAACTATAGAAAACGCTTTAAGAGAAGCCGATATAATCCAGTAATATTTTACGGTTGCCTCAATTTAATTAAAATGAATTATGCATGGTTAAACCATATTAACGAATATTCTATGTGTAGTGTAAGAAATGTTGAATGTTTATTATAAGTATTTAAATGTATTTATGTAAATTTAAATGTATTATTATTAGAATTTAATAAACCCATACATTTTATGTGTAGTTCTCTTTATTTTACAACCTTATCACCCTCCTTGAGAAGTAATATTTCTTATCTATTATTCCACAGCTGTTTCGACGCGCATATCTTCCTAGAGATTAGTCATAATAGGAGATTGCGGTTGAGCATACCAGCCCATATTTAACCAATACATAAATATAGGACGTTTTGGATTACTAAAAATTTATTATCTTATTTATATAAGATATAGCTCATTATAAACTTCTCTAATATCGACTATTTTTTGTATAATCTCGTCATTTTCTACCATCGTTATCAGACGTTTTGGAATGCTAGATATGTATTTTAAGATATTATAGCTCATTATAAACTTCCCTAACATCGATTTTTATATAATCTCGTCATCTGTACCACCCCACTCTAGAAAAATATGTGAGATAGGCGGGGAGGTGAAGCTAAATCTAAAATATAAGCGGTGAGGGTGAGGGATGAACAGCAAGCAAGTTTTAAGTGAATTAAGGGAGTTGAACACTATGTGCCTATTTTGTGGATATCGAAGAGACATTTTGCGGTTTCACTTGAAGAACGTTTTATTATACATAGAAACGGGGGATGAATTCCTATTGGTTTCTAATAGGTACAGGGGTTTATTTACCCTTGATATTATTAACGCATACAATAATGGGGCGTTACCTACTATGCAGGTGGATAAACACTTCGCTCCGCAGGAGGATACGATAATAACTCACAAGTAAGGTACGAGGGGGGGGTACGAGGATCATTTGTTGAAGCCGAATTTAGCAGAATAATCATTTCGTTCGAAAAATATGTGCCTTTTCGCTTTTTTCGAGAACGGCAAAAAGCAGCAAAATCATTTTCGGCACACAGAAACTACACGACAAGACGAACAAGTCGATGTATAAATTATCCCGAAAGATTCAATAATTCATCGAGCAATTTCAAACTAAAATTTACCCGATTCTCGATTTGCTAAGTAGATGTCTCGGAAACGGTTGCAGATAATCAAAAGTGGATTGCGGCATCGTTTTTAGAAGGTCATTTTCCTTTTTATACACTAAGATTGTTCGCAGGAAATTCACTACTTTCCGAGATCTCTACTCGAGCGCCGAAATTTCTTAAAAATTTCTTCAATTCTTGCAGGCGATAGTGAACGGAAAGAGTTAGCGAAATATAATTTGCATATCTGTAATCAGCAGCAAAAATGCTTTAAGAAACATTTTTAAATTTTGCTGTAACCCAAAAAATAACGATTTTGACAAAATTGATTTTCTCTCATTTCGTCGTTTCCCCGGTCTAGACTACTGTGTCGGTGGTATTTCTTAACTGGAAGCTTCCTATGGAATATTATATACATTTTACAACTAATTTTGGGACGCTGAATCGATTGGTGAAGACTAGAAGTCTCTGTGGTGAGCCGTTCAAAAGTTACGACGTCGTGAAATCTTCGGAAAAAAGCGAGAAAATGTATTTCCTTAAAATCATTATTTATCAAGTGAATGGAAAATTTTAAAGTGTGTCTGAAAGTGTTTTTCCTGCTGGTTGTAAATATATAAATTGCATTTTGCCAACTGCTTCCGTTCGCGAGATATGACTTGATAAACTTAAAAACTTTGGGTCACCGGCGTTGCGTTATCAGGGCATTTTCACGAAGACTGCGACGACAGTCATTTCATAATTCATCGTTTATAATTATTGAAAAATCCAACGAATGTTTGCTCAGTATTGCAAATAATGTGTCAGGTGATACATTATCATAGAAGACTTGGCCATATAAATTCAACAGATTTAAACAAAATGAGAAATGGTTCTGTAAGTGGAGTACAATTTAAAGAAGACATTAATCGTGGAATCAAAAATTGTGTGGTTTGTTGTGAGAGTAAGCAGACGAGGCTACCGTTTAGTAAACAAGGCTCGAGGTCAAATGCTACAATCATTCACAAAGACCTGTGTGGATCAACGGAGAATAAATCTATTGGTGGTTCTAAATATTTTCTAACATTTCAGGACGATTACACTAGAATGGTATTCGTTTATTTTCTGAAATCTAAATGTTCTAGAATTTTTCAAGATATTTAAGACTGAAGTGGAAAACCAACAAGGGAGAAAAATCAAGATTCTACGATCTGATAATGGGACGGAATATTGTAACAAGGATTTCAAAAATTATTTGGAGCAACATAGTATAATACACCAAAGAAGTACTCCATACACTCTTGAACAAAATGACCTGTCCGAGAGATTTACAAGAGTATTTGCAGACTGATCTTCGACCATGGACACATGCATCATAAGCCTTTATGTCCCACTGCTGGGCACAGGCCTCTTCTCTGCCACATATCCAACCTCAGCTCTAAGATTTGAATATGGGAGACCTATCGGTTTAACGTCGAATCCGAACGACAAATTTCCAGAGAAGGTGTCAGGAAGTTGAGACCCGTCGGTTGTCTAATGCCCGCCATACACGCTACGGTCTACCGGAGAGGTTACCTGTGCAGATTTGCTAGCGCAGGTCAAACGTACGTCGGTAGCGTGTATGGGGACGTTCCGGTATACCGGAGAGGTCTTCAGTTCTTTTTGCGATGGCATCGATTAAGAACGGTGACTCAATATCATATCTAATCCTAACAACTTATATACCAATACCTTCAAAACCACTACATTCCAAAACACACTAGAAACAACTGATGTGACTTGCATAGGTCCACCGTCGAAAGAATTAATTTTCGATCTTGCTCCGGTCGCCTGCGCAGGTTTAAAAAACTGCACAGTTCCATTTCCACACACGCTCCGGTCTACCTGCGCAGGCAAACCTGCACGGAATACGAAGCATTCTTCTGTGAAGCCACATTTCGAATGCCTCCAGTTGGTTAATCGTCCTGACCTTCAGAGTCCACGTCTCTACTCCGTACAACAATACCGACCATACATAGCATTCAACCATGCGTTGTCTTAGCTTCAGATTCAGGTTATCATTGCAAAGAAAGGATCTCATATTGTTAAAAGTTGCTTGAGCAATCTCTATTCGGTACTTTAAGTTGCAGTCCGGGTTTAGATCCTCTGTAATAATACTACTAAGGTATTTGAACTTAGAGAAACGTCCATTTTGGTTCTAGGGTAGTGCCATTGTATGGTTGCCTGCTGAAAATCATAAATTTTGTCTTTCCTATATTGATTTTTAGACCTTGTGTCTCTCCACGTCACCGATTTTGTTTATAAGCAACTGTAGTCCCTCGATTGTGTTTGCTAAAATCACTGTATCGTCTGCATATCTGATTGTTTTTTATTGGGTCTCCATTTATTTTGATGCCGAGATGTGATATTCCTAACAATGCTTCCTTAAAAATTCAATTAGAGCATGGGCGTAGAACATTTACGTATATTTTTTGCATATTTCGGGCCCAAAAATATACATAAATGTTATATTGAAATAAAGAGTTGAGTAGAGACGACTCTCTTCAAGAGAGCATGGTAGATGTGAAGTTTAGGAACCCTTGTGTGTCAGTTTTAGAAAGTGAATTATTTGGTACATTTCTGATACTGTATTTTCATAAAACCCCCCCGAAACTAAATCCTGATGTTAAAACCCACCACGAAACTAAATCCTAGCTACGCCCACGAATCAGAGTATAGGTTCTTAGGGATTTTAGGGTGGGTTCAATGAGGGTTTAACACTTTACACAAATAATATATTGATTTACTCAAAACTTCGTTACATGCTTTCGTCTTGTTGCAGAGGAGAGTGTGTTGTTACACATGCGCACTCACACAAGCCACGTTGCCACTTCTATTCCCAACACTCCTCCTCGATTTTTACATATTAACCCTTTTTTGACATTACAAAACATAAAAAATCGTTTCTCTTACAATCTAGTTCATAATACAAATAAAACTCTTTTTTTTTTATTTAACAAATATTTAGGATATTTCTGTAGTAACTGAATTGTTCATAACTTAGTGCTTTAGTAAACATATCCGCCAGGTTCTCAGTAGAACTTACATATTTTATATCTATCTCCTTTGAGTTTACTTTGTCTTTAATAAAGTGATATCTAATATCAATGTGCTTTGATCGTTTACTATTTTCGTAACTATTCGCCATATCAATCGCACCCTTATTATCTACATACAATACAGTTTTTACATTTTCGTTCAAATCTTCGCTTAATCGTTTAATATTTATTTGTTCACATGCGCTGACAGTGGCAGCTATATATTCTGCTTCTGCAGTTGATAAAGAAACACATCCTTGTTTTCTGGATAACCATGATATAGCATTTTTACAATACATTGTTACTGATCCACTTATGCTCCTCCTATCTTTTTTTGTCGTTTGCATAATCTGCATCTGAGTAAGTTTCAATTGACATTTGATTTGACTTTACATATGTTAATGACAAATCTATAGTAGTGTATAAATATTTTAACACTCTTTTTGCTTCTAACCATGCTGATTGCGTTGGTTTATCTAGACATTGACTCAAATAGCTTGTTGCATAGGATATATCTGGCCTAGTGCCTGTACTTATATACATTAATCCTCCGATTAATTCCCTATATGGAACATTAACAATCTCTTCGCTTGAATCTATTTGATAACCTTTTGTTATTGGAATCTTTGCTCCTTTACTCTCTATCATTCTAAATCTTTCAACCATTTTTCTTATGTGTTTACTTTGAGATAACTTTAATTTTTCTTTTGATCTTTCTATTTCCATACCTAAGAAGTTTTTTACATTGCCTAAATCTTTCGCATTATATTCTTTCTTTAGTTCAGATATAATAAACTTTACATTCTCGTCACTTCCAGTTATAAGTATATCGTCTACAAACACAATTAACCATACATTCTCGCCAATATAAAAACAACAATCATTTTTAGATCTTTTTAACTTGATACTACTTGCAAAACTATTAAATGTTTCGTTCCAACATTTTGGGCTTTCCTTTAGTCCGTACAAACCTTTATTCATTTTAAAAACTTTATTCCTTTCAATATTTATTCCTTGTGGTGGATTTACATAAATTTCAGATTTTAAGTTACTGTTCAAAAATGCCGTTGGGATATCCAACTGCTTCAATTGCCACCCTTTTTGAATAGCCTGAGAAATTAACAATCTAATTGTTTGCAATCTAGCCACTGGGGCATAGTTATTTGCGCTATAATTTACATTTTCTTGAAAACCTCTTGCGACAATTCTCGCTTTCTTTACACCGTCATCTTTGGTTTTAAAAATCCATTTAGAGTCTATAATTTTCTTATCTTTTGGTTTAGGAACTACTGTCCATGTGTTCATATTTGTATGAGCATTTATTTCTTTATTTATAGCTTCTTGCCACCCATCATTTAAGTTTATTGCTTCATCATATGTTATTGGATCTTTTCTTAAAAATAAACAATATGCAGTATGCAATTCGTATTCAAAATCTTTTTTATATCTTTCCGGTACTTTAATTGTTCGTGTTCTAGTCTTTCGTTCTTCATTAATAACATTTCTTTCATCAATACTACTATCATCACTACTATTCTCGTTTTCTACTTCACTATCACTTGATTCATTACTTTTTTCGGTTTCACTATTATTTTCGTTATTTACTTCGTTCTCACTTGACTTATTATTTTCGCTTAATACATCGCTTTCATTTAATATGAATTGCTCTGATAACTCATTTCTATTTTTATCGTTTACAAACTTATAATCACTTTCATCAAATTCTACATCTCTGGAGATTATTATCTCTTCTGTTTGAGGGTTCCACAAACGATACCCATTGCTACTATAACCTACCATTCGAGTTTCAATACTTCTTTCGTCAAGTTTAAATTTACGTGGTAAAATTACCGCCCACGCTTTTGAACCAAATACTCTTAACCTTTTTAAATCTAATTTTCCGTAATACATTTCGGCTGGAATTTTAAAATTTATTGCTGCAGATGGACATCTGTTTAACTGATAAGCTGCGCACATAAATGCTTCTGTCCATAAGTATTTTGGTAACCCTGTTTCATTTATCATTGTTCTAGCTTTATTGTACAAAGTTCTATTAAGTCTTTCTGCTACACCGTTTTGTTGTGGTGAATAAGGTCTAGTATACTGAATAATAATTCCGTTTTCGTAACAAAATTTTCTGAATAAATTTGAAATTAATTCGCCGCCATTGTCACATCTTATCCTTTTTACATTTACATCTTTTTGCGTTTGAATTTCTTTAATATAATGTATAAGGTTATTTTCAGCTTCACTCTTATTTTTAAGTACATACAGTTTTACAAAATGAGAATAATCGTCCGTTATAGTTTGAAAATATTTTTGACCTTCATTTGACATAGGTGTCACCGGACCAGCTATGTCTGTGTGTATTAACTCACCTATTTGTCTGCTTCTTGGTAGATCTTGTTTAATAAATGGCTTCCTTACGCTTTTGTTTTTCATGCATGAATTACATTTTTTGTCGGACATGGGTAGTTTCATTGTTGATAACCCCTTTTTATTTAAATGACCCAATCTCAAATGCCATATATTATTGTTTGAGCATACATTTGCTTCTTCAAACTTAGAATTATCTTTAAGTAATCCATTCAAATAAAATAAACCGCACCTTTCTTTGCAATGCCACACTGCATCATTTTTAATTAACGTTACCTTTAATGGTTTAAATATAACTTCAATACCTTTATCTATTAACCCTTTTACTGACAAAATATTATGAAATAAACCCGGAACAATTAATGCATCAATAGTTACTTCCCTTCCGCATGATAACATACAAATTTTACCTTGTTTCTTTGCAATTAATGCATCGCCGCTTGCGATTTTTATTCTTGTACACGTTTCCATGACAATAACATTGGTCATGTATTTTTCATATTCTTGTTGTATTAAGTGTTCTGTTGCACCTGAATCAATTATCCAATCAATATTGTCTGTGTTCACTGTTGCCTGATAACATTCTAGCTGCGTCGTTGCTACGAAATTGTAGTTTTCTTCTGTCTTGCTCATGTGTGTCTGATTTTGATTTGAATTTCCTCTATGCTGTCCTCGACCTCGATTATACTGGAATCTTCCACGACTGAAGTTGGATTGTGCACGTCCACGACCACGAAAATTTCCTCTCTGTTTGCCATTATTTGTGTTGCTAAAACACTCTGACTCTATATGTCCAGTACGCCCACATTTGAAACATTCGTATCTTGCACTAAATGCTGCTTCACTTCTATTTGTTGATGTCTTTTCACCTCTCTTTAATTCGTCATCTAACAAACACGTTTTTACAAAATCAACAGTCAAGTCTTTTTCCGCACTCATTGTTTCTATGGCAGTAACTACATTATCATACGACGATGGTAATGTTAGTAATAGATGACACACTTTATCAGACTCATCCATTTTAGTGCCTGATGATTCTATGCTATTTATTAATGCATCATATTTTAGGAAATGATCTTGTAATTTGTCACTTACTTTGCATTTTAGCGTTAAAAGTTGTCTTTTCAGATGTAATTTGTTTACTGCGCTTTTTCTTTCGAAAATGTTTTCTAAGCAAGTCAACATTTCTTTAGCATTTCTTGCTTTCTGCACATATGAGATGTATTTGTCGGTTATACATTTTACAATAGTTGATCTAGCTTTAGCATCTTTTTCTTTGTTCAGTTCCTTTACAGGTTGTAAAGGTTCGATTGCTTCTTTTACTCCTTTTTCTTCTAGTATAAGATATACTCTGAATTTCCAATGTGTAAAATTTGTTCCCTCTTTCAGTTGCGGGTACACCACGATCCCTTCACCGGTCGCTGTCGCCATTTTTCTTTGTTCTGCTAAACACGTTTTTTGCACTTTTTTAAATTTACCCTTATTTTATCAAATAAAGCGATTTTTCAAAAAACTTTTTGTCTCTCCCCTGGGCCCATAACCTCTTAGGGATTTTAGGGTGGGTTCAATGAGGGTTTAACACTTTACACAAATAATATATTGATTTACTCAAAACTTCGTTACATGCTTTCGTCTTGTTGCAGAGGAGAGTGTGTTGTTACACATGCGCACTCACACAAGCCACGTTGCCACTTCTATTCCCAACATAGGTTGATTGGGCGACAGTATGCAACCCTGTCTTATTCCACGTTGTACTTCAATATGCTCTGTTTTAATATTGCCTATTTTTACCTGTGCTGTTTGATTCCACTATAGATTTTTAATTATGCGGATATCTCTATCATCTATTCCAATCCCCTGTAGTATATCTGTAAGTTCATCGTGCTGTATGCGGTCAAAGGCTTTTTCGTAATCGATAAAGCATGCAGAAACATCTTTTCGCTGGTCGCGGCATTTTTGGAGGAGAAGGTTCATTCCGAAAAGTGCTTCACGCGTTCCGAAAGCGTTTCTAAAGCCGAATTGAGAATCATCAAGATCTTCCTCACATCTACGTCTGATGCGTGCGTGAATGATCCGTAGGAATACTTTGAGCATGTAGGACTTTGAGCATGTGTGGACAATCACAACATTTTTTTGGCTGATGTTTCTTAGGTAGAGCAATAAAGGTTGATGATAACCAGGCATAACCATGGAATTTCACCTGTCTCATAGATACTATTAAACAGTTTAACTACCAAGCCAATATTTTCCTCTGTAATGAGCTTTAGAGCCTCGGTCGGAATGTCGTCAGGGCCATATGCTTTCCTATTTTGCACGAACTAGATTTACTAGATTATCAAAACTCGTCCCACTCCGTCCCATACAAATTTGTTGTCCCATCCCACGTAACGTTCATACCACTTTTACCATCCAATGGGACGATGAGATCCCATGCTCATCTATACACGGCGCCCGCCGACCGTTTTACAAAAACGCCAAAATTGCTGCATATATTGCAGAATTTATTCAAAAGTAAGGAGAGAAGAACTGGAGCTTGAAATTTTGGACCTTGAAAACGACATTTTCCAAAAAACCAATGTATCAGATGAGGACTTCTTGATAAGATGCCCACCGCCCGACCGACATTCTAGAATGTGCTCTGAATTGTGAAAAGGTTGGGGATCGCTGCTCAAAACAATACAATCCTATACGAAAGAACAACTTCTGTAATGTCCAGAGCCGAAAGACCTAAGGTCAGTGGTGTGCTGGGAAAATGTTAACAATGGGCTCGCTGCCGATGATCGCCGCCTGGGTGAGGGGGGCGTTTTTTTTAACCCTTTAGACTTAAGCATATCCTCGATCAAACGAGCAGGTTTTACAAAGAGCAAATACGCATCAACAGCTTTTGAATATTGTAAAGCAAAGAAAAACATTGTACTTGGGGGCATATCCTGCGAGGTCCCAGATACACACTGGCACACGGAAAAATCGAAGGTAAAAGAGGATCAGGGCAACACTCATGGCTCCGCAATATTCGGAACTGGTGCAATATCGCACATGCCGCAACGATATTTAGAAGAGCCGAAGATGGCACACTTAACATTACCCAATGATGAACCTAACTTAACCTGACGCTTCCATAGTATGTGCCAATTAAAACAATTAAATAGAGCGTCTTTCAATCCGTATTACTCTTTGCGTTGGCCGAGTACGTGTTTACAGACGCCCAGGAGAACGCTACGCAGCTGCTACTGTCCAAGAAGTCAAAAGATTTGGGGGTGGTTCAGTTATGGTTTGGGGTGGGATCAGTATCGACCGTAGAACCGACCTTGTTGTAATTCCAGGAAATCTTAACGCTAATCTTTATGTTGACATTGTGTTAAGAAAACCTGTTGTCGTTGTGGCATAAGGAATAGGTCCAAATGTTTTGTTAACGCAAGACTACATACTTTAGACATCCTACAAGAACTGAAAATTCAAACAATGGTGTGGCCTGCGTTAAGTCCTGATTTAAATCCCATGGAGCATGTTTGGGATATTCGCGACAGACGTGTTCGTGGTCGCCCGCCTCCTCCAAATGGTCCCAAACACCAATGCGCTAGACAGGGTATGGCACCATAAGGATAAGAAGATATCCTCGATTTTAGCTTCATCGCAACTAGCGGAATCCTTCGAATAATCAATAGCGTTAATAGACCGAACAATTAAAGAATTTGCTTTAGCAATATTAATGTTACGACTTTATAAGGCATCTCAAAGGTAAGCGAATTCCTGTAAGACCTCGATCATTAAAGCTAAATCTTAAGAAATCCCAAATTTAATAATCCAGAAGTTTTGTCATTAAATTCAAAATGTTTGCATAAAGGCCGATTCTCCTATACACGACACTCAGCTACGCGACATCGCCTGTCAAATAATGATTAAATTGTTTTAAATTGGGCACGTTCTCACTATGGCATGCGACAGCTACGCGACGTGCCCATTTAAAATAGTGTAATCATTATTTTACTAATTAAACATTAGTGTTTGTATCTTATCTTCATAGATTAGAATTTCCAGGAAATTGTTTTATACATATCGTTAACAAAGTTAACATCATTGCGTATAGAACGTATAACTAATCTTTCTTTAACAAACTTTCTTAAAAACAACTACTTCACTGGCAAACACCTCGACTGACATTGAATTACATTAAGAAAGTTTTTTTGGGTTCTGCATAACCCTGTGATTTTCCCAAAAAATAACAATATCCAGATCAAATACAAAAAATAATTATCAATTAATTAATGAACATCCATATACGCGTTTCGGCCTTTTGGCTTCATCTGTATGGATGGCTTTATCATTAACAACAAATTATAACTAGAAATAAAATGAAATACGACTTATACGACTTGTATTTGATCGGGATATTGTTATTTTTTGGTAAAATCACAGGGTTATGCAGAACCCAAAAATACTTTCTTAATGTAATTCAAAGTCAGTCGAGGTGTTTGCCAGTGAAGTAGTTGTTTTTAAGAAAGTTTGTTAAAGAAAGATTAGATACGTTCTATACGCAATGATGTTAACTTTGTTAACGATATGTATAAAACAATTTCCTGGAAATTCTAATCTATGAAGATAAGATACAAACACTAATGTTTAATTTGATCAAAAATCAAAACCTTCTAACTCAACAAAATTTATTTAAATAAATATATATATATATATATATATATATATATATTAATAATTATTTTACTACGCCGCGTAGCTGATTGTCGCGCATATGGGAATCGACCTATAAGCGGGATAATTACAAATAGAAAATCAGGATAATGCAAATCTAATAGGATGAGATGGGGAATGACGAGCTGTGTGAATGCGGGGGGGCTTCAGAGCGACATCCACCTTCTCAGATGTCCCAACATGGGAGAGGCATGCGCGATGAAGGACCTAATTTTGACAAATGACAGGGCGATAGACGCTGCCAACTATTGGAAAGGCAGGGCCTGAATGTAAACACTGGTGTCTCGGACTCGGAAATAAATGAATGGATGCAGTTACAATGGGCAGGACATGTAGCAAGAGCCCAAACAGGCTATTAGACGCCAAACTGCAAGGAGAACGAAAAAGAGGCAGGCCAAAACTCAGATGGGAAGACGGATAGGACTTCGAGGCTGAATAGGACTAGCACAAAACAAGGACGAATGGAGGAAGACACTTTGGGAGGTTAGGTTAGCCCCGGAAAACAGCGTACGATTGACGCTATTAGACGCCCAACTACAGGGACGACAAAAAGGAGGCAGGCCAAAACTCAGATGGGAAGACGGATAGGACTTCAAGGCTGAAGAGGACTAGCACGAAACAAAGACGAATGGGGAAGGACACTTTGGGAGGTTAGGTTAGCGCCGGAAAACAGCATACGATAGAGGCTATTAGACGCCCAACTACAGGTACGACGAAAAGGAGGCAGGCCAAAACTCAAATGGGAAGATGGATAGGACTTCGAGGCTGAAGAGGACTAGCACAAAACAAGGACGAATGGAGACAGACACTTTGGGAGGTTAGGTTAACCCCGGAAAAGAGCGTACGATCGAGGCTATTAGACGCCCAACTACAGGGAGGACGAAAAGGAGGCAGGCCAAAACTCAGATGGGAAGACGGATACGACTTCGAGGCTGAAGAGGACTAGCACGAAACAAGGACGAATGGAGGAAGACACTTTGGGAGGTTAGGTTAGCCCCGGAAAACAGCGTACGATTGACGCTATTAGACGCCCAACTACAGGGAGGACGAAAAGGAGGCAGGCCAAAACTCAGATGGGAAGACGGATAGGACTTCAAGGCTGAAGAGGACTAGCACGAAACAAGGACGAATGGGGAAGGACACTTTGGGAGGTTAGGTTAGCGCCGGAAAACAGCGTACGATAGAGGCTATTAGACGCCCAACTACTGGGACGACGAAAAGGAGGCAGGCTAAAACTCAAATGGGAAGATGGATAGGACTTCGAGGCTGAAGAGGACTAGCACAAAACAAGGACGAATGGAGACAGACACTTTGGGAGGTTAGGTTAGCCCCGGAAAAGAGCGTACGATTGAGGCTATTAGACGCCCAACTACAGGGAGGACGAAAAAGAGGCAGACCAAAACTCAGATGGGAAGACGGATAGGACTTCGAGGCTGAATAGGACTAGCACAAAACAAGGACGAATGGAGGAAGACACTTTGGGAGGTTAGGTTAGCCCCGGAAAACAGCGTACGATTGACGCTATTAGACGCCCAACTACAGGGAGGACGAAAAGGAGGCAGGCCAAAACTCAGATGGGAAGACGGATAGGACTTCAAGGCTGAAGAGGACTAGCACGAAACAAGGACGAATGGGGAAGGACACTTTGGGAGGTTAGGTTAGCGCCGGAAAACAGAGTACGATAGAGGCTATTAGACGCCCAACTACAGGGACGACGAAAAGGAGGCAGGCCAAAACTCAAATGGGAAGATGGATAGGACTTCGAGGCTGAAGAGGACTAGCACAAAACAAGGACGAATGGAGACAGACACTTTGGGAGGTTAGGTTAGCCCCGGAAAAGAGCGTACGATCGAGGCTATTAGACGCCCAACTACAGGGAGGACGAAAAGGAGGCAGGCCAAAACTCAGATGGGAAGACGGATAGGACTTCAAGGCTGAATAGGACTAGCACAAAACAAGGACGAATGGAGGAAGACACTTTGGGAGGTTAGGTTAGCCCCGGAAAACAGCGTACGATTGACGCTATTAGACGCCCAACTACAGGGAGGACGAAAAGGAGGCAGGCCAAAACTCAGATGGGAAGACGGATAGGACTTCAAGGCTGAAGAGGACTAGCACGAAACAAGGACGAATGGGGAAGGACACTTTGGGAGGTTAGGTTAGCGCCGGAAAACAGCGTACGATAGAGGCTATTAGACGCCCAACTACTGGGACGACGAAAAGGAGGCAGGCTAAAACTCAAATGGGAAGATGGATAGGACTTCGAGGCTGAAGAGGACTAGCACAAAACAAGGACGAATGGAGACAGACACTTTGGGAGGTTAGGTTAGCCTCGGAAAAGAGCGTACGATTGAGGCTATTAGACGCCCAACTACAGGGAGGACGAAAAAGAGGCAGGCCAAAACTCAGATGGGTAGACGGATAGGACTTCGAGGCTGAATAGGATTAGCACAAAACAAGGACGAATGGAGGAAGACACTTTGGGAGGTTCGGTTAGCCCCAGAAAACAGCGTACGATTGACGCTATTAGACGCCCAACTACAGGGAGGACTAAAAGGAGGCAGGCCAAAACTCAGATGGGAAGACGCATAGGACTTCAAGGCTGAAGAGGACTAGCACGAAACAAGGACGAATGGGGAAGGACACTTTGGGAGGTTAGGTTAGCGCCGGAAAACAGCGTACGATAGATGCTATTAGACGCCCAACTACAGGGACGACGAAAAGGAGGCAGGCCAAAACTCAAATGGGAAGATGGATAGGACTACGAGGCTGAAGAGGACTAGCACAAAACAAGGACGACTGGAGACAGACACTTTGGGAGGTTAGGTTAGCCCCGGAAAAGAGCGTACGATTGAGGCTATTAGACGCCCAACTACAGGGATGACGAAAAAGAGGCAGGCCAAAACTCAGATGGGTAGACGGATAGGACTTCGAGGCTGAATAGGATTAGCACAAAACAAGGACGAATGGAGGAAGACACTTTGGGAGGTTAGGTTAGCCCCAGAAAACAGCGTACGATTGACGCTATTAGACGCCCAACTACAGGGAGGACGAAAAGGAGGCAGGCCAAAACTCAGATGGGAAGACGGATAGGACTTCAAGGCTGAAGAGGACTAGCACGAAACAAGGACGAATGGGGAAGGACACTTTGGGAGGTTAGGTTAGCGCCGGAAAACAGCGTACGATAGAGTCTATTAGACGCCCAACTACAGGGACGACGAAAAGGAGGCAGGCCAAAACTCAAATGGGAAGATGGATAGGACTTCGAGGCTGAAGAGGACTAGCACACAACAAGGACGAATGGAGACAGACACTTTGGGAGGTTAGGTTAGCCCCGGAAAAGAGCGTACGATTGAGGCTATTAGACGCCCAACTACAGGGAGAACGAAAAAGAGGCAGGCCAAAACTCAGATGGGTAGACGGATAGGACTTCGAGGCTGAATAGGACTAGCACAAAACAAGGACGAATGGAGGAAGACACTTTGGGAGGTTAGGTTAGCCCCGGAAAACAGCGTACGATTGACGCTATTAGACGCCCAACTACAGGGAGGACGAAAAGGAGGCAGGCCAAAACTCAGATGGGAAGACGGATAGGACTTCAAGGCTGAAGAGGACTAGCACGAAACAAGGACGAATGGGGAAGGACACTTTGGGAGGTTAGGTTAGCGCCGGAAAACAGCGTACGATAGAGGATATTAGACGCCCAACTACAGGGAGAACGAAAAAGAGGCAGGCCAAAACTCAGATGGGTAGACGGATAGGACTTCGAGGCTGAATAGGACTAGCACAAAACAAGGACGAATGGAGGAAGACACTTTGGGAGGTTAGGTTAGCCCCGGAAAACAGCGTACGATTGACGCTATTAGACGCCCATCTACAGGGAGGACGAAAAGGAGGCAGGCCAAAACTCAGATGGGAAGACGGATAGGACTTCAAGGCTGAAGAGGACTAGCACGAAACAAGGACGAATGGGGAAGGACACTTTGGGAGGTTAGGTTAGCGCCGGAAAACAGCGTACGATAGAGGCTATTAGACGCCCAACTACAGGGACGACGAAAAGGAGGCAGGCCAAAACTCAAATGGGAAAATGGATAGGACTTCGAGGCTGAAGAGGACTAGCACAAAACAAGGACGAATGGAGACAGACACTTTGTGAGGTTAGGTTAGCCCCGGAAAAGAGCGTACGATTGAGGCTATTAGACGCCCAACTACAGAGAGGACGAAAAGGAGGCAGGCCAAAACTCGGATGGGAAGACGGATACGACTTTGAGGCTGAAGAGGACTAGCACGAAACAAGGACGAATGGAGGAAGACACTTTGAGACGTTAGGATAGCCCCAGAAAACAGCGTACGATAGAGGCTATTAGACGAAAAGGAGGCAGGCCAAAACTCAGATGGGAAGATGGATAGGACTTCGAGGCTAAAGAGGACTAGCACTAAACAAGGACGAATGGAGGAAGACACATTGGGAGGCCAGCACAGGGCTGTAGCGCCATAGATGATGATGATTTTGTGTCTATTTGTGTATAAACAAAAATGACTAGCCAATTAAAAATATATAGATTTAATTAAACAAAAACAATAAAAATATTTAAACTATAGACAATAAGAAGGCACAAAATTGGCAAGTTTTTGGTTTGCAATCCGAAAAATTAGTCTAAAAAATTGTCAAATAAACTTGTCAGACTTTGACAATATAGAATTGTTTAGACAATCATTTACTTATCTAGATGACACCTAGAAAAACTAGCGTAATGTAGAGTCTGCAAGCTAAAATCTAGAGACTTATTATTCAAAAATGATCTATACTCGAACCGGCGAGAGAATGCAGCTGTACTGCGGCGAGTTATGAGGGGCAAGGGACGTACCGAGTTACGCGCAGATTAGTTTGATTTAAGAAATATGCGTCAGTTTTTCAAACACGAACAACTAAACACCGCGCGCTTGAAATAAAGTGGGGGTATGCGCAGAACTACGCTAAACTCATCGAGCATCTCGTGGATTCTCTCGCCAGTACGAGTATAGACATACAAAAAAATATTACTAAATGTATCAGGGATGTACAAACTTTTGATCACTGTGAGCGACCAGTTTTTTAAACTGTGGGTGGCAGCTTACCAACCTCGTATGTGTTGTCGTAAGTGATTACGTATAAGAAAAGTATTAACTCAAGGCCGAAGATAAATTTAAATTTGGAATAAACATCGATAATACTAATCTGTTGCAGAACTTATCTCGCTTGCTGTGTGATACGAGCATCAAAGATGGATACTTATCAGACAATCGATTGACCAGTCGAGGAGTGTTGACCAGGAGTGGCCAAAGGGTAGACCAGGTCCCTTTGGCCACTGCTGGTAGATATAGATAATATTAACTTTGCGTGTAGAAATTTTGAAAAAAAAAATGTATTTTAAATCCGATCCCCGTGCGAGACTTTTATAAAGAATCTAGATAGACTGCCTAGATTATTAAATTGCAGGTTTAAAACCTTCAGAAGCGTGTGCCTCTGAAGGTATATTCAAGTTTTATCCGAAACAATTTTTGAAATTCTTAGCCGATTTGCAAAATATTTGCAGTCAAAGTTCAAACTTTGTTGTGTCTGCAACAACGCGAAAGACTTTGTTTTTTGCTAATATCCAACAAAATTTGCTGAATTTTCGCAACGGACATTTAAAGAAAATTGAATTTGCGACAAGAATCTGTCCAAAAATTTTGAAAAAATCGTCACGGTTACTTCGCAATTAACTGTCAAAGTTTAAACTTTTTTCTTTGAACTTGCAAGTTTGTGCCAGATTTGCACAGTTTTAGTTTTTGTTGTTTCGCGGATAGTTCAAGCAAAATTTTTGCAATTTTTCTTCAGTTTCTTGCAGGATATTGAATGGTCTTCAAGCTTTATTCGAAACAATTTTTGAAATTCATCGCCGAAGTGCAAAATATTTGCAGTCAAAGTTCAAACTTTGTTGTGTCTGCAACAACGCGATAGACTTTGTTTTTCGCCAATATCCAGCAAAATTTGCTGAATTTTCGCAACGGACACTTAAAGAAAATTGAATTTGCTACTAAAATCTGCCAAAAATTTCTAGATAATTATAGAATTCTAGATAAATATTCCACCATACTAAAAGGTGGGACACTTTTAATACCACCTCAAAGAGCTGAATAAACTTTATGACTTTCAAAACAAATTTTTACACAAACCTAACCTAATCTACTGAGGTATACAATTCTAGATAAATATTCCACCACACTAAACGGTGGGACACTTTTAATACCACCTCAAAGGGCTGAATAAACTTTATGACTTTCAAAGAAATTTTTAACCCTTATCTAACCTAACCTTCTGAGGCACACAATTCTAGATAAATATTCCACCATATCAAAAGGTGGGACACTTTTAATACCACCTCAAAGAACTGAATAAACTTTTTGGCTTTAAAAAAAAATTTAACCCTAACCTAACCTTCTGAGACATACAATTCTAGATAAATATTCCACCACACCAAACGGTGGGACACTTTTAATACCACCTCAAAGAGCTGAATAAACTTTATAGCTTTCAAAGAAATTTTTAACCCTAACTTAACCTAACCTTCTGAGATATACAATTCTATATAAATATTCCACCACACCCAACGGTGGGACACTTTTAATACCACCTCAAAGAACTGAATAAACTTTTTGGCTTTTAAAAAATTTTTCATAGAAATCAGTGTAAATACTCTTATCAAGAATTCGATAAACCGGTAACTGATTAAAGAACCCAAGAATCTCAACATCATCAAACTCGCTCCCAACGCAAACCTCGTTGAAATCGCCATCGAAACCCAACAAAATGTCCCCATCCACCTGCTCGCATTTCCTAACTTTAAAAACCTTTTCTTGCCTGAAAATTTGCTTCCTCGGCTTCGCCTCGACGTAATCGCCCTCGCCTTGCAAACTGATGAGGAAATCTTTGACGCTTTTGTGTCCGGACGCTTGAGCGATCGGGGCCAAGATCCCTGTAGGTCTCTTCCCCTCGCGGTTCCTGCAAATCGAGCAGTTGCAAATGCCTCGACAAGGCGGACAAGCCCAATCGGGGTCCTTTAAAACCACCCGCGCGTCTTCTCCATACCGGTTTAGAAGACACGTCCCGCAGAATTGTCCGCGCACGCCGGTGCAACTACCGCTGCGGCAGTAAGTCTTGCTGTCGAGGGTCTTTTGCCGGCACTGATGGCAACTCGTTCCTGCTTCTGAGTAGGTTTTAACGAAGCCTCTGAAGGCTATTCTTGATAGGTAGCTTTCGGTTATGTCTTCGGGGGCCATGCATGGGACTGGAACGTTTCTGGTTGTTATAGATCTTCGAGGTTTGAAGAAAACTCTGTTGAAGTTCTCTACGTCTTCTTCTAATAGGTTTATTTCTGTCTGAAATTTAAAAGATTTATGAGAATATTTTGCCCTTCGTACAAAAGTTTTTTGATTCAAAATTAAGCAAAAATTTAAATCTACGTGAAAGACTATTTTCAACAAATGATTATGGTTGTTGAAGTTGAAGTCGTTGTTGAAGTCCCATACATCCCAAATACATCTGCTCAAAGACTGCAGAGCACTCCACAAGAGACAGATGTACCTCAGGGCTCACTGCGTACCCCAGAGTGCAGAGGAGTTGCAGTCCTTGAATCCCTCGTTTTGATCCAAAATTAAGCTAAAAATGGTTGAGTTTAAATCTACGTCGAAGACTATTTTTAACGAATGATTGTTGTCGACAAATTAGAAATGAAACAAAGCTTGAAGTCCCATACATCCCCCCATACATCTGCTCAAAGACTGTGGAGCACTGCTCCGTAAGAGACAGATATACCTCGGGGCTCACTGCTTGAGCGCAGAGGAGTTGCAGTCCTTGAATCCCTACCAAATCCTGAAATTCCTAAAGGAATCAGGAATCACTAGAGGAGGCGCTCTAAATGGGTAAGTACCAAATCATGATAATACCAAAACAAGAAATAAAATACCTTGGTGTGACGATCGATAAAAGGCTATCGTTTACTGCACACTTAACAGAAGCGGCGGCTAAAGGAATGAGGATTATGACAGGCTTACAACAACTAATGTCAAACGTAGGGGGCCCCAAAAGTAGCAAACGCATAATTCTGAGCTGTGTAGTTCAGACTACGATGTTATACGGTGCACCAATATGGGCCAAGGAACTGCAATCAAATGGAAATTTACAAAAATTAGCAGAAATGGCTATACGCGTATGTAGTGGATATCGAACGGTATCGGGGGAAGCTGCCCTGGTCATTGCAGGCATTCTCCCAATTGACCTACTCGCAGAAGAGCGAAAGAAGCTTTATGAAACCGGCTACAACAGTATATAAAAAAAAAAAGCCAGAGAGGAACTTCTCAAACAGTGGCAGACAAGGTGGGAGCTCAAAGAAAGAGGACAGTGGACCAGATTACTTATTCCGAACATTGTCACCTGGATGAAAAGAAAGCACGGTGAAGTAAGTTATCATCTGACCCAAGCACTTTCTGGCCATGTTTTTTTTTTTTTTTTTTTTTTTTTAAAGTTTGGTTCGATGTGAATACCGGGTTTGCCAACCCTTCGAACACGTCGGCCTATGGCCTATTGTATTCTATCACATTCACTTTAGGCCCAGAAACCTGTTGTTATTGTAAATAGCGCTAATTGCCATTTTACACATTTGTCTTCTGGAACAAATGCGGCCGGCGCTGGGGATAGAACTCGGACCTCTATACCTGTCAGTTAGCGCTCTAACATGAGGCCACGAGCGTCACCACTACACCACTCGCGCCGGCCATGGTTGCTTTAGAGATTGTAGAACATAGGCCGGGCTTCAGACGAATTATGTGTGTACTGCGGCTAGACAGACAGTGTGAGCCACGCCATATTCGAATGCTGGAGATGGCAAGACGAAATGGAATCAGCAGCAGCAAGCATGGGAGAACCTATTGGTCCCAGAACCATTATAAGCTACATTCTTGAGAAAAAAAGAAAACTGGGAAAACATACAGCGGTTAATTTATACCATAATAAGCAACAAATCAAATGACAAGAGGAAGTCCAACAAGAGACTCAGTTGAAGCACATTTTTTACAATACATCCATCCGTCACTCCGAGGTCATGCGAAAAGCAGTTCCAGAGTGATCAGATGTGTTTCCTGGGGGACCACTTGTCTGGACGTACCCTGTGGAATGTTAAAAAAAAAAATGGGTAAGTACACCAACACATTGATCTATAAAGGTCGCAGTACAAGTCTTCACAACCATATCTACAATACTTGAAGTCAGTGCAAGCAATTACTTTTATGTTGGTTTCGTCAGGTAAATCTTCGTAGGTGTATTGGGGGGCTATTTTGGCCAACCTAGCGGATTTCTTCCTCTCCAATGGAATCGCCCCCGAGTACTGGAAGTTCTCATCGTGACGTTTCACCCTGACACTGCGTTTCAGTTGATCCTTGCTCTTTAATATAATCTTCAGCTCGGGATCTGCCATCTTCTTTGATATCTAAAAAAGATAAACAGAATAAATTGATTGTCTAATTGTCCGTGATCTTGAAAATGTGAACATCTCATAATTGTCTGTTGTCTACTTAGAAATGACTTGTAACTGACAGATAAATGACATATAAATGATATATAAATGATAACATAAATAATAAAAAATGATAACAAATGATAATGATAACAAATAATGATAACAAAAAATGATAATATAAATGATAACATACAAGATTCTCTAGAAGGCGTTACAAACAAGGGCAGAAATTCAGTTGGATAGTCAACTGGGAGAATACCAGGGGGGCTTCACGAAGACCCGATCCTGTGTTGAACAGATCCTCAATCTTAAAACTGTACTTGTATACTCCAAGATGAGAAACCGCAAGGTGGTCGTCACGTTTGTTGATTCTAAGAAGGCCTACGATTCCATTGATAGAGAAATGCTTAACAAAGTGCTCCAGGAACTAGGACTAGACAACAAAACCCGCAGACTCATCCTAGAAACTTTGATCAACACCCATTCCAAGGTTAAATTTAGAGGTGAGATTTCAGAAAGCTCTGAAATAAAAACTGGAGTGAAAGAAGGAGATGGACTTTCACCACTTCTCTTCAACTGTGACCTTGAAAAGGTTATGAGAGAATGGCGCAAGGAACTGAACAATTTGGGTGCTTAGAGTGGTATCTACCTGGGACGTAAGAACGATGGACTGGTTGTAGATTGCCTGGCCTTTGCAGATGACATGGCACTGTTTGCTGATTCTCTTGAGATGGCAACAATGCAGGTAACTGCCTCAGAAAACAGGCTGCCAAAGTGAGTCTTCAAGTGTTGCTGGAGAAAACAGAATTCTTCACCAACATCAGAGAAGCAAACAGAGAGATGTTACTAGAACAGGGAAACATCAAGAGCACTGAGAAATTTGAAGTATCTCGGCGAATGGATTGAACCCAACTTATCAGAAAGAGCATCATTGTCCATGAGAGTCAACAAGTTAGAACTAGCCTATCGACTGACTAAGAACACTTACAATAAGAAATGCCTGTCATGCAACCTGAAACTTAAGCACTACACATCAGTCTGGAATCAGTCTTAATGTTGAGGCGTTTTGTTGGGATGTGTTTGAATTTTCTTCTTCTGAACATGATGGCTTGAGTTTTCTCAGCGTTAAGTTGTATTTTCCACGTGTTACACCAGCGATTTATCTCATCTAGGTGGTTTTGTAGTCTCTCGGTGATGGTGCTCGCCAGGATTCCTCTGGTAAATATAGCAGTGTCGTCTGCGTATAGTGCAATTTTTGTGTTTTCCATTTTTGGTATGTCAGCGGTGTAAATGTTGTAGAGCAGGAGCCCCAGTATGGATCCTTGGGGGACACCCGCTCCCACTGGACGTGTCGTCGACATCGTGTCATTTAATTTCACCTGGAACGTTCTGTTGCCGAGGTACGAAGCTAGTAGCTTTATCGTGAACCTAATACGCGAAAAACGGAAAGCAAACAAGACGTACCAACGTACATTAGCACCGACAGACAAAACGGTCCTGAACAGACTGACAAAACAAGTAAAACTGGCGCTACAAGAACAACACAACGCAGACTGTGAAAACAAACTAGAACGAATAAACGACACCAAGGACGAACCGTGGTACTTAGCCAAGACTCTAAAACAACAGAACCGCAACACAATACCACCTATCAAAAAGAACGTACGGCAGCACAGCAATCTCTGACATTGACAAGACAGAGACTTTCGCAAACGCCCTCGAAGAACAATTCACACCAAATATCTCAAACGCAATCCACAACTCTCAGATGCCATGGAATGTCTCTTTGAACCGAAGAGGTCTAGTAGAGAAATTGTAAATCAGAGAGAGGAGAATCCTCAGGAAGATCCTAGACCCGGTAAAGGAAGATAGGGAATTTCGAAGGCGGCATAACTCTGAGCTCTATGAACATATTGAGATGCTCTCCGACTGTGCAAGGAAAAGAAGGGTAGGTTTCTATGGCCACATTGCAAGATTACCTCCGAACCAACTAACCAACCGTCTGTTCACCTTCTGGCAAAAGAAGCTTCGTACCACTTGGTTGAGAGAAACCGAGAAGGATATTAGAGAACTGGGAATAACAGATCTCTAAAACAGACAGTCTGTGAGAAGCACCCTGAAGGAAGTCCATGGATTTCAGGAAAAACCTCGAAGGAAAGGTACCTCTTGGACAGAAGAGAGAAAGGAGTTAGACCGGCAGGAGATGCGACAATACTGGGCAAAGGTCAAAGCCCAGCAGTTGAACAAGCATGGTCTAAAGTAGGCCTGTTCGAAAGAAGAAGAAGAAATGATAACATAAATGATAAATGAGAGATAAATGATAAGCTGTTTCGTTCAGCAGTTGACAAAACTAAAATCATGAACTTATTAGCCAACAGCATTGTCGATGATCGTAGCGGTTCCAACACTTAAAGAAGAAGAAGATAAATGACATGATAGTAACTATGACATGATAGTAACAAATGAAATGAGAGTAACTTGACAAATAACATGACAAATAATACATGACAATACATGACAAACACTTTGACAAATAACTTGACAAAACTTTGACAAATGACATGACATTAGCTTGACAAATGACATGACATTAGCTTGACAAGTAATATGATATTAGCTTAACAAATAACATGACATTAGCTTGACAAATAACATGACAGTAATTTGATAAATGACATGGCAGTGTCTTTACAAATGAAAAGTCATTAACATGGCCAGTAACATGACAAGATATATTTACCAAGGAATCCATTTGTTTGATATTTTGCATTCGAAGCAATTCGATTTCTGAAGGTCCATCATCGTCGGAATCCATTGTTTATTAGATTTAAAATATTTTCTGCTTTTTCTAGGTTAAAATGATTTCCTTTTTTTGGCGGGAAAAATGTGTGGTGTTGGACATTTGGCAACAGTGTGTGCAAGCTGAGGAAGGAAAAGGAAAAATGTGTGCAGTTCGACGCCGGCGTTCGGTTTGGTCGTTACGTGTGTGTTCTTGCATAACCTCAAAATAGATCGATTGTAAATTATCATTTTTGGGGAATTTTTTGATTTATTTTGTGTCGGTTTGTCTTGGTCTGTTTCCGTTTCCTTTCTTTTAGCGAAGTGGAATGGGAGATAGGGATTGGAGACCTTTCGTATACGGGGGATTAGCTTCGTGCGTGGCCGAATTTGGTAATTATCTTCGTTTTGATTGGGATTTCGCTTTCAGTTTTCAAATTCCTGGCAGAAAGTTTGAATTCGTTTGTTTAGATTTGAAAATTGCATCATCCATAAGCTTCTCGATATTTGTATGCTTTGGCGGGAAAAATTTAAATTTAAACAAAAAATTGTTTACTCACAGCCTGAATATATAAATATATTCCGCCTTTCCGGAGCTCTATAACAATTATTGAGATTTTTTAGGACTACCTAACGCATAGTTCTGTCAAATTATTGTCATTGACTCAATAATTGTTATAGAGCTCTTGAAAGGCTGAATATATTTATGATATGATAATGACTCAGGCTGTGTTCCGTTTGTTTTAAGTTTGTATGATTATCTATAACGTAGGATGGTTGCACCAATTCTAAAAAATAGTTTCGTTGCGATTTTTGTTGCAAATTTACCACCAAATTTGCAACAAAAATCGTAACAAAACTATTTTTTAGAATTGGCGAAAACATCAAACAATGACAAAATAAATTATCTAATTTTGGTTAAGGTAATTTTGGCTTAAAGGGCTTAAATTATCTTCTGTTTGGTTGGGATTTTGGTTTGATTTCTCAAATTACTGGTAGAAAGTTTGAATTCATTTGTTTGGATTTGAAAATTGCATCATCCATAAGCTTCTCGATATTTGTATACTTTGGCGGGAAAAATTTAAATTCAAATAATTATAAATAGTTTTCAATAATTTCAATAAATAGTTTTATTGTAAATTTTTGTTGCAAATTTGGTGGTAAAACAATAAAAGTGGTAAAACAATAACAAAATAAATGATCTAATTTTGGTTAGGGTAATTTTGACTTGAAGGGCTTAAATTATCTTCTGTTTGGTTGGGATTTTGCTTTGATTTCTCAAATTGCTGGTAGAAAGTTTGAATTCATTTGTTTGGATTTGAAAATTGCATCATCCATAAGCTTCTTGATATTTGTATACTTTGGCGGGAAAAATTTAAATTCAAACAAAAAATAGTTTTGCAAATTTTTGTTGCAAATTTGGCGGTAAAACAATAACAAAATAAATTATCTAATTTTGGTTAGAGTAATTCTGGCTTTCAGCTAAGGTGAATATGCCAATTTAAAGAGGATACTTTTAGCAACATTTTTGTAAATTCGCGCGGAAATTCTTCAATCAGTTTTTGTTTTATAATCAAAATTTGTTCAATTTTGATGATCGATGATCTGTAGTAACTAAACCAAATAGATTTCACCTAAGTTGAATATACTAATTTAAAGAGGAGACTTTTAGCAACATTTTTGTAAATTTGCGCGAAAATTCTTCGATTAGTTGTTGTTTTATACGCAAAATTGCAAAATTTGTTCAATTTTGAAACATTTGATTTATTCGAAAAATAGTGAAAGTTTGATGATCTCTACGAACTAAACCAAATAGATTTCACCTAAGTTGAATATACTAATTTAAAGAGGAGACTTTTTGCAACATTTTTGTAAATTTGCGCGAAAATTCTTCGATTAGTTTTTGTTTTATAAGCAAAATTTGTTCAATTTTGAAACATTTGATTTCTTCGAAAACTTGCCAAATTCGATAATCTGTACTAACTAAACCAAATAGATTTCACCTAAGTTGAATATACTAATTTAAAGAGGAGACTTTTGGCAACATTTTTGTAAATTTGCGCGAAAATTCTTCGATTCGTTTTTGTTTTATAATCAAAATTGTAAAATTTGTTCAATTTTGAAACATATGATTTTTTCGAAAAAATGCCAAATTCGATGATCTGTACTAACTAAACCAAATAGATTTCACCTAAGTTGAATATACTAATTTAAAGAGGAAACTTTAAGCAACATTTTTGTAAATTTGCGCGAAAATTCTTCGATTCGTTTTTGTTTTATAATCAAAATTGTAAAATTTGTTCAATTTTTAAACATTTGATTTCTTCGAAAAATTGCCAAATTCGATGATCTGTACTAACTAAACCAAATAGATTTCACCTAAGTTGAATATACTAATTTAAAGAGGAAACTTTAAGCAACATTTTTGTAAATTTGCGCGAAAATTCTTCGATTCGTTTTTGTTTTATAATCAAAATTGTAAAATTTGTTCAATTTTTAAACATTTGATTTCTTCGAAAAATTGCCAAATTCGATGATCTGTACTAACTAAACCAAATAGATTTCAACTAAGCTGAATATACAAATTTAAAGAGCAGACTTTTAGCAACATTTCTGTAAATTTGCGCGGAAATTCTTAAATTAGTTTTTGTTTTATAAGCAAAATTGCAAAATTTGTTCAATTTTGAAACATTTCATTTATTCGAAAAATTGTGAAAGTTTGATGATCTCTACAAACTAAACCAAATAGATTTCAGCAAAGCTGAATATACTAATTTAAAGAGGAGACTTTTAGCAACATTTTTGTTGCTTACTGATCTTCTGTTTGGTTGGGATTTTGGTTTCAATTTTCAAATTCGTGGCAGAAAGTTTGAATTCATTTGTTTAGATTATAAAATTGCACAATTATTATATTTTTCTGGTTTGGCGGAAAAATTTATTTTAAATTGAAAAATTTAAATTCAAACAAATAGTTTCATATATAATAGTTTATAATAGTTTTCATATATAATAGTTTTTAAAGTAATAGTTTTGTTGCGATTTTTGTTGCAAATTTGATGGTAAAACAATAAAAGTGGTAAAACAATAACAAAAGAAATATTTGGAATTTTAAATTTGAACAAAAAAAAATTTGTTTTGGTTAAAAAAAAAAAGTTAAAATTTGTTGCGTTATTTCGGGCATGGTTGCAGAATACGGGTTTTCTTGAAACTTACTGTTTCGGACTTTTAACCTCGTGTAACAGTTGTCAATCGTCTTTGGCACTGTTTAACTAACATCGGAAAGCAAAAATCAAGCTTCTACATTGTCAGGTTCAATAAATATTCGTGTTTTTGTTGTCCTAAAAATTAAAATTCGACGCAACGACTGCTAAATTTCCATCATTCTGTTGAAAATGTCAATTTTTAGGACAACAAAAACACGAATATTTATTGAACCAGCCAACGTAGAAGCTTCATTTTTGAAAATTGAAAATCAAACAATTTCTGAAATTCTTCGCCGATTTGCAAAATATTTGCAGTCAAAGTTCAAACTTTGGTGTGTCTGCAACAACGCGATAGACTTTTTTTTTGCTGATATCCAGCAAAATTTGCTGAATTTTCGCAACGGACACTTGAAGAAAATTGAATTTGCGACAAGAATCGGCCCAAAAATTTTGAAAAAATCGCCTCGGTTACTTTGCAATTAACTGTCAAAGTTTAAACTTTTTTCTTTGAACTTGTAAGTCTGTGCCAGATTTGCACAGTTTTAGTATTTGTTGTTTCGCGGATAGTTCAAGCAAAATTTTTGCAATTTTTCTTCAGTTTCTTGCAGGATATTGAATGGTCTTTAAGCTTTAACCGATACAATTTTTGAAATTCTTCGCCGATTTGCATAAAATTTGTTGCGATATTTGGGGTATGGTGCAGAATACGGGTTTTCTTGAAACTTAGTGTTGCGGACTTTTAATCTAGTGTAACAGTTGCCAATCGTCTTTGGCACTGTTTAACTTACACCGGAAAGCAAAAATCAAACTTCTACATTGCCTGGTTCAATAAATATTCGAGTTTTTGTTGTCCTAAAAATTGAAATTCGACTGCTAAATTTCCGTCATTCTGTTGAAAATGTCAATTTTTAGGACAACAAAAACACGAATATTTATTGAACCAGGCAACGTAGAAGCTTGATTTTTGCTTTCCGATCTTAGTTAAACAGCGCCAAAGATGATTAACAACAGTTACACCAGTTAAAAGCTCCGCAACAACAAGTTAAAAAAAACCGTATTCTGCATCATACCCCAAATATCACAACAAATTTAAACTATTTATTTTAATCAAAACAAAATTTAAAATACCAAATATATCTTTTGTTATTGTTTTACCACTTTTATTGTTTTACCACCAAATTTGCAATAAAACCATTTTTTGTTTAAATTTAATTTTTTCCCGCCAAAGTAAACAAATATCGAGAAGCTTATGGATGTATTCTGCAACATACCCCGATATTTGTTGCAAATTGGGCGAAGTGAAACAATTAAGGCCGATTCTCATATACGCGACACTCAGCTACGCGACGTCACGCGACATCGTCTGTCAAATAATGATTATTACATTAATGAAAAGTGATAATAACATCCACCTTGGGGCAGCTTTACTAATACATCAAGGGAGGAACACGGAAATCTTCTGTTACTCTTTAGCACACGGCGCCCGAGATGCATTGTGTGAGCCTAACATAACAAGCCTAACATTTAACACTAGCATGTGCGTAGCCAGGGGGGGTTTTGGGGGTTCAAACCCCCCCGAAATATGCAAACCGTTAAAATTGGTGCATTTCTGTTACTGTATTTTTTAGACCACCTCTCACCCCCGCACCCCCTCTCATCAATGTAAAACAATGTAATCATTATTTGACAGGCGATGTCGCACGACGTCGCGTAGCTGAATATCGCGCAAATGGAAATCAACCTTTACACATACAAGTTTGTCTGTCTATAACTAGATAATTAAGGTCGATTCTCATATACGCGACACTCAGCTACGCGACGTCACGCGACATCGTGTTTCAAATAATGATTACATTGTTTTAAATAGGCACGTTCACTATGGCTACACGACAGCTAAGCGACGTGCCCATTTTAAACAATTTAATCATTATTTGACAGGCGATGTCGCACGACGTCGCGTAGCCGAGTGTCGCGCAAATGGAAATCAACCTTTAGACAGACAAGTTTGTCTGTCTATAACTAGACAATTAAGGTCGATTCTCATATACGCGACACTTAGCTACGCGACGAGCCCATTTAAAACATTGTAATCATTATTTGACATGAGATGTCGTACGACGTCGCGTAGCTGAGTGTCGCGCAAATAGAAATCAACCTTTAGACAGACAAGTTTGTCTGTCTAGAACTAGACAATTAAGGTCGATTCTCATATACGCGACACTCAGCTGCGCGACGTCACGCGACATCGCCTGTCAAATAATGATTACACTGTTTTAAATGGGCAGGTTCTCACTATGGCTACGCGACGTGCCCATTTAAAACAATGTAATCATTATTTGACAGGCGATGTCGCACGACGTCGCGTAGCTGAGTGTCGCGCATATGGGAATCTACCTTTAGAAAACAAGTTTTTAAATTTGGAATTTTTTTGTAGAAATCTGAGTCAATTTGTTTTGTTTAAAAACCATGTCAAATTGATCGCAGAAACTTTTAAATTCATTAAAAATTTGTATTTTTTTTTCAACATTTAACGGAATTTTAATGAAACTGTAAGTGTTCAACGATTATTGAAAATTCGATTAATTTTATTTATAGGTACATTTCCCATAGATTTGACGAAAACTAGGCTGCAAGTGCAAGGTCAGAAGCTCGACCAGAAACATGCCAGCTTGAAATACCGAGGGATGGTCGATTGCTTCCTCCAGGTCAGCCGACAGGAAGGAGTCAAAGCTTTATATTCCGGGTAAACAAACAAACAAATACATATTTAAATCTCAAAAATTTAAAAAAAAATCCAAAAAATTTAAATTTCTCTTTTCAAATTAAAAAAACTGCCAAATATATGTTTGTTGCATTTACTTTGTAAGTTACTTTGATATAGTTTGAACACTTCAATGCTCGGTGGTATTGAAAATGTCCCGCCTTTTTGATGCGTAAATGTGATGTAACGCCGCAAAAAAATCTCCAATCTTCAGTTTGTTAAACCTTTACGGTGGTATTGTGGCACGGTAATAAATACACGGTATAAACCGGTACGGTGGCACGGTGGTATTGAAAATGTCCCACCTTTTAAAGCCGTTTCGTCAACGGTGTGTGTGTTTTTTTGAACCACCTCGAAATATTTAATAGCTACGTGCACAAATTTCTGTGCAACATGATCTTTTTACCTATTTTCTAAGATTCCCTGCCTCGAAGGGTTCGAACGGCAATTCTTAATTTTAATGAACGCAAGAAATTCTGAAAATAAGTATTGCAAATGATAATTCGCTAGAATATTGACGGAGTTTTAATGTGTGCCAACTTCGAAACTTCGCTAAAAATCGATTGCTTTGCCGTGTTTGCAAAGTTTCAATTCATTTTCTTTACTTGGCAAATTGAACTACACTGACAATGTTAGATAGACTAGACAGACATGATTAGTCAGACAAGACTAGACAGACAAGACTAGACAGACAAGACTAGACAGACAAGACTAGACAGACAAGACTAGACAGACAAGACTAGACAGACAAGACTAGACAGACAAGACTAGACAGACAAGACTAGACAGACAAGACTAGACAGACAAGGCTAGACAGACAAGACTAGACAGACAAGACTACACTGACAAGACTAGACAAACAACACTAGGCAGACAAGACTAGACAGACAAAACTAGATAGATAGGACTAAACAAACAATGATAAATATATTTTATTTCTAGTATATGGCCTGCAGTATTAAGACAAGCCACGTATGGCACGATCAAGTTTGGCACGTATTATTCGCTGAAGGAGATCCTGGTGCAGAGATATTACGGCGAGGAGAGCGTCGGGATTAACGTGTGCTGCGCTGTGATCGCCGGCGCCGTTTCCAGCGCGATCGCTAACCCCACAGACGTGCTGAAAGTTCGGATGCAGGTCGGAGGGACTAGGAGCAACATCGGACTGATCGCCTGTTTCAAGGATGTTTACACACATGAAGGATTGTCTGGATTATGGAGAGTATGTCTATCGTTTATAGTCTTGTCTGTGTAATCTTGTCTGTCTAGTCTTGTCTGCCTAGTCTTGTCTGTCTAGTCTTGTCTATCTAATCGTCTCTGTCTAGTCTTGTCTGTCTAGTCTTGTCTGTCAAATCTTGTCTGTTTAGTCTTGTCTCTCTAGCCTTGTCTGTCTAGTTTTGTCTGTCTAATCATCTTCTTGTTCCAAAATAATGTATGGAGTTTTGTTATGATTAGATACAAATATAATCAATTTGTATAAAATTTAAACTAGATAGTCGTCAAGTTCAAATTTATGTTCCGGTTAATTCTGGTTTCGTGCGAAAATTTTTACATTTTCTGAAACTAAACACTAATTCATAACATTGGGTCATATAACTTTGTTTTTATCAAGTTTCAATTTAGATTAGCGCTTGTTTAGTTTCGGACTGATAAGAGCATGACGTTAAGGTTTTAAGGATAAAAAAGCTGTAATTACTTTATACTGCAATAATATTGCAAACTTGAGTTTGCAATTATCGTAAACTCGATGTAAAATAGAACGCAGTGTATGGCTAAATCTTATTAGACCCAATGCCAAAACCTATTAGAACAGATCAGGGGTGGGCAAATCTTTTGGCTGTCGGGCCATATTATGTAAAAGAGTTTGTTTCTATTTTAATAGTTATTTACTTAATTGTATACCAGCACCGATGCGTATATACTCGCCTAGACAGAACAATATTGTTAGGTTTTCTGGTTAGGTTAGGTGGACTATATATATATTTCTTGTAAAACGAAATATGTTCAGAGAACACCTCTAAATGTGCAGTGTCTTTAATATAGTGGCAAGTAGATAATAAAGTAATCAGGGCTGCTAAACATAATAAGCATATCATAGGCATGCAATTTATAAAAGTTTATAAAATGCTTCGCGGGCCGCGTATAAGGTCAACGCGGGCCGCATGTGGCCCACGTGTCGCCAATTGCGCAGGCCTGGTATAGAAAGATCCAACATTTAAGTTAAATTTACTTCGATAATTATTTTAGAATAAGTATAGATTTGTAAATCTATTTTCCGAATTAGTTTTTCGTAGTAGATTCCTCTCACACGTTTCTCTTTAAAGGGTGTTAGTCCGACTGCACAAAGGGCGGCTGTGATAGCGGCAGTGGAGTTGCCAGTTTACGACTTTTGCAAGAGCCGTCTGATGACGGCCTTCGGTGATAAAGTAACCAATCATTTTATGTAAGTCAATCGTTTTACGTAAGTTATGTAACTAAATGTCTATATAGTTGACTACTATTGGTTATCCGTAATTTTTGCGCTAATTCCATCTCTCTGTTCCAGATCAAGTGTGATAGCTAGTTTAGGTAGTGCCGTCGCTTCGACGCCCATTGATGTAGTTAGAGTAAGTACAATGATGTTGGTATTGTAGTCTATGGAGTTTTAACTAGCAAATCTGGAGGTCCCTGGTTCGACCCCGGTAGCGAGTGTCGGCCGCATTTGCACCAGAAGCCAAATGTGTATTTAATTAGCGCCAATTATAATAACACCTATAGTTCATTTTTTTAAGAATGCAGTACAGGGAAGATAGGGCTAATTTGACCTTGTTCTCTGATCGGCTTAAATCGAGGAGAAGTTCACACCGTCGATATTTACTTCTCCATCCCAACCTCGTTTTTCTCTTTCTTTTCACATACATTTGCAGCTGTTAGTTGTCAATGGCTGCCATGTCAATTCACAATTATCATTTGATCTGTTTGTATCATTTAGATTTTTTGCGTTTTTTCTCCATTTATTTGTTTGTATTTTATTACTATTGTTGCCATTTGGAGTAATTCATCAACAATAATAAGATATTCAATGAAACCATTAATAAATTACCAAATTTTATATTCAAGTAACTATATTTGAATTTAGCGCCAAATTCTGTTACTAGTTTGAACAATTGTCATAGTGTAAATTAGTTTTCTAGTTACTGCATTCTTAAAAAAATGGGCTATAGGTTTCTGGGCTTATAAAGTGAAAAATATGGCCTAAATCACGGGCGTAGCCAGGGTTTAGTTTCCGGGGGGTTTTAAGAAAATACAATAACAGAAATGCACCAATTTACTTTCTAAAACTGACACACAAGGGTTCCTAAACTCCTCATCTACCATGCTCTACCTACCTTGACCCCCCTTTGAAGGGTTTATGACCTGCCATCCACCTTGCACAAAGTACAAAGATACTAAATCTACATAGACAAAATTTTGATATCTAGTTAAAACTGATCTTTATGTCTGATGTTGAGGAACTGAAGAGAACTCTGTATGTATTTCAGTTAGTGCAGGGCTAATAGCTATCAGTTTTCACAATCTAGTTATAAAGATTAATTAATCGAAACACATATCATTTGCGTTTAAGAATTGATATTTGGGTTTTTCACAAAAAAATTCGTAATGGAAATTTTTGTAAATTACTTAAAATAATTTACGCAAATAAACAAAAAACATTCTAATTGGAATTGTTATCAGTTTGCAAAACTCATTAAGCACTTGTCGATAAAAAATAATTGGATATATATACATCATTATTTATGAAGTGAATGGAAATTTATAAAGTGAGTGTGAAAGTGCTTTCCCTGCTGGTTGTAAATATACAAATTGCATTTTGCCAGCCGCTTTCGTTCGCGAGATATGACTTGATAAAATTAGCAAAATCGAGAAAAATTTCGCGAAAGAATTTGGGCGACAGAGCAGAGAACTGGGAAGCTAATTACTATTTTTAAGGAAATATAAGTGCATTCGCGGGGAAATGACCTCCTAAAAACGATACCGCAATCCGTTTTTAATTATCAGCAACCGTTCTCGTGATACGGACTTGTGAAGTCGAAATTTGCATACATTTGATTTTAGAATTTCGCAGTAAAAAATTGAATTTTAAAAAATTTCCATACAATTTTTGATATTTCGAAGTCACTATTTCACATTTGAATCAACAACAAATTTTGACATTTTCATTATTTTTCCCCTTCAAAATTGTTTCATTTTCACAAATTTTGACGTTCCAATTTGGCAATTTCACATTTTTTTCACGTTTCTATACATTTTTTTTTTCGACATGTTATTTCTTTCTTCAATTGTTTTTGACATTTTCATTGTTTTCAATAAGAAATTATAGATCTTGACGTATTTTGTGACATATAAAAAAAATTGGTAATTGGTATTTCGATTTTGATTCTTTTACATTTGTATTGACAACAAATTTTGAACTTTAATTATTTTTTCCCTTCAAAATTTTAACATTTTCACAAATTTTGACGTTCCAATTTGACATATTTTTAACGTTTCTATTATTTTTTTGACATATTATTTTTTTCTTCAATAGTTTTGATATTTTCATTGTTTTCAATAAGAAATTGATAGATCTTGACGTATTTTGTGATTTATATAAAGAAACAAATTTTGGTATTTCTATTTTGAGTCTTTTACATTTGTATCAACAACAAATTTTGTACTTTAATTATTTTTTCCCTTCAAAATTTTAACATTTTCACAAATTTTGACGTTACAATTTGACATATTTTTAACGTTTCTATTATTTTTTTGACATGTTATTTCTTTCTTCAATAGTTTTGATTGTTTTCAATAATAAATTGATACATTTTTTTTTGATAAATAAATTGATAAATTAAAAAATTGATTGTTCTTTCTTTCTTCAATAGTTTTTGACATTTTAATTGTTTTCAATAAGAAATTGGTCGATTTTGAGTCTTACTTTTGTATCAACAACAAATTTTGACATTTTCATTATTTTTTCCTTTCAAAATTATGACATTTTCACAAATTTTGACGTTCCAATTTGACATATTTTTAACGTTTCTATTATTTGTTGGGAAATGTTCTTTCTTTTTTCAATAGTTTTTGACATTTTCATTGTTTTCAATAACAAATTGATAGATTTTGACGTATTTTGTGACATATAAAAAACAAGTTTTGGTATTTCGATTTTGAGTCTTTTGCTTTTGTATCAACAACAAATTTTGACATTTTCATTATTTTTTCCTTTCAAAATTATGACATTTTCACAAATTTTGACGTTCCAATTTGACATATTTTTAACGTTTCTATATTTTTTTGTGAAATGTTCTTTCTTTTTTCAATAGTTTTTGACATTTTCATTGTTTTCAATAACAAATTGATAGATTTTGACGTATTTTGTGACATATAAAAAACAAGTTTTGGTATTTCGATTTTGAGTCTTTTGCTTTTGTATCAACAACAAATTTTGACATTTTCATTATTTTTTCCTTTCAAAATTATGACATTTTCACAAATTTTGACGTTCCAATTTGACATATTTTTAACGTTTCTATAATTTTTTGTGAAATGTTCTTTCTTTTTTCAATAGTTTTTGACATTTTCATTGTTTTCAATAACAAATTGATAGATTTTGACGTATTTTGTGACATATAAAAAACAAGTTTTGGTATTTCGATTTTGAGTCTTTTGCTTTTGTATCAACAACAAATTTTGACATTTTCATTATTTTTTCCTTTCAAAATTATGACATTTTCACAAATTTTGACGTTCCAATTTGACATATTTTTAACGTTTCTATAATTTTTTGTGAAATGTTCTTTCTTTTTTCAATAGTTTTTGACATTTTCATTGTTTTCAATAACAAATTGATAGATTTTGACGTATTTTGTGACATATAAAAAACAAGTTTTGGTATTTCGATTTTGAGTCTTTTGCTTTTGTATCAACAACAAATTTTGACATTTTCATTATTTTTTCCTTTCAAAATTATGACATTTTCACAAATTTTGACGTTCCAATTTGACATATTTTTAACGTTTCTATATTTTTTTGTGAAATGTTCTTTCTTTTTTCAATAGTTTTTGACATTTTCATTGTTTTCAATAACAAATTGATAGATTTTGACGTATTTTGTGACATATAAAAAACAAGTTTTGGTATTTCGATTTTGAGTCTTTTGCTTTTGTATCAACAACAAATTTTGACATTTTCATTATTTTTTCCTTTCAAAATTATGACATTTTCACAAATTTTGACGTTCCAATTTGACATATTTTTAACGTTTCTATAATTTTTTGTGAAATGTTCTTTCTTTTTTCAATAGTTTTTGACATTTTCATTGTTTTCAATAACAAATTGATAGATTTTGACGTATTTTGTGACATATAAAAAACAAGTTTTGGTATTTCGATTTTGAGTCTTTTGCTTTTGTATCAACAACAAATTTTGACATTTTCATTATTTTTTCCTTTCAAAATTATGACATTTTCACAAATTTTGACGTTCCAATTTGACATATTTTTAACGTTTCTATAATTTTTTGTGAAATGTTCTTTCTTTTTTCAATAGTTTTTGACATTTTCATTGTTTTCAATAACAAATTGATAGATTTTGACGTATTTTGTGACATATAAAAAACAAGTTTTGGTATTTCGATTTTGAGTCTTTTGCTTTTGTATCAACAACAAATTTTGACATTTTCATTAGTTTTTCCTTTCAAAATTATGACATTTTCACAAATTTTGACGTTCCAATTTGACATATTTTTAACGTTTCTATTATTTTTTTGGACATGTTATTTCTTTCTTCAATAGTTTTGATATTTTCATTGTTTTCAATAAGAAATTGATAGATTTTGACGTATTTTGTGACATATAAAAAACAAATTTTGACATTTTCATTATTTTTTCTTTTCAATATTATGACATTTTCACAAATTTTTACTTCAAAATTTGACATATTTTTAACGTTTCTATTTTTTTTTGACATGTTCTTTCTTTCTTTCTTCAATAGTTTTTGACATTTTCATTGTTTCCAATAAGAAATTGATAGATTTTGACGTATTTTGTGACATATAAAAAAAAACAAATTTCGATTTTGTGTCTTTTATATTTGTATCAACAACAAATTTTGACTTTCATTATTTTTCCCTTCAAAATTTTGACATTTTCACAAATTTTGACGTTCCAATTTGACATATTTTTAACGTTTCTTTTATTTTTTTGACATGTTATTTCTTTCTTCAATAGTTTTTGACAATTTTTCAATTTTCATTGTTTTCAATTAGAAATTGATAGCTTTGACGTATTTTTTTAGACTTCTATAACAAATCATTTTCTAAATTTTATCCCATTAAAATTTTTACATTTTCACAAATTTTTAAATTCCATTTTGACATATTTTTGACGTTGCTATTTTTTTTTTTTTTTTTGATTATTTAGACATTTCTTTCTTTAATGGATTTTGAAATTTTCATTGTTTTCAATAAGAAATTGATTTGGAATTTGGAAGGATTTGGAAGTATTTTATTACTAATATCAAAAAACAAAATTTGATATTTCGATTTTCACTGTTTCACATTTGAATCAACAACAAATTTTGACATCTTTATTATTTATTTCCCTTTAAAATTTTGTCATTTTCACACGATATTTACGATCGACTAATTTTGGTACGCTGAATCGATTGGTGAAGACTAGAAGCCTCTGTGGTGAGCCGTTCAAAAGTTATAACAGCTTGAAATCATTCGGAAATGCGAGATGGTGTACAGCGAAAAAATATATAAAACTTGTTAATTTGTAACTTTAGAGCGAAATAAACTGGAAAACCGTTTTCAGCACTTCGATTTCCTTCGGGTAACCAAAAAAAATCACGAAAAAAAATTGTCAACAAAAATTTTCCATCATTTCGTTAGAAAAATATGTGCATTTTCGGTTTTTCTCGATTTTCTCGAGAACGCTAAAAAGCAGCAAAATCATTTTCGGCACACAGAAACTACACGACAAGACGAACAAATCGATGTGTAAATTGTTAGAGAAACATTCAATAATTCGTCGAGTAATTTCAAACTGAAATTTACCCGATTCTTGATTTGCTAAGTAGATGTTTCGGAAACGGTTGCAGATAATCAAAAACGGATTGCGGCATCGTTCTCAGAAGGTCATTTTCCTATTGGTACACTAAGATTGTCCGCGGAAGTTTACGACTTTCCGAGATCTCTACTCGATTGTCGAAATTTCTTAAAAATGTCTTCAATTATTGCAGGCATAGTGAACGGAAAGAGCTAGCGAAATATAATTTGCATATCCGTAATCAACAGCAAAAATGCTTTCAGAAACGTTTTTTAATTTTGCTGTAACTAAAAAAATAACGATTTTGACAAAATCGATTTTCTCGCATTTCGTCGTTTCCGCGGTCAAGACTCGCCGTGTCGATGGTATTTCTAAACTTAAAGCTTCCTAGGGAATATTATATACGTTTTCAGACTAATTTTGGGACGCTGAATCGATTGGTGATGACTAGAAGTCTCTGTGGCGAGCGGTTCAAAAGTTATGACGGCGTGAAATCAGTCGGAAATGCAAGATGGTGTACAGCGAAAAAATATATAAAACTTGTTTATTTGTAACTTTAGAGCGAAATAAACTGGAAAATCTTTTTCAGCACTTCGATTTCCTTCGGGGAACCGAAAAAAAAAACGCTACACAATTTTCTAAAAAATTGTATTTCCACAAAAATGTTCCGTCATTTCGGTCTTTTATGCCCGCCATACACGTTACGGTCTACCGTACAAGTTACATGCGCAGGTTTGCCTGCGCAGGTCAACCGTACGCAAGAAACTACACGGGTCTATTCCCACACACTCTCCGGTCTACCTGCGCAGGCAAACCTGCACAGGTAGACCTGTCATGTGGACCGTTGTGTGTATAGCCCGCCATACACACAACGGTCCACATGACAGGTCTACCTGTGCAGGTTTGCCTGCGCAGGTAGACCGGAGCGTGTGTGGGAATAGACCTGTGCAATTTCTTGTGTATGGTTGACCTGCGCATGTAAACCTGTGCATGTAACCTGTACGGTAGACCGTTACGTGTATGGCGGGCATTAGATAAACTTGCATGTACTGAAAACAATCGAACAGTTAGAGAATGAAGTGCATCAATTCACTACTGCCGCTATTCAAGACGCAGCGTGGAAAAGTACCCCTGCCATAAAGCGACAACTCAACGGTCTCAACTTCACAAAAGAACTAAAAACATAATCACCTTAAAACGCAGACTTAGAAGACGCTGGCATCAAACTCGAGCACCGCAAGACAAAAACCAACCTAAATAGAATAACGCAACAATTGACAAGAGAGATTCAGATACATTAAAACAACTCTATCATTAGTCTCGGGACTAACCGCTGAGAATACCACAGAGCATTCTCTATGGAAGGCAACAAAGCAACCAAAGTACCGATCACTCAAATACCTCCGATACGCAAACCAAACGCAAAATGGGCTCGCAACTGCAGTGATAAAGCAGATACTTTTGCAGAGCATTTGGAAAGCAGATTCCTCCTCAACCCGGGATCAGATGAACTCCCAATACTTCCAACAAACAACTTCGAAGATACAATCCCGATAGTAACACCCAAAGAAGTAGCCAAAGAGATTCAGACAAATCTAAATCCAAAGAAAGCACCCGTATTCGATCTAATTACCGGTACAATCCTAAAAAATTACGGAGAAAAGCCTAGGTCAAACTCACTAATCTATTCAATGCCGCAATCGTCTCAAGCATATACCAACCACGTGGAAGGTCTCGGAAGAAATTGTGTTACCAAAACCTGGCAAAAATCACAATGATGTGGAGTCGTATTGGCCAATCACATTACTGCCGATCATGTCCAAACTCTTTAAGAAGGTGATCATGAAATGTCTCAAGCTAATAATAAACAAATATGAGCTGGTGCCGGCGCATCAGTTTGGATTTTGAACCAACCACTCAACAATTGACCAAGTTTTTAGAATTACCAACATCATCGAAAAATCGCTCATCAAAAAACGCTTTAACCATTTAGTCTGGATGAAATCTTGAAGACCAAGTTTGGTCTACATAATCAGATCAGATTATTAAAATTCTCGTCTATATGAAACCTTGAAGACTAAGTCTAGTCTACACACTCAGACTAGGTTATTAAAAGTCTAGTCTAGATGAAATCTTGAAGACCAAGTCTAGTCTACATAATAAGTCTAGATTATTAAAAGTTTAGTCTACAGCCAAATCTGGTCTACTCTAGGATTATTAAAAATCCAGTCTGGATGAAAGCTTGAAGACCAAGTCTTGATTACGATGTGCTAATCGAGTAACGAGCCTTCACTGAACTAAAAATTAAGATTTTATTGAAAAATATGAAAAATTGGTTAAAAACGCGTTTTTCCAGATTTTTTTTTTTTCCATCAGATCGAGCAAAAAATTAGGTTATTTATTACAAACTTTACAACGTTCCGCCCCCGCAGGGGGCGGCTGTAGGTGCGTTTTAATATTTCCACACATTTTCCGCGAAATCTCCTTTCCTCTTGCACGGCGTAACGGGAAAGTATCATTTTCGCGCGTAGGACAGAAAGGGCTTTTCATAAGTGTCAGTCTGCCGCGCAGATGTCCTACAAAGCGTCCTCCAGGTACGAAAAACGATTTTTGGGCGATTTGAGGAGCAACTTTGGTCCGCGACTCGATATTTTTTTTTCGTTTCGGATCTTCAGTAGGGAAAGATGATACGTTCTGGACCCACCTCCCGCACCTTATGGGAAATTACATGTAAATCTTGGTGCAAGCACCTTATGGGAGAATCCTATACCAAATAGTACAGTACATGTGCCAACCTTGAACAGCTTTCAATCAGCTTTAAACAGCTTTGAATCAGCTTTAAACAGCTTTGAATCAGCTTTAAACAGCTTTGAATCAGCTTTAAACAGCTTTGAATCAGCTTTAAACAGCTTTGAATTAGCTTTAAACAGCTTTGAATCAGCTATAAACAGCTTTCGATCAGCTTTAAATTGAAAGCTGTTTAATGCTCATTGAAAGCTGTTTAAAGCAGATCGAAAGCTGTTTAAAGCTGATCGAAAGCTGTTTAAAGCTGATTCAAAGCTGTTTAAAGCTGATTGAAAGCTGTTCAAGGTTGGCACATGTACTGTACTATTTTGTATAGGGTTCTCCCATAAGGTGCTTGCACCAAGATTTACATGTAATTTCCCATAAGGTGCGGGAGGTGGGTCCAGAACGAATCATCTTTCCCTACTATCGTCCGTTTACATTTTTGGACGCGGTTCGTTTATTAGAATGGCTTACAGGAAAATAGGTTCATTCGATGCGGGAGCGTTGCCTGCAAAGGCCGGTGAAAGAATCCAATTACTGTGACGTACTGTTCCATGTCAATTTCATCGCGAAAAATCTGGAAAATGCGATTTTTTTTCAACACGATTTGTGGGGATTCTAACTCCTTCGAAGCCACCAGTCGGATTATCACAGAGCTAATGCCATTCGATTCAGCATGGAGTCTTTTAGTTTGTTTGGGAGTTTAATCCCGATTGCGTTTAAGATGGCGTCGCGACGCCATAAAAACTTACGTCCAGGAAAACTCGCACAGAATCGCCAACTTAAACTATGCGATGACGATTTTACGCGATTCCCGCAGAGAATTGAACGTTCTATTGTTTAGTGGAAGCGGTATCGCGTTGCGTCTTTTGCGACCGTCGCAACGCCCGCGAAAACTCACTGCACTACAAAAAACAAAGGATGAAATTTTTGCAACCCTCTGCTGAATGTTCTGGATTTTGCTGTGGATTGTAGAACGATCTTCTGCTTTTCCGCACCAACAATTGGACGTCGCAGAATCGCGTCGCGAAGCCGAGTTATAATTGTTAATCTGCACATAGAGCAAATTTATCGTCGATATATCGTTTTTCACATTCCAATATGGACCCCATCGGAGGCGCATTTTGGCGTCGCTGCGACTAGAGTCGCGCACGATAGATCTAAACATGTCAGGTCCCGTTCGCCGGAAGGTGCGCACACTCTGATCGCTGCCGTTTCTGGGTACACCGACTCGAAACTACACGAGTTCGATTCCCAACGGATGCCCGCGTCTTTTTTGCATTTGCATCCCCATAGAGCCGCCAACGTATGAAATTTTGTCGTCGATTTAGAGCAACATTATGTCGTGTTTTTCACATTCCAATATAACCGCCACGTGGACCCCATCGATTTTGGTACCAGCGTCGCATCGCTGCGACTACGGAGTCGCGCGCCATAGATATAAACAATTCAGGTCCCGTTTGCCGGAAGGTGCGCTTACTCTGATCGCTGCCGTTTCGCCGTTTCTGGGCACACGCGTTCGATTGCCAATGAATGCCCGCGTCTTTTTTACATTTGAAGGTTCGCGACCCGAGCCCATCCCTATCGAGCCGCCAACGTATGAAAACTTCAGCTTTTTTTTGACATGTCTGGCATCACCTTGCAGCCGAATCCGACTTTTACGGTACTAGGCAATGCCGCTCGCCGTTACGCGTATTTTGCTACCCCCTCGTGGCTTCCTGTGCGGCCCCCTTCACCCGGTGCGTCCGAAACAAAATCTTCAACCGTCTCTTTGGCCGCCAATTTGCGAGTTCGAGAATCACCGGCAAAAATGTTAGTGCGTGTTACGCAGAATAGATGCGGGAATTTAAAAAACCGATCCGCATTTCAGTAGGGCCTCCCGTTCCGGAAATATCACCATAATTGTGCAGGGTGCACTGTAACAGTGTACCACCGAATTTAACGCCTTCTGGGTTGAACATGCCGTTAAACAGTTCGGTAGATTGAACCTTTATCTTTGCGGCAGTGTAGTCGGCGCCGGCTTATGGTCGACCGAAGACGTCGAGATATTTCGACTGTTTTTAAACACGCCCGAAAACCACCAAGGCGCGGTCTATTCAGAAAATCGACACCTTCAACGTGTAGCCCAGTCTATTTTCTAGCTTGGGTGCGAGTTTGGCCATTTCGCGACTTGTTCGCCGATTTATCAAAATTTGACAAAATATTTCTATCTGTTCCAAAATTTCACAAAACTTGACAAAAACATTTCTATCTGTTCTCAACATTCACAAGATTTGACAAAACATTTCTATCTCTTCTAAAATTTCACAGAATTTTAAGAAATATTTCTATCTGTTCCAAGATTTCACAGAATTTTTCAAAATATTTCTATCTGTTCCAAAATTTCACAAAATTTTACAAAACATTTCTATCTGTTCCAAGATTTTACGAAAATTAACAAAATATTTCTATCTGCTCCAAAATTTGACAAAATATTTCTAAATGTTCCAAAATTTCACAAAATTGGCAAAATATATCTACATGTTCGCCGATTTATCAAAATTTGACAAAATATTTCTATCTGTTCCAAACATTCACAAGCTTTGACAAAACATTTCTATCTCTTCTAAAATTTCACAGAATTTTAAGAAATGTTTCTATCTGTTCCAAGATTTCACAGAATTTTTCAAAATATTTCTATCTGTTCCAAAATTTCACAGAATTTTACAAAATATTTCTATCTGTTCCAAAATTTCACAAAATTTGACAAAACATTTCTATCTGTTCCAAGATGTTACGAAAATTGGGCTAGACGGGGCGATTTAAAAAAAAAACAGCCTCTCTTAGCAGCCAAAACATACCAGTCAAAACTAAAATTGTTAGATTTTGTATAATTGATATGTGGATTGATTTTTGTTGTTTTCTTTTCAGACTCGGCTTATGAACCAAAGAAACATAAAGAAAGAGTCTGTGTTAGTTCCGTCTCGAATCTACAGGGGCACGGTGGACTGTTTCATCCAGACGTTCAGAAACGAGGGATTTTGGGCATTTTACAAGGGTTTCATACCGACCTGGGTCCGCATGGGGCCCTGGAACATCATATTTTTCATCACGTACGAACAACTCAAAAGCATCTACTAGAAGTTCCTGCAAAAAAAAAGAGATCTGGAAACGTAAATATTTTCTGCACTTATTTTTATTTGCAAAAAGCACCACGGTATTAGGAAAATATCAGGGGAGGATTTAAAAAAAAACTGTCTATTGTTTGGAAATGGACTTATTTAGAACTTTGCATTAGAAAACTTTCTAGTCTTACGGTGCTTCTACACTGGATCTGCATTTAAATCTCAACACAAACCTAGAAAAGAAACACCTTTCCTAAAACTCAAAGAATTGAAAAATTCACTTTGTTTTTTACCACATGGATTACCACGTAGTAACTGTCGCAACCATCCTATTCATAAAACTCAAAGTATTATTACCTTAACAAAGCAAACGTTATTTATTCAGGACATATAAAAGTATTTATAACACCTCGTGAATATTTATAATTTTAATTTATTTAATTAAAAAAAAAAGCATTTGTACATAAAACAGCCTTACAAACGTTTTTTTTTCCGACCCGAAAACTTATTTACCTATTCCATTTCCTCCTGGACACACCGCCGCTGCTGCGGAGCCACGTAGCTCTGCGAAAACGCTTTGCCACGGTGGTGGAACGAGTAGAACGACGGCACGTTCCTGAACGTCTCCCAAGACTTGTTTTCCAATTCCGCTGATGCCTTGATCTCCTTGAACTCTCCCGCTATGTGAAGCACTCCATACATTATCGCAAACAAACTGGTAACTGCTTGAAAAATTATCTAAAAAGATATCGAATTTGTTTGATTAGGATAAGAACGATGGTTCAGACAAATAAGGTTTATTAAGATATTCTATGGATTAGCATTCTATAAACTAGCCATCCTGCAGTTTAAAGCTTTCGTTCTCATTATAAATTCGAATATATTTTACGTGCAGATTCGATCCTGGGTTATCTATTATCAGAATTTCTCGAAACACGTTCTCTGCGTAACCGCTGCCAATTTTTCGTTGAAGTGTGTCATAGCGACTCTGCTTATTGAAGGGTGATCATTAGACATCGGATTATATGCACTATCAACATGCCAATATATGCATGCAAATATGCACTAAAAATGGGAGAAATATGCACAACAAATGGACGAAATAAGTACAATCAAAATACTATTTATTATTGGAATTTACTTATTTTTTACATTATACCGTAACAGCACTCATATGAATGCGGTTAACGAACGTCTCGCGACAGTTCGAACTTGGCTGCTGTAGTTGTGGAGGGGGGAAGCACAAGTTATCGATTGGTTCATTCTATCACCCATTTTTAAATTTAGATATTTATCTCTGTTAGCAAAATTGTACCTATAGTGTAATCACGGTATAAGTTTTCCCTGCGTTTTCTTATTTTTGTGTTTAACATGTTATTTTATCAATTTTGTGAAAACAAATAATTATGAATAATTTTCTTTATAAATGCTCAGTTTGTGGTAACGAATTTACTCAAAAAAGAACTTATGTGCTCATTTATGGAAAATTCATCAAATAGAGCCATTAAACTCGAAACCAACACAAAGTTTGCATTGTAATATTTGTGACAAAAACTATTCTTTTCAATCATCATCTCGGTATACACGTACAGTTCATAGCGTTGATAATGAACATGATTATTCATGCATTTAGGTGTACCTAAAAAAGGAAGATTGGTTTGTCCACATGATAAATGTAGTGAGGAATTCTTATACCATGAGAATTTACGTAAACATTTGGCGAAAGCAAAACATTTGGTGTTGAAGTGCAATATGAAAACTTAACTTTTGGTTCAATTGAAGGTAAAATCATCATTAAACTAACTTATCTTGAATTTCTTATCAATTTTTACACCATTTTAATAGATTTTGAAACTTGGAAAGAGGAAATTCTGCAAAAAACATTCTCCTTAAACACCAAGGATTCCAGGAATAAACTATTGAAGACTGAAGTTACTAAGATATTTTATAATTGTCATCGTTGTTATTGTTATAAAAATAAAAGCAAACACATTTGAGCTATAAAATCAATTGGAACCAATAAAATTGGCAAGGCTTGTCCATCAAGAGTTGAAGTAACTATGAAAGGAAATGCAAGTGAAAAGCCAATAGTATCAGTTAAATATTGGAAAACTCAATGTGGTCATGCTCAAGAAATCGGAAGGATAATTTTAAACAGAGATATAAGATTAAAAATAGCAGGTATAAAGTTTTAAAAATAAAATATTTATATCTGAAATACCAATTAATTGCAAAATATTTAATAACTAAAACACTGTATGCAAATTTCCTTATGCAAAGGAAAACTTGAAGAAGATGTTACATTTGATCAAGTGTTAGAGAAAGTATTCGTGATTCTGGTAATGACATTTTTCCAAGAATACAACTACTAAACTAAAAATATATGCACAACATTGTCCGAGACTTTAACATCAATTACGGACAAAAAGACATGGGATCGGAATTAGACGCTGATGATTTTGTTTTAATTTTAATGACAGGTTTTCAAGCACAACAACTTACTCACTTTGGTAAAAAAAGATTTGTATTGATGGAACTCACGGCACAAATGGCTACGATTTTCAGTTATATACTCTCGTCACTGTTGATGAATTTGGATCAGGATGCCCAGTAGCCTACTATTTTTCAAATCGATCTGATGAAACGATTTTTAGAGTATATTTTAATGCAATTAAATTGGAGAAATTGAAAAAGAAAGAAGAAATTTTTCTCCTAAAGTTGGAGAAATTAATGTAGAAGTATTTATGTCTGATGATGCTCCAGGATTTTATAATGCTTGGGCTAATGTTATCAGGCACGTCAAAATATGCCGCCTAAGGCGAATACAACTTTCGCCGCCCCAATTTGTAATTCGTTAGACAAATTTAAAGGTTCTATATCATCTGTTAGGTACATGTGTAAATCCTGACATTTTTTAAGAATTTCGTCTGAATTTTTTTGCGCTAATGATGGAATATCGTTTAAAATTCAAAAAATTTATTATGATTTTCCAATTGTGTAAATCTTTCTGTAACAGAATTAGTAGAAATATTTAAGAGATAATGAAAAACTTTGATTATGTGTTCAACAGCAGGTGTTACCGCATAGAGGTTCTAGTAAAATAATTTCAGGCAATCTTCTCCGGTATAAGTGATTTACTCAATGAATCATCAAATGAACATTTTATATTATAGGCAAAACTGTACGGTACGTGTATATGTGTTTGGTTGGTTAGCTATTGTCGGTGTTTGGTGAGCATGTATCAATCGGTTTTAATATTGATTCAAAATCTGCGTATACAACAATTTTTCTATCGTAATTTTGGAATTTTAATATTACCCCCGGGACCATATCACGTCTCCTGTCTTAAACAATGTCTTTTGTCTGCATAATAGTGTATATTTTGTTGCAGTCATTCAATTTATGTTGATTGAAAGACGACTCGGTTGAAAAAAAGGTTAGACAGCCATCACATAAATATTTTTTATCGTGATGCGATGATATTTGACTAGATTATATTTGAAGTCGCCAAATATCTTTAATATATATGTCGTAGTCATATGATGTAATCCGTCAGATTGTGTAAAACAGAGTCATTTCATGATGTGACGGCAGTTCATGTATTACACGATAGGACTAGGCAGTTCATGAAACTGTCACATATTTTTGTTTATTTATCTCCTTTTTAGTTTTGATAATTAAGAAAAGTAGTTTTATACAATCAATTGATTGCACTTAGTCATTTCGTGAAACGTCAAAACGGTAAGTAATTCAGATTGTTTAATTGTTGCTAAATATAATGCCGCCTAAAATCGGTGGTTTCATGAACTACAAAACTGCACGATCTGCCGTCAGATCATGAAATGACTCTGTTTTACACAATCTGACGGATTTCACTATGTGACTACGACATATACATAATGACCTTTAACCCCCTCTTCCAAATATAATAAATTTACATGTCTTTGCCTAGTGTCAAATCTTTTAGACAGATTTTCTATTTGTTTATCTGTTCCTTCGTGAATAAATAATTTGCGTTTACGTCTAATTCTAATTGAAAGCCTGCTTTCAAAATCTGCATTTATTTCCAATTCATTAGCTATTTCTTTAGCTTTTATAAATTATTTGCAGAAAACTAATATACGAAATTCCATCAGAAACAAATTTACGCTAGAACTAGAAAAGAATAGAAACAATTCTTGAATAATTGAAAAAAATTACTTAGTTCACCTGATTTTTTGACTGCGTCGTTTACTTTGACTGCCTTTAATCTAAATTTAAAGAATGGCAGGAACAGGTTACGAAAAAGGCCTTAGTATACTTATCTAAGATTCGTTTTTGCACACCAGAATGCATACCTTTCATGTTTGGACCATTGTCGTATACCTGCCCACGTAAATTTTTAATTTTGAGACCTAATTTATCTAATTCTTGCAAAATTAAATCAGAACTAGGCATGTCGATTTAAAATCGATTAATCGAAAAATCGATAATTTAGAGTAATATAATCGATTTTTCAGATCGATTTTGAACCCTACAACGATTCACTGAATCGATTCATAAACCTCCCGAATCGGACGGATCAGTTCAAAAAAGTAGCGATAATATTTCTAAACTGGCTGCGGTATAATTAGTTTTTTAATTTTTTGCCGTTGTCAGACGCAAAAGCAACTGGTAGTACTTGGTCAAGAATCTGGTCAAGAATTTGAACGCATCATAGAATAAATATTGATGAACGCTTCCAAAGGTGGCGTTAAAAAAAAACATTTTATTTTTCTATCCCGGTGTCAAACCTAACCTATCTATTCTTGTGAGTGAGTTTATTTATCGAAAATATATTGTGGATAAATATTATTTTTACTGTAAAAATTTATAGTAATCCAATAAATAGTATTGTGTTCATATAGCATTCATTCTAATTTGCAAAAAAGTAAGTAATTAGATTTAAACCGATTTATTGAGAAATGTGCGATTACCTTGAAGTTTGCATTTTTGTTAAAGTATTGTTATTCTTTTTAGCCTAAAATGTCAACTAAAAGTGATAGTATCACTTTGTAAAAAAGGGATCAAGTGGCATATGCAAGTATTGTCATACCGAAGTCAAAACATGCGGAAATACAACAAACTTACGCAACCATTTATTAAGAAGACATTTTAAGAAGACCATGTATTAAGACCGTAAGTCAACGAAAACTGGTGTGGCAAGTTATGGTATTGGTGTTGGTGACGACAAAAAAGAAACTGGAGTGTGTACCCGTCCATACCTTTTTCTTACAATACAACATATGCCATTTTTATTAATGCATGCTTGTTTAAAAATTGTATATTCTTGTGTTTTTTATCCTTTTATTGCATTTATTTTGTAATTTGAAATAATAATAGAATACAAAAACATAATCCTTTTCAGACAAATGATGATATTGCTACTACCTCGACATCAAAGGAAAAATTTGGCACAAATGATGCTTTGAGTTTGACCAGCTCAAAAGAGTACTATGATTCTGATTTAGAAAGTATAGCGTCATCATCAATATCACTGAAAAAATCAGACCTTAAGCAGCTAACTATGGATTCATGTGTTAATAATATTAGAGCATTTAATGGTGAGATTTTTTGTTATCTATGTAATGAATTACTTTCTTTCTTGATTATGGTCATGGTATATTTATGGGCGGTGATAATATATAACTTTAATTTTTTTTTTCCAGTAAACAGAAAGAAGTATTGACAACTAAGTAATGCTATCATGTTAATGAATTGCAAGGATACATTGCCATTAAATACAGTTGAAAAAGAAGGTTTTACATACTTAATGAAAACAGCAGTGCCTTTATATAAACTTCCTTCACGGCAGACAATTACACAAATAATAGATGACAAATATGATGTTCTTTCTTTGCAATTCAGAGAAAAGCTCTTAGAAGTAGAATCAATATGTTTAACTACGGATATATGGACAGATACAGATAATACTAGAAGCTACATGGGTTTAACTGGACATTTTATATATGAAAGTGAACTAATCAGTATAAATTTTGGTGTATCTCATTTAACTGAGCCCCATAATGCTGATTATTAATGTCAAATATTAATAACAATGACTGAAAATGGGGTATAACTCCAGAAAAAGTGGCAGCAGTTGTTACTGATAATGGTGCGAATATCTTCAAGGCCGTAACAATTGCATTTGGCAAACAAAAACACTTATGGCGTTTTGCCCACACTTTGAATTTGGCAGCTCAAAAACCTTTTGAAGAAAAAGCTGGTATTGAAGGTGCCAAACAGTTACTAAATACTGTAAAGGATATAACTAGATACTGTAAACAAAATGTAAATGTGGCTGATGCTCTTCGTAAAGCGCAAAATGATATAGCAGTACCACTCAAATTGATTCAGTCAGTTTGCACACGATGGAATTCAATTTACTATCAGCTAGTTCGGTTTGTAAAGTTATCAAAGCTACTTGCCCCAATATTACTTAATTACCCGAAAGCTCCACCTATGTTAACAGCTAGTCAACTAGATGGTATCAAAGATCTTATAAATATTTTGAAACCTATGGAAGCTGTGACAAAAGAAGTATCCGTAGAAAAATTTGTAACGTCAAGCAAAATTATACCAATAGTATCCTGTCTTTTGAAAACGTATAGTACAATGAAGATGGAAACAGATGTCGGTGCTGCAACTAAACATTTAATATTGGAAGAATTAAAAAAGAGATTTGGTACAGTGGAACAAGTACATATGTTAGCTATCACCACACTACTAGATCCAAGATTCAAGAAAATTCATTTTTCTGAAAGAATAGCATGCTCTAGAGTCTAGAGCTATTGATAAAATTAATAATATGATTGTAGCTTCAAAAAACCAATCGGAGAATAAATAAAGTAATGGAAATCCAGAGAATAATTAGGAATGCCAGCCATAGGAAGCAGAAGAATCTAACATTTGGGAATTCCATAACATATTAGTAAAAAATCAGCTACAATTATTTCAATCAGAAACTGGAAAGGACAAGGTTTACAAGACGAATTGAAACATTATTTAACACAGTCTGTCGTCGACTTTAAAACGACAGCTCCTATTACAAATTGGTATCACCAAAGAAATTCCTTGTACAGCTCAATAACGCCAATTGCCAACAAGTACTTTTGCATAGTTGGAACATATGTTCCATGTGAAAGGCTTTTTTCTGTTGCGGGAAATATTGCTACCGACGAAAGGAGTCGTTTAGATCCTGAGCGATTAGATAAGTTAATTTTTCACTTGAAGTCACTTGACTTAAAATAGTGGGAAATATAATTTCTTGTTAAATTTGTATTTAATTTCAATAAAATTTTATAAACTTAAAATTTGATTAATTTATTGACTGACTTACGATTACTTTGGCGAGACTAGAAATTTAAACTGTCACATTACTTTAGTGGTCGCAAGCACTACTGCTGAGCAAAAGATCCTGAGTTCAATCCCCACCTCTACCTATTCTTTCGAAGGAATATAGGCGTGATATTATGTTTATTAATTTAATAATATTTCTATCCAATTACTTATATTTGCGAATAGGATGGTTGCGACAGTTACTATGTGGTAATCCATACTTACACTTGAAAATGACCGTCAAACGTCGAAACTCGAGTCGTGATATGTGTAGAAATTTATATAACTGTGAATAATAAGTTATATAATATTTTTACATAATATAAGTGTGGTAAAAAACAAAGTGAATTTTTCAATTCAAGTAAGTACTTATATTTGCAGTAAATGGTCATCAATAATGTCCTGTATCTATATTAAGCAATTAGGCATATTTTAAATTGGCGCGATTAATCGGAAATCGATCTTTAAATGCCCGATTTAAACAAGAATCGATTCTAGTACGTTCAATTTGAATCGAATCGGAGATCGATATTTTTAAAGTGAATCGACATGCCTAATCAGAACTCCCCAGTTAATGATTCTACAGGTAAAAATTTGATGAAATATTCTTTAGGAACAAATTCTTCACTATCTTTAGTTAGAACGCGAATAACAAGATACAATTGTTCAATTGTACTAACATCTGGAGTGCAATCCAAAATAATGCTGTAATATTTGGGAAATAATATTGGAAATAATAGTAACACGTACTTTTTCTCCCAATAAATTTATTATGTTATTTTGAATTTCTTTGCTCAAATAATGAGAACAATTGGGATTTTTTTAAACTGTGTAAATGCTCACTAATAAATGGATTAAATTTTGCCAAAAATTCAATAATTAAAAAAAAAATTCTTTGATCTCTCATCTTTTGTGATTTCTTTTGTGATTTTGGAATTTCTTTTGATGACATTTTTTATTTAGAAGTAGAAGGTAGAATTAAGAACCGGTGGAAACTCACGAAAAATTCGCTACTACAAAAATATGCTGCCCTAAAAATATGGCGCCGTAAGGCGATCGCCTGTCCGACCAGGCGCACGTGCCGGCACTGAATGTTATGGGTTCAGTTTCTCACAATTAGCCAACTATTATGTACTATGTACTATTATGTACTTGGCACATTGACCGAAATTGGCGTCAAAACTTAAATAAAATCAATGGTAACTCTGAAAAGAAGGCCTTAGTATATAAAACTAAAGAGTTTTATTACAATTAACTAAGAAAGAAGATTTTGAGCTTTATTTGGAGGAAGTATTAAATAACTTATTAGATGATAATGATACCAAAGCATTTGGTGAATACTTTGAAAATTATTACTCTAATCGGCAAAAGAGTTGGGCTTATTGCCATCATTTGGGATTAGGAATAAATACAAATATGTATTTAGAATCACTCCATAAAATACCAATATATATATATATATATATATATATATATATATATATATATATATATATATATATATTCTTGTAAAGTAAAAAGGTCAAACGTAATTAAATTAGCTCGTGATAGTTATTTTAAACGTGATTCTGGTAATGACATTTTTCCAAGAATACAACTACTAAACTAAAAATATATGCACAACATTGTCCGAGACTTTAACATCAATTACGGACAAAAAGACATGGGATCGGAATTAGACGCTGATTATTTTGTTTTAATTTTAATGACAGGTTTTCAAGCACAACAACTTACTCAATTTGGTAAAAAAAGATTTGTATTGATGGAACTCACGGCACAAATGACTACGATTTTCAGTTATATACTCTCGTCACTGTTGATGAATTTGGATCAGGATGTCGCCTACTATTTTTCAAATCGATCTGATGAAACGATTTTTAGAGTATATTTTAATGCAATTAAATTGGAGAAATTGAAAAAGAAAGAAGAAATTTTTCTCCTAAAGTTGGAGAAATTAATGTAGAAGTATTTATGTCTGATGATGCTCCAGGATTTTATAATGCTTGGGCTAATGTTATCAGGCACGTCAAAATATGCCGCCTAAGGCGAATACAACTTTCGCCGCCCCAATTTGTAATGCGTTAGACAAATTTAAAGGTTCTATATCATCTGTTAGGTACATGTGTTGTTAGGTACAAATCCTGACATTTTTTAAGAATTTGGTCTGAATTTTTTTGCGCTAATGATGGAATATCGTTTAAAATTCAAAAATTTTATTATGATTTTCCAATTGTTTAAATCTTTCTGTAACAGAATTAGTACAAATATTTAGGAGATAATGAAAAACTTTGATTACGTGTTCAACAGCAGGTGTTACCGCATAGAGGTTCTAGTAAAATAATTTCAGGCAATCTTCTCCAGTATAAGTGATGAATTTACTCAATGAATCATCAAATGAACATTTTATATTATAGGCAAAACTGTACGGTACGTGTATATGCGTTTGGTTGGTATAGCTATTGTCGGGGTTTGGTGAGTATGTATCAATCGGTTTAAATATTAATTCAAAATCTGCGTATACAACAATTTTTCTATCGTAATTTTGGAATTTTAATATTACCCCCGGGACCGTATCACCTCTCCTGTCTTAAACAATGTCTTTTGTCTGTATAATAGTGTATATTTTGTTGCAGTCATTCAATTTATGTTGATTGAAAGACGACTCGGTTGAAAAAAAGGTTAGACAGCCATCACATAAATATTTTTTATCGTGATGCGGTGATATTTGACTAGATTATATTTGAAGTCGCCAAATATCTTTAATATATATGTCGTAGTCATATGATGTAATCCGTCAGATTGTGTAAAACAGAGTCATTTCATGATGTGACGGCAGTTCATGTATTACACGATAGGACTAGGCAGTTCATGAAACTGTCACATATATTTGTTTATTTATCTCCTTTTTATTAGTTTTGATAATTAAGAAAAGTAGTTTTATACAATCAATTGATTGCACTTAGTCATTTCGTGAAACGTCAAAACGGTAAGTAATTCAGATTGTTTAATTGTTACTAAATATAATGCCGCCTAAAATCGGTGGTTTCATGAACTACAAAACTACACGATCTGCCGTCAGATCATGAAATGACTCTGTTTTACACAATCTGACGGATTTCACTATGTGACTACGACATATACATAATGACCTTTAACCCCCTCTTCCAAATATAATAAATTTACATGTCTTTGCCTAGTGTCAAATCTTTTAGACAGATTTTCTATTTGTTTATCTGTTCCTTCGTGAATAAATAATTTGCGTTTACGTCTAATTCTAATTGAAAGCCTGCTTTCAAAATCTGCATTTATTTCCAATTCATTAGCTATTTCTTTAGCTTTTATAAATTATTTGCAGAAAACTAATATACGAAATTCCATCAGAAACAAATTTACGCTAGAACTAGAAAAGAATAGAAACAATTCTTGAATAATTGAAAAAAATTACTTAGTTTTCCTGATTTTTTGACTGCGTGGTTTACTTTGACTGCGTTTAATCTAAATTTAAAGAATGGCAGGAACAGGTTACGAAAAAGGCCTTAGGATACTTATCTAAGATTCGTTTTTGCACACCAGAATGCATACCTTTCATGTTTGGACCATTGTCGTATACCTGCCCACGTAAATTTTTAATTTTGAGACCTAATTTATCTAATTCTTGCAAAATTAAATCAGAACTCCCCAGTTAATGATTCTACAGGTAAAAATTTGATGAAATATTCTTTAGGAACAAATTCTTCACTATCTTTAGTTAGAACGCGAATAACAAGATAGAATTGTTCAATTGTACTAACATCTGGAGTGCAATCCAAAATAATGCTGTAATATTTGGGAAATAATATTGGAAATAATAGTAACACGTACTTTTTCTCCCAATAAATTTATTATGTTATTTTGAATTTCTTTGCTCAAATAATGAGAACAATTGGGATTTTTTTAAACTGTGTAAATGCTCACTAATAAATGGATTAAATTTTGACAAAAATTCAATAATTAAAAAAAAAATTCTTTGATCTCTCATCTTTTGTGATTTCTTTTGTGATTTTGGAATTTCGTTTGATGACATTTTTTATTTAGAAGTAGAAGGTAGAATTAAGAAGCGGTGGAAACTCACGAAAAATTCGCTGCTACAAAAATATGCCGCCCTAAAAATATGGCGCCGTAAGGCGATCGCCTGTCCGACCAGGCGCACGTGCCGGCACTGAATGTTATGGGTTCAGTTTCTCACAATTAGCCAACTATTATGTACTATTATGTACTTGGCACATTGACCGAAATTGGCGTCAAAACTTAAATAAAATCAATGGTAACTCTGAAAAGAAGGCCTTAGTATATAAAACTAAAGAGTTTTATTGCAATTAACTAAGAAAGAAGATTTTGAGCTTTATTTGGAGGAAGTATTAAATGACTTATTAGATGATAATGAAACCAAGCATTTGGTGAATACTTTGAAAATTATTACTCTAATCGACCAAAGAGTTGGGCTTATTGCCATCGTTTGGGATTAGGAATAAATACAAATATGTATTTAGAATCACTCCATAAAATACCAATATATATATATATATATATATATATATATATATATAACATTTATATATATATATATATATATAACATTTGTAATCTGGCCCAACGGCAGACCAGAGCTGAACAAATTCCTTAACCATCTTAACTCCCAACACGACCAAATTAAATTCACAATGGAGATAGAAAAGCATCAACAACTTCCTTTCTTGGATGTCTTGGTACAGAAGAAACCTGACGGCACTTTGAGCCACACTGTGTACCGGAAACCAACACACACAGACAGATATCTGAACACTTCTTCGCACCATCATCCCAAACAACTAGCATCTGTAGTCAACACTCTTACCACCCGATCCAAAAGACTAGTAGACCAGCTTAACTTACCGAAAGAATTGAGGAACTTACGAGAAGCTCTTTCTTCAAATGGATATCCAAACAGCTTAATATCCAGAGCTTTCCGTCGTACAGAGAACAGTAGCCAAAGAACTGAAGAACGCCAGAAACCCGTTAGCACAGCATACCTACCATATGTTCATGGATCAACTGACAAAATCGCCAGAATACTTAAAAGACACAACATCGACACCATTTTCAAACCTAACCAGAAAATATCCTCCATGCTACGCAGCGTTAAAGACACCATCCCGTTAGAATCCCATGGAATTTACGAAATACCTTGCGGAATATGTGAACGGACCTACATTGGACGTACCAATAGAAAAATATCTGCTAGGATTCAAGAACATGTAGTTTCAATCAGACACAGAGACAAAGTTTCATCGGCACTTGTCCAACACACAAACACTGGTCACTGGATGGACTTTAGAAATTCAAGGACTTTTGCACAGATTAGCCACGAAATGTCACGAGTATACAGAGAAGCCATAGAGATAGAAAAACGAGACTACTGCATTAACACGAGAGACGATTCCTTGAGACTGCCCCCAGCATGGCGACCGATCATATCCACCCTCAAAATGCAATCCCAGACACCCCAGACTCATGTACGACCAACAAAACAAACAAACAACCGAACCGAAGCATCGCACACAACGCGCATGACCCGAAGCCAGACAGCTATAAGTAGTCGCATCGCACGAACGAGCTCTCAGTATGCGTCGAACGGTTGACCCGTACGGACGCATATATCTCTTGAGAATGGCGAATGTTAGTTCGCCGAAACGTCGAGAATCCGGTTCTTTTCAGAGCCAACCCTCAGCATCAACGCGGAATCCCCGAAAAAACAATACAACACAGGTATCTATCCGCGAAAACCTCAAATACAACATATATATATATATATATATATATATATATATATATATATATATATATATATATTCTTGTAAAGTAAAAAGGTCAAACGTAATTAAATTAGCTCGTGATAGTTATTTTAAACGTTTAATAAAGTTATCGAAAAATATTCCTACTGAAAAAACTAAAAAAATTCATCAAAGCCATGTAGCAAGTAATAGAATAAAATTAGAAAATATCAAAATTGTGGAAGATCAAAAGTGGACTATTACTTTTTTGTCCAATTCACTACAAGAATATCAAATCGTTAAGGCTGAAGCGACATGTGATATTTTATGTTTAATATGCAGAGTGCAATATTTGTATTCATACATATAAATGTACATGCGTTGACAATTTGATAAAAATGAATATATGCAAGCATATACATGCTTGTGCTAGAGAGTTTTCTATGGTACCTACTTTTAAATTTAGTACTAGTGACAATATAGAAATAAACAATAATGAAATCACAAGCTCAATGGAGATGAAAAGATTAAATCTTAGTTTTAAATCAAAAAATAATGAGAAGTTAGTTAATAAGATAGAATTACTTTTAGGATCAGTAAATACTGTTTCACTCAGTGATGAAGATACAATAACTGTCGAAAAACAAATAGATAGACTTATAGAAACTCTAAGTCAAAACTAATTAGTCTCAATTTTAAAGAGAAGGTTAATTTTTAAATTGACAAACAAGTAAGATTGTGCAAGACAAAAAATAAAGATCACGAAGAATTATAGTCAATTGATAATTTATGTGCAATGAGTGATTTAGAATGTGAAGTACAAGTTAATTTTTACTCAATAAAAAGAAAGAACAAAAAAAAGTAGGGATGAAGAAACCTTCTGTTGCTGAAAGTAATGCAATAATATGAGGGATGTGCGATGAAATATCTGTTATTTAATAAAATCTATATATTATGAAAGATAATATGCAAATATTTTTTTTTAAATAAATGACTAGGACTATAGTTCCCCTCATGGGATTAATGCACCCTCTACAAATCATAGGAACTGAAGAGTTTCCCCCCTCCATAACTTGGCAGCCAAGTTCGAACTGTCCTGAGACGCTCATTGCGGTTATGGCTCACCGAGTGCTGTTATAAGTTAATTTTTTCAAGGTTGGCACTGAAATTTAGATCTGTCAGTGTAAAATTTTGGGCAAGATAGTTTTGAGGTTATGTATTATGTGGAAATCGCGAATACACAAATTTAATCAATTAATGGTAATAACAGCACTCGGCGAGTCATAAGCGCACGCATATGAGTGCTGTTATGAATCCATTACAGACGCAAAATAGTATATTAAAGGACGAATTCAGTAAGCGCGATTTTTCAGCACGCGTCCAAGTTGCATTGGGGCCAGATTGGGGTGGCAATCTGGCCCCATTTTCAAAAAGTTCGGTTCAGTTCATTTTGGCCCCAGGACAAAAAATTTGATTACATTTTAAAACGTAAACGTTACATTATAAAACCGAACTTTTTGGCCCCAGGACGAAAAATTTTCAAAAAGTTTGGTGACCCATAGTTTAGATTAAAAAACTATTGTATTAGAAAACTTACGTCGACTGGTAGATGTGTGAAAGTCTGCTCGTTAATCCTCAAATACGATCTATCTGTAACATTGAATCATATTCAAAGGATGAATTATAAAAGAAAACTTTTAGGTTAAAGTTATTGATCTTACGTTGGGCCGCAGAATAGGCTGCATGGAAAAGGGACAAGAAGCCCAAAGTGAGCACGAATCTGTGAAAAAGCGTTGGTGCCATTTCAAAACCAAACTGGGTTCGATTTTAATTATTTATTTATAAATTACTGTGACTAGAAGAATAATCAAATTGACAAACAGATGACAATCGATAATCGATCTGAAGTTAGCTACTAGTTACATTTATTTTCATAAATTATTTCATCAATGCAAGTATATTTAGAATATCATTTGATTGAATAATTTAATATTGATCCAATTTTAATATCTGAAACTTCCAAATCCGATTTTATCGCCGTTAACAGTTGTTTATAAATAAATTTTAGTGATACTCCAGTAGGTTATTGGCAGCACTGCGCTGTGTTACATTTATTTTCATAAATTTCTCGAGTAATGCAAGTTTATTTAAAATATCATTTCATTGAATAATTGAATATTGATCCAATTTTAATATTTGAAACTTCCAAATCCGATTTTATCGGCGTTAACAGTAGTTTATAAATGAATTTTAGTAATATTCCAGTTGCTGATTGGCAGCACTGCGCCCTGTTTGTGACTCAGCTGTCATTGTTTTTGCAATTTCGTCGCAAATAAAAATAATTTTCGGAAATCTCTCGTGTGCTTCCTCTTCTAGAAACTCAGCGGAATGGGGGCTGTCTTAGGTCTTTGCACCGCCACACAGGTAATTCTTCCAGAAATTATAAAAAATATTGTTAAAAATTTTTGTCCTTCAAACAAAAGAAATATTCAGGTTTCTTTGTAATCAATTTTACATTGTTGATGGAATTAGTTTATTTATTAGTTGCTGCGACAGAAGACGGTAGGCCGATGATACCCTTGTGTTTTTCCCTTGTTTCCCATTGTCCGAAAGTTGTTGTCTAAACGTTTTTGAAGGAGATCAGCTGGGGTGCATTGACAGCATCCTGGTCCAGTTGCTTACAGATGTACACTACTTTATTACTCAGAAAGTTTATACGACACAGCTTTAAACATCTTTCCTTGGAAAAACCTTCTTGCTGTGCCCTCTGAGTTGATTAGTGGCCATCCAGTATTTTGTGGACCAGGACAAGATCTCTTTTTATCCATCGGTAACTCTTTCCCTGTAGCTCTGGCTTTTAAATTCTATCACTTTGGACTTTAAGCACCTATTAATGTAAGAGTAAAAGCTTTTGCTATAGCCCTGCGACAAGACTCAGTCTCAATACTTGACCTAACTTTCGCAACAAGCGAACTCGCTTGAAGAACAAAGAACTTGCAAGTACTAGACAGGGAGTCACTAAGTCACCACAAGTATCTCGGCTACGTAGTAGATGAAAGTAATGGAAGTATTCCAACCCGATGCAAAAACAGAAATGCCTGGACAAACAGATCAATGCCAACAGACATACAAAAATTCTACAGTAACCTAGAAGCAGAAATTAACCGAACATTATACAGCAAATTTGTTTATAAAAACTATATGCAAAAGCTGTGATGCCACACTACCACAAAAAATGGAACACAAACAAAAAACACAGGTCTACTGGTAGAATGATACTATCGCTCAAGCAAGAGCAGCCTGTAATAAAGCCAGACATATATACCAACGTAAAGCTAAAAAAACCTAGCCCAACACAACCAGCAAAAATTCAAGCAGGAGTGCACAGCTGCGAACAAGACTCTCAGAATGGAAATCAACAAATCACAACGAGACCACTGGCAAAACCTATGCCACGAGATCAACGAAGACACATGGGGGGATGCATTCCAAATTGCAATGAGAGGTCTGAAATTAAGGCAACAAAAGATTAGGGTCCCAATGGAAACAACACAACAGATTGCCGATGCACTTTTCCCAACCCATGAAGAACCTGTCTGGGAGCAACCAGACGTGCTAGAGTTTGTGCCTTTCAATGAGGAGGAACTATGTAGAGCCAGCCAGCGCCTTCAAAATGGCAGAGCCCCAGGTATATATGGACTTCCATCAGAGGTTATAAAAAACATTGTGGTAAAGTTTCCAAACTATGTTCTGAAAATAATGAACCACATAGTCACCGAGGGAATATTTCCAGATATATGGAAAAAAGACAAACTTGTTCTAATTAGGAAAGGAGATAAGCCCATCGAGAAGCCTTCGTCGTACAGACCCCTGTGTCTACTAGATGTAGCAGGAAAGCTGCTAGAGCAACTACTGCTACAAAGAATAAGACAGGCATTAGAGACAGGTGAGAACCTCTCGGAGAAGCACATAGGTTCAGGGAGGGAAAGTCGACAGTAGATGCTATAGATAAGGTCGTTGAAGTGGCGAGAAAAGCGCAAGAAGGCTCACAAAAAACGAAAATGCTATGTGCACTTATAACACTCCACGTTAGAAATGCCTTTAATTCTGGGGCAAAACATCTTGGAGGAACTGGCAAGAAAGGGCATGCCACCGTATTTACTGTGATTAATCAGGAGCTATTTGAGAAATAGAAAAATCATTCTGCAAGCAGAGAACTCAAGAGAAGAGCGTGATGTCAGCAGTGGTGTTCCACAGGGCTCGGTTCTGGGCCCGACACTGTGGAACATCCTGTATGATGGAGTCCTCAGACTCAAACTGCCGGAGGGAGTGGAGATCGTGGGCTTTGCTGACGACCTCGCTCTGGTAGTGACTGGGAAAACAGAAAGGGGAATAATGCTTAGAGCAAATGCAGCTATATATCAAGTTGGTAATTGGATGGAAGGAAAGAGACTAGAATTGGCTCCCAAGAAGACAGAGGCAGTGCTGCTAACAGGATTCAGAAAAATCGGTCCCATTACTTTCCTTGTAAAGGGAGAAAAGATAGTCCCGAAAGAATCCATTAAATACTTGGGTGTAACGATCGACAAATTTCTATCATTTAAAAACCACGTCATCGCAATTGCAGATAAAGCGCTCAAAACCGCTGATAAAGCGCTCAAAACCGCTGCAGCATTAGACAAACTATTGCCCAACGTCGGTGGCCCCAAAAGCAGCAAGCGAAGGCTCCTAGGCACGGTGGTACATTCGACCATGCAGCTCCGGTATGGGCAATTGCCATGTAGAAGAAATCGATCAGGCACAAGTTATCGCTAATTCAACGGAAAATGGCACTGAGAGTGTCCAGTGCATACCGAACAGTCTCAATGGAGGCTGCACTTGTAATCGCTGGCATAGTACCAATAGAGCTTATGGTGACAGAGAGAGAGGAACTGTACTAAGTTAGAATAAGCGACGACTACACAAAGAGCAATAAAAAGAAAGCCGCCATGGCAAAAAGAGTGGCAGCTATCGAACAGGGGACAATGGACCAGAATTCTTATACCTGACGTCGAGCGATGGTTGTCACGAAAGCATGGTGAATCGAATTTCCACCTTACACAAGTGCTAAGTGGTCATGGTTGTTTTAGGGACTACCTGCATAACATGCACAGGGCAACCGATAGCCTCTGTGAATTCTGTGGCCTTGAAGATAGCGTTCGACACACCATCTTCGACTGTCATAAATGGATACCAGAGAGAGAAACGTGGGAAAAGAAAACTCACCTCAAACTAGAGCCCATAGGCCTAACCGACCATATGATTAAGTCGGAGAACATCTGGGTAATAACAAGCGATATGATAACAAACATCATGAAATTGAAAGAGCAGGACGAGAGGAAACGACTCCAAGTCGAGAGCAACAAGAATCACTAGACGTGGAAGGGGGATGTAAGGCGAAACTAATACAACGACATCTTGACGTTATGCGTGAAGCGGTTCCAAGATGCTCGAGGAGTTCAGGGGACCATAAGTTAACCGATTGGTGCTTGCTACGTCCCGTTAAAAAAAATCCTGCGCTAAATCATTTTTATACCTTCAGGGGCACCGCCGTATCAGCCATATCATTGATTCGGGGCTCCCAACATATGCAAGCAAGAATTGGGTTTCGCCGCAGTCGGGTATAAAAGGCCCCCCAACAAACTTTGATTTAGGACTAGCTATAGGTACTGCTACTACATAGCTTCTTTCGACTTTAGTCTATTAATAGCATTCCTTCCGTCTCCAGTCGGGACTCTATGGTCATGTATTAGCTCTAGAATTACCACAGTCTTCCGGAAGATCGGCGGTATTTTATCGATTCCACGTGACGCGTTGTTCTTTAGAGAGGCAATTGCGTCCATGGACCTTTTCCTCTGTAAAATCAATTGTGTTAGACACAATTGATTTTACAACGTAACGTAACACGGTAACGGTTTTACACGGTAACGTAACTACCGCCGTATCAACCGTATTATTGATATCTGCAAGCAACGATTTGGGCTTCGCCGCAGTCGTGTAAAAAAGGCCCCCCAACAAACTTTGAGTTAGGGCTAATTTAGGACTAGCTATGCTGCTACATAACTTCCTTTGGTTTTGGTCTAATAATAGTTCATTCATCATTGGTCACACATGGTCATTCCTCCCGTCTCCGGGCGGAACTCATGTATTAGCTCTAAAATTACCACAGTTATCCATGTAAGTTTTTGTACGGTCGAAGGAACCAAAACTGATTTAATGAGCCTTTCGCAGTTTTACCTTCATTCGGTTTGTACTGAGTCATGCATTGCTTATTCTTTCCCTTGCTCTGCTCATTCTTTCTCTTTGTGTCTTTCTCTCATTCCTCCGCGCATCGAGCCTGAACCTTGCGCCTTCACCTTACACGAATAAACTCTGAAAGCCTCGCGCCGCCTATACATACGAGCTATCGTCGCAAGAATGGCTTAACGGGTTGTCTACTGGGGAAGGCAGGGATGGGTCTATCCGCCAGGATCTATCCCACCGAAATAGTACAAGTAGACAGCACGACAACGACGACATCGTCATCGATTCGGTTTGGATTTGGCGTTCGCGTGGATTACAACGGCAAGGAATCGTCCGCTGGCCCGCCTGAACCACCGTTCGACAGCTTTACTTCAGAGCATTGTGCGAAATTCGCGATTCGGTAACGGCAACATCGCATTTGAAATATAGGGTGTCTCAAAAGAAAGTTTATATCTGTTTAGCGTACTGCGTGAACGCAACGATTCGGAAGGGCGCGGGTGATATGTTAATCGGTAGCCTTGCTCTTGGGAATTTAGTCGCTATGGAGCGGATCGCGCGTTGTGCGTACGCGAATTTTACAAAAGTGGTAATTCTGGGGCTATAGGCCGAAGAAATTTCTCCAATATTCGACGTTTTCGTCACTTAAATGATGCGCCAAGCATTCCTCCCATTCGGAAATGGGTAAAAAAGTTTGAGGAGACCGGTTCAATACTGGATAAACAGAAACCCGGACTCAAGGTTATTGAGAGCGGAAGAGAACGTGGAACGGGCTAATCGGTCTGTTCGTGATGAACCCGACCTCTTCATTCGGAAGCTTGCAAGTGCTTTGGATGTGCATAGATCATCACTATACCGCATTTTGCACAAAGATCTAAAGCTACACCCCTATAAAATTCAATTGGTGCAGAATTGCAGCCGCAGAATTACCACCTGTAAAATTCGTGTACGCCCGAAATGCGATCCGCTCCCGAGAAACGCTCCATAGCGACTAAATTCCCAAGAGGCAAGCTACCGATTGACATATCACCCGCGCCCTTCTGAATCGTTGCGATCACGCAGTAAGCTAAACAAACATAAACTTTCTTTTGAGACACCCGATATATAGACCCGCTTAAATTCTGCTAATATCGAATCCTCAAAAATGGCATCGCCTATGGGTGTCCCTCTAGGTCCCTCAGCGTTCTGTGATGAACAAGAGATGAAATACAACTACCTGGGGGTTGAGATATCGGCTTTTGTGGATATAGAAGCGGGCGTCAGGTTGCAAGCCCTGAAAGCATCAAGAATTGTTGGATGCCTGAACAAATACCTAAACACTTCCACGAAATCACGCACCTACAAGACTGTAATCAGACCAATAGCTACGTACACAGCAGAAACTGTGACATCAAGACACAAAGAATACTGGAGAGCGTGGAAATGTCAGTGATACGAAAGATCAACAATAAAATTTTAAAACTTTCTTTTGAGACACCCTATATATAGGCAAACTCAATAGACCTTTTCATAGTTTCATAGTAGAAATTTTTTTGTGCGCATAAGTCAATATCCGCCATGTTCTTCGGGCATTTTTTAACATATAACCAGTGAAAATGTTAAAAAGTGCCCGAAACTTTCACATTCCCGCCTTTTAAACATGGCGGAGGCGCATGCGCTTAACTAACCGTGAAAATGGTCTATTCGTCGCCCGCCAGCCTGAAGGAGATAGATCTATCGCGGCGTGCACGGACTAAGGTAGACACCAGGTGGCGCAATAAGCGGCAGGTCCAGGCCGAAAGCCAGGCTTTTTGCGCCGACGTGCAGTTTTCTAGGAGAAGGTGCTGGCCACGTTTGTCTCCAAGAAATCGTCCGCTGGCCCGCCTGAACCACCGTTCGACAGCTTTACTTCAGAGCATTGTGCGAAATTCGCGATACCGTAACATCGCATTTGAAATACGTAAGCAAACTCAATAGACCTTTTCATAGTTTAAATTGTTTTATGCGCATATGTCAATATCCGCCATGTTTTTCGGGCATTTTTTAACATATAACCAGTGAAAATGTTATAAAGTGCCCGAAACTTACACATTCCCGCCTTTTAAACATGGGCTTGCACTTAACTAACCGTGAAAAGGTCTATTCGTCGCCCGCCAGCCTGAAAGAGATAGATCTATCGTGACGGGCACGGACTACAAGGTGGACACCAGGCGGCGCTATAAGCGGCAGCCCAGGCCGAAAGCCAGGCTTTTTGCGTCGACGTGCAGTTTTGGAGGGGAAGGTGCTGGCCACGTTTGTCTCCAAGAAATCGTCTGCAGGCCCACCTGGACCACCGTTCAACAGCTTTACTTCAGAGCATTTGAAATACGTAGGCAAACTCAATAGACCTTTTCATAGTTGAATTTTCTTTGTGCGCATATGTCAATATCCGCCATGTTTTTCGGGCACTTTTTAACATATAACCGGTGAAAATGTCAAAAAGTGTCCGAAACTTTCACCTTTCCGCCTTTAAAACATGGCGGACGCGCATGCGCTTCACTAACCGTAAAAGGCCGACGAATACCTGCCAGCCTGAAAGAGATAGATCTATCGCGACGGGCACGGACTACAAGGTGGACACCAGGTGGCGCAATAAGCGGCAGCTCAAGCTTTTGCGCCGACGTGCAGTTTTGGAGGAGAAGGTGCTGGCCGCGTTTGTTTCCAGTCCGAAACACTGTCGCCGATGCATCGGAAAGAGCGTCTTATGCCCGCCATACACGCTACGGTCTACCGTACAGGTTACATGTGCAGGTTTGCCTGCGCAGGTCAACCGTACGCAAGAAACTGCACAGGTCTATTCCCATACACGCTCCGGTCTACCTGCGCAGGCAAACCTGCACATATAGACCTGTCATGTGGACCGTTGTGTGTATGGCGGGCATTATCACCAGTATCCCAGTGCGGGCCATCTCTCCCTCCTGTTCTCTGTTATTAGTCCTTTTGTCTGTCCATAACAAAAATTCAAATTTAATTGTAATCTGTTTCACAACGTTGATGGAATAATTTTAATACGAATTAAAGGTCGATTCCCATACACGCGACACTCAGCTACGCGACATCGCCTGTCAAATAATAATTACATTGTTTTAAATGGGCACGTTCTCACTATGGCCACGCGACGTGCCCATTTAAAACAGTGTAATCATTATTTGATAGGCGATGTCGCATGACGTCGCGTAGCTGAGTGTCGCGCATATGGGAATCGACCTTAAATCAATTATCGTTTTTTTCTCCTTAGCTGGCTTGTTGTTGTGGAAGTGCAGCGTGTTCTTTGTGTTGCTCGGCTTGTCCGTCATGCAGGAACTCGACCTCAACAAGGATCATGTATGCCGTAATGTTGCTCGTCGGAGCGATTGCTGCCTGTATTACGCTCTCGCCTGGATTACACGATGCATTACAAAAAGTAAGAAACTACAATTATCAAATTGTTTAATATTTACTAGTTGCTTATTATAACAAGATCAATAGACCTTTGCATAGTTGAAATTTTTTGTGCACATGCGTCAATTTCCGCCATGTTTTTCAGGCACTTTTTGACGTATAACCAGTGAAAATAAAGGCACGATCCTTGTTGCCCAGCCATATTAACAATATGTGCCTGAAACTTTCATATTCCCGCCTTTTAAACATGGCGGACGCGCATGCTATTAACTAACCGTAAAAAGATCTATATGAGCAACCTGCGGCCCGCGGGCCACATACAGTGCCTGTGCCGGCTACCCTACCCAAGCAAAACTACTCTTAATGCCTCAAATTTTAATAAACGGGACCAATATGCCATGCCTTCCAATATGCATATTGGTCCCGTTTATTAAAATTTGAGGCAGTAGTTTTGATTGCGTAGGGAAGCCGGCACAGACACTGCATGTGGCCCGCGGGCCGCAGGTTGCTCGTGTCTAGAATATACCTTTTTACGGTTAGTTAATAGCATGCGCGTCCGCCATGTTGTTTAAAAGGCGGGAATATGAAAGTTTCGGGCACATTTTGTTAATATGCTTGGGCAACAAGAATCGCCGCCTTTATTTTATGTCGCCCGGGCGCGCCCCCATGCTGGAACAAATAATGGTAATTTGACCATGGTTCCAAAAAAGGTTGCTCATGCCTGGTCTATTCAATAAATGTACTTTTAAGAATTTTCCTTTTAGGTGCCGTTTTGTAAAAACGGAACAACAGGCTATCTACCAGATTCAGTCGTGTTTAACTGCAACGAGGCCGTCGGTTTCCTAGCTGTATACAGAATATGCTTCGCTCTTTGCTGCTTCTTCGTGCTGATGGCCGTCATGATGATCGGCGTGAAACATTCCAAAGACCCGCGAAGTGGCATACAAAACGGGTAAAACACCTCTACAACAAAATCCCATCGTTATTATATACTTGTTTTTCAGTTTTTGGGGGTTGAAATATTTGTTGGTGATCGGCGGTATAATCGGCGCTTTCTTCATCCCGGAGGGCAACTTCGGTCCCACCTGGATGTACTTCGGCATGATCGGCGGCTTCCTGTTCATCCTCATCCAGTTGATATTGATCGTCGATTTCGCCCACTCGTGGGCGGAATCGTGGGTCGGAAATTACGAGGAGACCGAATCGAGGGGATGGTACATCGCACTGTTATCAATCACCATCTTGAACTACGCTCTCACCATCACCGGTGTCGCTCTACTCTTCGTCTTCTTCACAAAGGTAAACAATAAATAACTAATACATTTAAACAATATACAGGGTGTTTCAAAAAGATATAATATACAGGGTGTTTAAAAAAGATATAATATACAGGGTGTTTCAAAAAGATATAATATACAGGGTGTTTCAAAAAGTTATAATATACAGGGTGTTTTAAAAAGATATAATATACAGGGTGTTTCAAAAAGATATAATATACAGGGTGTTTCAAAAAGATATAATATACAGGGTGTTTCAAAAATATATAATATACAGGGTGTTTCAAAATATACGTATTGCAAAGTATTATTTTGTCCGAACTATCGATCGCTGCGCCTCGGCTCGGCTATTGGAGAAACGAATACATAGTCTAGTTTATATTAATAGCCGCTAAATAATAACAGCTATTACAAGCTCTGCGTCCTGATGACAAACGCAAACGTGTGGCATTTTGTAACGAGGTTCATGATGCTATTGACACTGATAACACTCGCAAAATGCATTGTGTTCAGTGATGAAGCGAATTTCCATGTTAGTGGTCAGGTAAACAAACACAATGTTCGAATTTGGGGCCGACAGAACCCACAGGCAGTCATTGAACATGTACGAGATTCACCCAAAGTTAATGTGTTTTGTGCCATATCGGGATCATCTGTTTATGGCCCATTCCTCTTTGATGGAAACACGGTTAATGGTCAGCAGTATCTCGCTATGTTACAAAACTCGTTATTTCCGAGGCTGCACAAAGACAATTTCATTTTTCAACAATACGGGGCAGACCCTCACTGGAGTCGCCACATTGCGTCAATATCTGAATGCAACTCTTCCGAACCGTTGGATTGGTCGTCAAGGAGCTGATTACTTCGCATGTCTCAGATGGACTCCACGGTCACCGGATTTGACACCCTGTGAGATCTTCCTGTGGGGTCTCTGCCTACGTTTTCTACTTATGGGGTTTTGTTAAAGAAGATTCGCCCAAAGTCAATTGTGCTATGTGTTTTGTGCGATATCCTGACCATCTGTTTAAGGGGCCTACAGACGATCAACATGGTTGGTCAAATGTAGTGTTGAAGTGTTTGTTGAATGTCTGTAGGCAGGTTGGATGGTTGAGGCTTGGTACAACCTGCCTACAGACGTTCAACAAACACTTCAACACTGCATTTGACCAACAATGTTGATCGTCTGTAGGGCCCTTTAAGTTCCATTCTTCTTTGATGGAAACACGGTTAACGGTCAGCAGTATCTCGCTATGTTACAAAACTTGTTGTTTCCGAGGTTGCACAACTTCATTTTTCAACAAGACACTTCCTCACTGAATTTGTCAAATTGTGTGAATATCCGAATGAAACTCTACCGAAGCGTTGGATTGGTCGTCAAGGAGCGGACGACTTAGCATGTCTCAGCTGGACTCCATGGTCACTGGATTTGACACCCTGTGACTTCTTCCTGTGGGGTTTCATTAAAGACAACGTTTATGTACCACCACTCCCACTGAACCTGGAAAAGTTGAAGACTCAGATCCATACTGCCATAACATCAGTGATGAAGGACATGCTTGACCAAGTATGGGAGGAATTTGAGTATCGGTGTGATATTGTTCGTGTTGCTGATGGAGGACATTTTGAACATCTGTAATCTAAACTTGAGAGGTTTGTAAATATGTGTGTAAAGTTTCGTATGTCTTAAACTTCAATAAATATATGCAAGCGAAATACGTATATTCTTTTTGAAACACCCTGTATAATGAACATAATTAAATGATGATTTTAATAATGTTTTCTTGTTTTAGTCGGATGATTGTAGTTTGAATAAATTCTTCATCTCGTTCAATTTAATCCTGTGCGTTTTGGTTAGCGTAATCTCGGTTCTGCCAGGAGTACAAGAAGTGCTCCCGCGATCTGGACTCCTACAATCTTCCATCGTTTCGCTTTACGTCACGTATCTGACCTGGTCCACCGTGTCAAACTCGCCAGGTATAAAATATCGTTGTTATTTTCATCAAATTGGATGGTTTGGTAGTCATAAAAAGACTCAATGATGTTATAGAGCTCCGGAAAGGTTGAATATACAGTATAATCTCGATAATCCAATACATTTGGGACCAGACAACCGCCGGACTATAAGACAGAGTGGTGGGAGGGAAGAGCGCGAGCGGTCTCCAGACCGCCGGATTAAACCAACGGCCGAATTACCGAGATTATACTGTATTTATATATTCAGGCTGTTTATTAAGTTTACGTGATTACCTATAATGTAGCCAATTGTATATGAATTACCAACTGTATATGAATTACAAATATGATTTACCAATTCTTGTTATCATTGTTATCATCAATTATTTTTTTGTAGATACTGATTGTAATCCAGGATTGTTGGGAATCATTGGTGCGGGCAAAGAGGCGAACGCGGCGCAAATGGGCTTCGACAAGGAGAGCATTATCGGCCTGGTGATTTGGATGGGGTGCGTTTTGTATTCGTCGCTGCGGTCGGCGAGCAAATCTTCCAAGATCACGATGAGCGAGCACGTTTTGGTCAAAGATAACGGAGCAGGTTAGCAAAACTAAACTTGTTTTAATAACTTAAAACCTGAAGATTTAGCGATTCAATGATTTGTAAGATTAAATAACGAAGAACTAGATAACGGATGAGGCAAGATAAGAGACGATAGTTTCACATTTCTTTTAGTTTTCATTTTCTTGGTTCGATTTTGATAATTTAATTATGATAGAATGAAGCTAGATAAGAGTCTAATGCTCTCAAGTTAGACAAGAGTCTAATGTTCTAAAGCTAGATAAGAGTCTAATGCTCTCAAGCTAGATAAGAGTCTAATGCTCTCAAGCTAGATAAGAGTCTAATTCTCTCAAGCTAGATAAGAGTCTAATTCTCTCAAGCTAGTTAAGAGTCTAATGCTCTTAAGCTAGATAAGAGTCTAATGCTCTCAAGATAGATAAGAGTCTAATGCTCTCAAGATAGATAAGAGTCTAATGCTCTCAAAATAGATAAGAGTCTAATGCTCTCATGCTAGATAAGAGTCTAATGCTCTCAATCTAGATAAGAGTCTATTGCTCTCAAGCTAGATAAGAGTCTAATACTTTTAAGCTAGATAAGAGTCAAATGCTCTTAAGCTATATAAGAGTCTAATACTTTTAAGCTAGATAAGAGTCTAATGCTCTCAAGCTAGATAAGAGTCTAATTCTCTCAAGCTAGATAAGAGTCTAATGCTCTCAAAATAGATAAGAGTCTAATGCTCTCATGCTAGATAAGAGTCTAATGCTCTCAATCTAGATAAGAGTCTAATGCTCTCATGCTAGATAAGAGTCTAATGCTCTCAATCTAGATAAGAGTGTAATGCTCTCAAGCTAGATAAGAGTCTAATGCTCTCAAGCTAGATAAGAGTCTAATTCTCTCAAGCTAGATAAGAGTCAAATTCTCTCAAGCTAGTTAAGAGTCTAATGCTCTTAAGCTAGATAAGAGTCTAATGCTCTCAAGATAGATAATAGTAATGCTCTCAAAATAGATAAGAGACTAATGCTCTCATGCTAGATAAGAGTCTAATGCTCTCAATCTAGATAAGAGTCTAATATTCTCAAGCTAGATAAGAGTCTAATGCTTTTAAGCTAAATAAGAGCTAGATGCTCTTAAGCTATATAAGAGTCTAATGATTTTAAGCTAGATAAGAGTCTAATGCTCTCAAGCTAGATAAGAGTCTAATGCTCTCAAGCTAGATAAGAGTCTAATGTTCTCAAGCTAGATAAGAGTCTATGTTAGGTGTTTTAAATTTTGTTTGTAGACTCGCATTCAGATTTTTAATAACCGATTTCAGATTTTTATACTCATACCGGCGAGAGAATGCATCTCGTCTCAATGCGCATTGTTCTGCGCATACCCCCACTTTATTTCGAGTGCGCGGTGTTTAGTTGAAAAACTGACGGATATTTCTTAACGCAAACTAATCTGTGCGTACCTCGGCGCGTTTCTTTGTCCCTCATACATTGGCGCAGTGCAGCTGCATTCTCTCGCCGGTTCAAGTATAGAATAAGTAACGGAACTAGTTTGATGATTAGTTTGCAAATGTATTTGCAGCTTTTTTCTCTGTTTCCTACTTTTTTTTTGGAAAGAATTTTTAATTTGAAATTGAAAATACTCAAAATTGAATTTTTCTGTTTTCTCCAGTGAAAGGCAATGGAGACGCCAGCCTTGTTGACAATGAAGGTACGTCTTATCTACCTAGATATATAGATATAACATAGATCAATATACAGCTTGTTGTGCATGTGTCTAGTCCCCTTTGGTTATTGTCCAACGTTCGCAGAGAATTTTATGTGTAATTCCTTAGTATAACAGTTCACTTCGATCGAGAAATTATTGTTTTTCTTTGTTCTTTTGGGTATTTTATTTCAAATTAATAATTCGCTATTCTGTTTGCACTTTTTATATTTGCTTATTGCATTGATTTATTAGTTGGAAATACACTAAGACTAACCAGACTAGACTAGACAAACAAGAAGAACAGACAAGACTAGTAGACAGAAATCTCGACAACTTAAGGCAAGACCAGATCTAATCCCACCTCAATAAATATAGGGATTTCCCAAAGCAGCATCCTGGGCCCCCTTTTTTCATCGTATATATAAATGATCGTGCCAATGTTACCCTACATAATACCACTCAGATGATTAGTTATGCAGTCTAATATCTATCAGTAAATCTGTTGAAGAAATAGAAAACCACATCAAGAACAACATAGCTACTCTGACCACATGGTTTATTAAACAAACTACTTCTCAATCAAAAAAATACCTCATGGAGTTAGTAATGGATAACAATATAGTCAAAGATCAAAGCAATGTAAGACTACTCAGTTTGTATACTGATGACAACTTGATTGTTGAATGATTGTTTTAATGTCAAAGTGACATAAACGTATTTTTTGCTCTCCCTCCTTTTTCGACCTAATACACCGTCGTCTCCGCCGTCGTCTGGTCCCAAGCCTAGGGTGTGAAAGGAGGAGGGTGGTCGGCCTGCCGCGCCGACCAGAATCGGGAAACCGAAGAAACTAGGCAAGAAACCGCATGGATACACGACTTAACCACTTACGAATTAATGCTACCGCATCCGGGGCAGCCGATGCGCCAGCTTTGGGAACCAGGGATGCTGGTGAGAAGTGGACTACTGGCCAAAGACTCAAGTTAATAACACCGAAATCAGAAATACGAATCGCCGCATGGAATGTGCGAACGGGACATCACGTTGGTCAAAAGGAAATTATCGCCAAGGAATTATTGAAATGCAAAATATCGATCTGTGCATTATCAGAACTGCGGCTCACAGGATCTGGGAAAATGAAGGTTGACCCACCATCAATCGATTTTAACGAGACGATGATGCTATTCTATTCTGGTGGCGACAAACGAGAAGCGGGCGTTGGCTTTATGGTTGATCGACGGGCCTCTGCCAGTGTTATCGCATTCCAACCGATATCCGAGCGTCTGGCGGTTATCACTATTGATGGAACGATTAAGACCCATATCGTATCCGTCTACGCCCCAACTGAGACCAGCCCGGACACAAACAAGGATGAATTTTATGCCCAGTTTCAACACACACTGGATACAATACCCCAAACCGAATTAATCGTACTTATGGGCGACTTTAATGCACATACGGGTGCAGATCGAACCGGTTGGGAAGAAACGATGGGAAAATTCGGATACGGGGAAATAAATGACAACGGATTACGCCTCTTATCATTTGCAGCGTCAAACAACTTGATCATCGGCAACAGCACCTTTCGTCACCCCCTCAAACATCAACTCACGTGGCGAAATCCATCCGGAAACGATTCGGCGATGTTGGACTACATTTTGGTCAACACCAGATTCCGATCGACGCTCAAAGATGTACGTGCGATGCGTGGACCCGACTGTGGATCAGACCATTATCTTGTCCGAGTGAAACTACAATTGAAATTACAAAGAGCAAAGAAAAAGGCACCACCATCAGCCAAGAGGAACTGGGCCTGTCTGCGAGACCCTGAAACCAGCCGAAAATTTCAAATCGCATTATCCAACAAATTTGCAGCACTCACGATACCAGTCGATATCAACATAGAAGAAAAACAACTTTCTGAGTCTATTGTGGGGTGTGCAACGGAGCTGTGTCCGCCCATCCGTCGACGGACGCAGCAATGGATCTCGGACGACTGTCTCAATCTAGTCGACCAGCGGAAGCAAATGAAACACGTCGATTTCAAACAATACCGACGATTGAACAAAGAAGTTCGACAGAAAATAAAATTGGAACGGGAAGCTTACTGGAATAACATCGCGGCTGACATGGAAGAAGCAACGTCAAGGCATGAGTACCGGACGCTGTACCAGACAATCCGACGGTTCAGTGGCAAAACAACATCAACAAATGACAATATCAAAAAATTGGATGGAACTTTCGTGACCTCTCCTCAGGAACGTCTACAGCGGTGGAGAGAATTCTTTCATCAGCTGTACAACCACAATCCGCCAGTAGGTCCAGCACCCGAACTGCCGATTATTGAGCAGCCGATAAATCAGTTTCCCGATACTGAACCAACAATCAATGAGGTGAAGACGGCAATAAAATCCCTGAAAAATGGTAAAGCGCCGGGAGGAGATCAAGTAACTGCCGAAATGATCAAAGCCGGGGGAGACGTCTTATTACATCAACTTCACGTTCTCACAGTGCATATATGGAATTCAGATTGTGTTCCATCCGTGTGGAAGAAAGCGATTGTTGTGCCTATTTTGAAGAAAGGCGACAGTCGGGAATGCAAGAATTACCGTGGTATTAGCCTCCTCTCGATCGTCGGCAAAATATTCATGAAAATCATACAATCAAGACTACAGAAACATCGAGAGCAAACAAGCCGGGAAGAACAAGCTGTATTTCGACCTCATCGAGGATGCATCGATTAGATATTTGCTCTCCGTCAGCTAATGGAAGAAAGAATTCGATGTGGCAAACGAACTGTCATCGTCTTCATCGATTTCAAATCTGCTTTTGATGGCATCGATTGGACAAGCTTGTGGGAAGCCCTGAAGATCGAACACGTGCCACTGAAAATCATTCAACTTCTTCAAGCATCGTACGACGGCTCAACCAGCAATGTTCGTATCCGAAACGACATGTCTGAGGAATTCCCGATTCGAACCGGAGTCCGGCAAGGAGACGTGGCCTCGCCGCTCCTTTTTAACATTGTGATCGACACGATTATGCGAAAAGCGTTTGAAGGGCGACGCGGAGTTCGATATGATGACAAAAACTTCCTAACCGATCTGATGTTCGCCGATGACAGTGCGGTTTTCGCCAACACAGATGCCGAAGCAACAGACACCTTGTATGATATTTCCCGCATTGCCCAGTCATACGGACTGAGAATCAATGCGGATAAGACCAAAGTGCTTACAACGGATGGATCTGAAGCCAGAGTTTACCTCGATGGAACCACAATCGAGCAGGTACCACAGTTCAAATATTTGGGATCACTGGTTGTGGAGAAGAAAGTAGCTTCGACAGCCGAAGTTCACAGCCGGATAGGCCAGGCAACAGCAACGTTTGCTTCACTCAAGTGGTGCATATGGAAGCGGACGAATATTACCATCAAAACCAAAATACGCCTATACCGGACGCTGATCCTCCCAATTCTTCTTTATGGATCGGAAACATGGACATTACTCAAACCAGACCTTAACAAGCTCGAGGCCTTCCAAATGCGATGCCTGAGACAGATTCTCTGCGTCTCACTCCTCAACCACCTCCGAAATGAGACAATCAGAGAAAGGTGCGACCAACAGACACCGATTGTTGAGGAAATTCAAAAACGCCGATTACGATGGTTCGGCCACATCTGTAGGATGGGCGACAATCGAGTACCGCAAAAACTCCTATAGAAAAAACGACCTCTTGATTGGAGAGCACAAAAACAAGCACCGAAGACCACATGGTTGAAACACGTAGAGAACGATTTAAAAAACCAGCGAATAACAACAGCTGAGGCAAGAACCGTTGCAACTGATCGATTAGCATGGAAGCGTATAGTGAATGGAGCACGGAATCTAGCGGCACCAACAGCAGCGTACTGGCTACGAGGTCGACCACCTCTCCATGCGCCGGCTATGGATTAAAGAAGAGAAGAAGATGACAACTTGGATTGATTAAGACATATCCTTAACTTAATAAAACGACTAAACAAGGCTGTATATGTACTAAGCATCTCAAAACAATATCTTAATATAGACTCTCTAAAAACGATATCTTAATATAGACTAGACACACAAGACTAGACAGACAAGACACTATAAACAGTTTTAAAAGCCGTAAAACACATTAAATTTGAGTAATTTAAATTCGAATTTATTTTCAAACTTAAATTCGAAAGAAAGAAAATTAAGCATTTTTTTTTAATTCAATAATACACCTACGCACTTCTACACGTCCTTTTCTACCCATACGCAAACTTCGCATGACGTGCTTCGTAGCTCATAGTTGTCGTACCTTTCGCTCCTTATCGCTCCGTGCAATTTGAGCGATATTTTCGGTAATTTGCAACCGGTAGCTTTGGGAGCGGTGTTAAATTGGGGGCGAATTTTTGGGGAACGTGTCGCGCTAATAGGTTTTGCGGGGGGATTGTCCGGGAAAGTTGTGAGTTTTGTTGAAATTTCGGAAAAAAATTTCGAACTGGGAGATTCAATATGGCCGCAAATGTCATTGGGATCTTGGGGTGACAAGAATGCAACCTGAAGAAAATGTAAGTTACTGGAATTTGTTTCACTAGTACACTATGTTGAATGACAGTTGTCTAAATCAGTGGTAATTCAATGTAAATCTATGTAATAGCAAGAACGTAAAACCGGAGACTCGTGCATGTAAGGAGGGCGTACAAGTCGTACCTTGCGACTTGCACGCCTTTGCAACGCCCTTGCAATTATTTGAATTATTTTTTTAATAGGATTGTTTCGACCAAGTTTAGACTTTTAATTCATTTTCAAGTGATGACAAATTGATGATGGAATGTATTTATACTACGGTTTTTTTTTGGGCGGCGGAGGTGGCTTTTTGCAATTAGGGAATTACCTGGAGACGATTGAGCAAGAATAAAAAGTAGCGAAAAGATTAGGTCGGTTTGCTCATTAGGAAGATTAACGGATGGGTGCCGGCTTTGTTTAAAAAATTCTAATGACTAGGAAATTAAGTGTCGGACCTTTGTTGCATTTATGCAAGATTTTTAGATTGTCTATTTCTGGGAATTTATGATTACATTCTAGACAATGGTTTGAAAAAGAACTAGTGTCTTTTTTCAGACGAAAAGCGCGAGGATGTTCTGAAAAACTTCGTCCGGTCTGACGTACCTACACGCTATTGCATTCGGAACAATGAATTTCGTATACGCCCCATTTTTTGAGGGGGTCGATTTTGTCTTTAGTATTTTGTAATAGCTTATATTTTGGGTCATTTCACACTTTGCAAGCGATCAATTTATTGTTTTTTTCTCTAGTAGCATCGGACCTCGATTTTGTCTTTAGTATTAAACAATATGTGGGAAAACTTTGAGGAAGGTTTAAATGCTGCTTAACGATTTTGCTTTCGAAGGACATTTGCGATTTGTTCGCTTGTTTTACCAAAATATGTATGTCAGGGAAATGAAGGTTTTTTCTGAATTTGAGGTTTTCGGATATATTTGGACCATTGTGAATTAATTCACAATGGTTATTAACGTATTATTATTATAACACACACAATATATATATATATATATATATATATATATATATATATATATATGTTGTATTTGAGGTTTTCGCGGATAGATACCTGTGTTGTATTGTTTTCTCGGGGATTCCGCGTTGATGTTGAGGGTTGGTTCTGAAAAGAACCGGATTCTCGACGTTTCGGCGAACTAACATTCGCCATTCTCAAGAGATATATGCGTCCGTGCGGGTCAACGGTTAGACGCATACTGAGAGCTCGTTCATGCGGTGCGACTACTTATAGCTGTCTGGCTTCGGGTCATGCGCGTTGTGTGCGGTGCTTCGGTTCGGTTGTTTGTTTGTCTTGTTGGTCGTACATGAGTCTGGGGTGTCTGGGGTTGCATTTTGAGGGTGGATATGATCGTTCGCCATGCTGGGGGCAGTCTCAAGGAATCGTCTCTCGTGTTCATGCAGTAGTCTCGTTTTTCTATCTCTATGGCTTCTCTCTATACTCGTGACATTTCGTGGCTAATCTGTGCAAGAGTCCTTGAATTTCTAAAGTCCATCCAGTGACCGGTGTTTGTGTGTTGGACAAGTGCCGATGAATGTTCTTGAATCCTAGCAGATATTTTTCTATTGGTACGTCCAATGTAGGTTCGTTCACATGTTCCGCAAGGTATTTCGTAAATTCCATGGGATTCTAACGGGATGGTGTCTTTAACGCTGCGTAGCATGGAGGATATTTTCTGGTTAGGTTTGAAAATGGTGTCGATGTTGTGTCTTTTAAGAATTCTGGAGATTTTGTCAGTCGATCCATGAACATATGGTAGGTATGCTGTGCTAACGAGTTTCTGGCGTTCTTCAGTTCTCTGGCTACTGTTCTCTGTACGACGGAAAGCTCTGGATATTAAGCTGTTTGGATATCCATTTGAAGAAAGAGCTTCTCGTAAGTTCCTCAATTCTTTCGGTAAGTTCAGCTGGTCGGCTAGTCTTTTTGATCGGGTGGTAAGAATGTTTACTACAGATGCTAGTTGTTTGGGATGATGGTGCGAAGAAGCGTTCAGATATCTGTCTGTATGGGTTGGTTTCCGGTACACAGTGTGACTCAAGGTGCCGTCAGGTCTCTTCTGTACCAAAACATCCAAGAAAGGAAGTCGTTGATGCTTTTCTATCTCCATTGTGAATTTAATTTGGTCGTGTTGGGAGTTAAGATGGTTAAGGAATTTGTCCAGCTCTGGTCTGCCGTGGGGCCAGATTACAAATGTGTCGTCAACATATCTTAACCAGAGTGTAGGTTTAAGTGTGGCTGATGAGCCACCAAAGTACCGGTTTATTCACAAAAGTACCGGTCCCTGAGGCCTTAAACATCATAAGATCAAAATTAAAACCAGAAAAGTACGTATCAGATCTGGCAGAACATTGTTTAAAGAATACATACTTTAGGTACGGTGGTCAAATATACAAACAAGTCCTAGGAGCACCAATGGGTTCACCTCTATCCCCAGTAATAGCCAACATATTTCTTACAGATTTTGAGGAAAAGGCAATCTCATCAACCACACTTAAACCGACACTCTGGTTAAGATATGTTGACGACACATTTGTAATCTGGCCCCACGGCAGACCAGAGCTGGACAAATTCCTTAACCATCTTAACTCCCAACACGACCAAATTAAATTCACAATGGAGATAGAAAAGCATCAACGACTTCCTTTCTTGGATGTTTTGGTACAGAAGAGACCTGACGGCACCTTGAGTCACACTGTATCCCAAACACATATATATATATATATATATATATATAATATTATTATTATAATAATTGAATATTAAACAAACCCAATTGGGTTTGTTTATTTGGGAAACCATTCTCTGTAGCGATTGAAATTGTGGTATTTAACTCTTTGATTCTCTTTTCCGAGGTAAGGGGGATTGAAATGCCTCGATGTATCATTGAATGATAGGCAGCAAATTTGTGTGTTATCGGGTGAAATGATGAAAACGGGATTGTAGAGTTAACATTGGTGGGTTTTCTGTCAAATTCTATTTTGTTGTTTCTGTGAATCAGAGTAAGGTCTAAGAAGTTTATTTTGTCGTCGGTTTCTATTGCCGTTGTGAATTTAATTTAGGGATGAACGTTGTTAATTAGATTTAGATTGGTCTAATTGACATGCTGTACCACTAAAACAGATTATTACGTCAGCTACATATCTATACCGAAATATGTTTTTTGGAGAAATCTAGTTTTCTAGATATTTATTCTATAATTTTATTCTTTCCGAGAATTTTTTTTCTTCGATAGTTGATATGAATAGATCGGCTAAAAGGGGACTTGTACCCTTTTGTAGATTGTAGATATGGTGATGACAACTTGTACTGCGACCTTTATAGATCTATTGTACCCCACCCTCCTCCTCCAAGTGTTGGTGTACTTACCCATTTAGAGCGCCTCCTCTAATCCTGATTCCTTTAGGAATCTCAGGATCTGGGTGGGATTCAAGGCCTGCAGCTCCTCTGTGTTCAAGCAGTGAGCCCCAAGGTACATCTGTCTCTTGCGGAGTAATGCTCCGCAGTCTTTGAACAGATGTATGGGGGTTTCCTCTGCTGAGCCACAGAATCTGCATCCATCATCCTCCTCTAGGCCTAGGGCCTTGAGATGTTTCCTAAGTCTGCAGTGTCCCGTCAGGGCTCCTGTCAGAATTCTGAGCTTGTTCCTGCTTAGTTTCTGGCAAGCTCCTGTTATCTTCTGGTTAAAAGATCCCAGCATCTTTTTGGATTGCCTTAGCCCTGGAAGTTCTTTCCAGGTTTTTCGAGCCCTTACTCGATCATATTTACACACATCGACACTCGCGGGCGTGGATGCTTAAACACGGGAATGCTCGTACACAATTGTCGACTTTATCAATCAACGATTCCGCATAATTTGGATACGTTACAGCAATAATTATGAATATCACGTTTTTCTGTTACATAAAAATTAATTATAAAAATTAAAAACCTAATTTTCGGGCCCCAAAAATTACGGGCCCTAGGCAAATGGTTGCTTAGGCCTTAGTCCGCCCCTGCACCCATTCTTACTTTTTGCTGTCTATTTGTTAGGTAACTCCTGAAGAACGTAATTGACTGTCTAGAAAGACCTATATAGTGGAGTATGGAGAGTAACATCTCGTGATTTATTTTATCAAAAGTCTTGCTATAATCTAACAATATAAGTGCTGCAGCGTTATTATCTAGAGCTCTAGATACTTCGTCCGTGATATCCAATAAAGTTGTGACACAGCTATGTTTTTGCTGAAAACTGATTGCGTAGACGGGAGCACTTTGTTGTCGCTAAGAAATTATCTAACAATAAGCGGAGAATCGACGATTTTTTCTAAGATTTTTGATAGAACTGGTAGGATAGGTCAAGGTATCGTATCATAGGTATCGGTCAAAGGTGCGAAATGTTGTTTTCTACAAGTCGTGTCCGCTGTACGGCATGCCTAGGGTAGTGCGGATTCATACGATCCCCGCAGTTAGGTATTTACTATTTGCGTATAAATACGGTTCCCGCAGTTTGTGCTATAGTTATACATGTCTGTATTGAAGTGATGCAAGCCGATTAGTACGGTTCCCGTATTTTGGGCCAAAAACATTGATTATGCTAAAATCAAGTTTTGATATGTTTATAACATTTTTAGTAGTCTATATCATAATTATAATAACGTGTGTTTTTCCTGATGGTTGCAAATATACAAATTGTATTTTGCTAGCCACTTCCGTTCGCGAGATATGACTTGATATAATCGGCAAAATCGAGCGAACTATCGCGAAATTTGGATACGATCAAAAAACCATTTGTTTATAATTTATACAAATGCTACTTTATAATATACAAATGGTACTTTATAATTAAAATAAATGGTACTTTTAAAATGCCCAGGCCTGCTCTAGGCTATTTTGTTTTTGTCCAAAAATACAACGCGCAACTAGTAAGACTAAATAGAGACGTCAAACAAGTTTAATATCTAACAGTTATTCTTCAATGCATTATTTGTATATTTTTGGCTTTATGCGTTTTATTTGCTTTTTTTTCTCTTTCTCTCTTTTGTTTTTTTCTCCACTTGGTTGGTGTGCATGTGTGAACGATCATGCATACAGTGGGTGCTAAGTCTGGATATATTCCAATCTCAGGTGGAGACGCGCAGGACGGCGGCGAGAGCGGCAAGAAGGTCTGGGACAACGAGGCGGATACCGTTGCCTACAACTGGAGTTTCTTCCACGCCGTCTTCGCCTTAGCCACGCTTTACATCATGATGACGCTCACCAATTGGTACAGGTAAATCAACACAAAAAAAAATTAACGTACAGTATAATCTCGGTAATTCGGCCGTTGGTTAATTGGACGACACGTTCAGTAATCCGGCAGTCTGGAGACCGCTCGCGCTCTTCCCTCCCACCACTCTTTCTGATAATCCGGCGGTTGTCTGGTCCCATATGTGTCGGATTATCGAGATTAAGCTGTACAGTATAATCTCGGTAATTCGGCCGTTGGTTAATTGGACGACACGTTCAGTAATCTGGCAGTCTGGAGACCGTTCGCGCTCTTCCCTCCCACCACTCTTTTTGATAATCCGGCGGTTTTCTGGTCCCATATGTGACGGATTATCGAGATTATGCAGTACAGTATAATCTCGGTAATTCGGCCCTTGGTTATTCGGACGACACATCTAGTAATGCGGCGGTCTGGAGACCGTTCGCGCTCTTCCCTCCCACCACTCTTTCTGATAATCTGGCGGTTGTCTGGTCCCATATGTGTCGGATTATCGAGATTATACTGTATTTTGCGACTTGCAGGACAACCATGGTTTAAAGTTTAAATTAATTTAAAGCATAAAATTTTTCACTTAATGCTGTAATTTAGGTTTTTTGTTTTTGTTTAGACCAAATTCAACTTTAAAAACGATGAATGCGAACGTTGCCTCGATGTGGGTGAAGGGGATTTCGAGTTGGTTGTGTGTCGCTCTGTACGGTTGGACTCTCATCGCTCCGATGGTTTTGAGAGACCGCGAATTCAACTAAATATCCATCATATTTAATCCTCCCCGATTTATAAACAAATATTTATCGATTAAGTTTTTCAGTTTACGTTTCAAGACTATATATTTATGATATGATAACGCATTAGCACGTAGTTTGTAGCTTAGCCTTACAGGAATTATACGGGGTGCACCCACAGAGTTTCGTGATAGATGTTTCGTTAAGGCGATTGTTTGCACACCCTGTATATACTCGATATTTTCTATGATCATCAATAGTTTATGTGATCTATATAAATGTTTTTATTTTGCGTGAGCGTTTCTTTCACTCGAAAAATTACCTTCATAGTATATCCGCCCTTAAAGTATCCTCGAATTTTTATAATTACCGCCAAAAACACCATCTGGGTTAAACTGGGATGAACCGTTCAGCGCCAAACCATTGAAACTAACGGAAATTGACATAAAACCTCTAGTGGCGCGTAAAAAATGCCACCGTGGCTACAGATTTGAACAAAATGGATGGTTAGATTGGGTTATATAAGGAGAAGATCAATGAAGACCAAATATCGCGCGGCAGCGGGATCTCTCGATCTGAAATATGAAAAAAATTTCAATAGTATAAACAATTTTTATTTACGCCCTTCAAATTATTTTCCCTACGCCTCTGTGTTTTGCCCCCTATGCGCATGCGCAATACATCCTTACATTGGGTTGCATATATTTCATGCCTCTTATCGCAGGTTTACCACAATCATTTAACAATCTGTCAAAACATTTTTGACAGATACGCACTTATGTTTATATAAAGCCAAACATGTTTTGGTCTTTATATAAAGGCTGTTCAATTATAAATATGTATGAAAGTGTTTCGTTTCAAAGCAAACATTAGTTTCAAAGGAGCTTTTTAAATCCTTGAAGAAATAATGGGGCAGTAGGTATCCTTTTTTTTAAATAAGATGATTTATTGGTAAGTATTGTGAGATAGTTAGGTTATGTTTTCTTAATCCTTTATCCAGACATTCCGAGTGGAGGAAATTAGCAAAGAAAGCTAGAAGAAAGCGCCAAAGACAGAAGCTCGCTTCTTTACGAGAACTAGAAGCCGAGAAAGGTTTAAACATCAATTTTTCCCTGCTCGTATTTTAAAAATCTTTTTCAGAGCGAGCTCGGAGGGAATCTTCTCCAAGCTACCAATCATGGAAGGAAGAACAGGAGAACATACAAGAGTTCCAAGAGAGGGAAGAGAGCCGGCTCAAGGAAGAAGACGAAAGGTTGTATTTGGAACGTGAGAGTTTGGCCCAGCAACATTGGAAAGAGTTACAAGAGAAGTTGCGGTTGAGTAGAATAGAGCGTGAGAAGCAAATTTTGCGGATTAAGGACGAGTGGGAGAGGGAACAAAAGAAACTGCAGGAGTTAAAGGAAAGGAAAGAAAGAATAGAAGAGGAGAAACGGTTGGAACAAGAGGAGCTGCAAGAACGAATCGAGGAGTTTGTTAATAGCAACGGAGACATGCCTTTGGAATTATATCAGGAATTACAGAGCAATCCATCGAAAGAAACTTGTCCTTTCTTCAAGAAAACTGCAGCTTGTAGATTCAACGATTCGTGTTCACGAAATCATATCCGCCCAACAGTCAGCAGAACTTTGATCATCCGCAACTTTTATTCGCATTACAGCCTCGAGCAAACGTCTGAGAACGAACACGGCAGCGATTCAATGTTAGAGTTTGAAACCCGCGAAACCTACCAGCATTTTAAAGAATTTTTTAATGACGTTCTACCAGAATTAGAAAAATTCGGAGTTGTGAGGCAGTTTAAAACTTGCTGCAACCACGAGGGACATTTAAGAGGTAACGTTTATATAGAATTTTCAAGTTGCAGAGAAGCGGTTAAAGGTTTCCGAGGTTTACAAGGGCGTTGGTATGGAGGCAAGCAGATTACTGTCGAGTTTTGTAAGATAGATTCTTGGAAATCGGCTATTTGCGGTAATAATTTATATTTGTGTGATTAGTTGTGTTGTAAATACGTTTTTTAGGTTTATTTTATCGAAGGAAATGCCCAAAAGGTAGTGTATGCAATTTCTTGCATGTTTTCAACAACCCGGGTAATCTTTTCTTAAATGCTGACCGAGATTTGCATAGAACACCCCCAGAAACTGAATTTGATAGGTGAGTTTTTAAGTTGATTCCATTGCTTTTATGTAAATGTTAGTGGGAGTAGGAGGAATTGGAGGTGGTCGGAATCTCCTGAGAGGATTGAAGGAGACTTTGGGCAAGTGGATAGAAGCGTAGGTAGGTCTCGAAGGAGTTACGTTGAAGATTCAAGGGGTGAGAGTAAATCCAGGAAGAAAGAAAGAGATAGTAAACCGAGGGAACGCAGTAGGAAGAGGAGTCGGAAGACGAGTAGGTCTAGAAGCAGAAGAAGTCGATCCAGGAGTAAAACAAGGAAGAGCAGAAAAAGTTAAAAAATAAAATTATAATTTTAAAACGTTTTTTTTATTAAAAATTTCCTTTCATTTCTTTTCTGTAGGATTATTTTCCAAATGTTATCTATATTATTATTTATATTATTATTCTTATTAATTTATATTATTCTTATTAATTTATATTATTATTCTTATTATTATTCTTATTAATTTAAAATTTATTTGAAATTCCCTGTTTTTGTATATTTTCCCCTTATGTAGGCAACTTCAGTTATAAACGTTTGCAACTTGGCAACGTTGTGCGACCGCATCAATCGCAAGCTCGAGTTCGACAGGAGTGTTCGTGATTACTTCGTAGTGTTTTTATTCTAAAATAATTGTATTAACCGGTGTTTTAAAAAGAGTTTTCGAGCGGAAAACGGCGCAGGAAGGAGCAGTTTAACAGGAAATCGTTGGTTTGCGTGAATTGGTGAGTACTATTTCCTATAAATTCGATTGGAAATTTGCCGAGAAAATTTTTATGGCAAAATGGCGTCCCTTGTTTAGGCTTTTCTAACATAACCTCAATTTTATTTCATAATATATCAATCTTCTTCATCTGCCTATCCACACTATTGGATGTTGGCGATCACATTTCTATACTCTTCACGGTCTGTTGCTGTGTGTACCAGGTCTCTTATAGTTCTTAAACCTGTCCATTCCCTTAGATTTCTCAACCAGGACATTTGCTTTCTTCCCACTCCTCTTCTGCTTTCAATTTTGCACTTAACTAGCAGTTGGTATTTTGGGTTTTTCATTAGGTGGTTTTACTTCTCTTTATGCTAAGTAACATTTCTCTGTCTTTCCCCGTTCGTCTCAAGATTTCCTCATTCATTACTCGGTCAGTCCATGGTACTCTGAGCATTCTACAGTAAGTTGACATTTTAAAAGTTTCAATCATATTCATGGATGAAGCTTTCAGTCTCCACGTCATACAGCAGAGTGGACCACGCATAGCACTTAGCGTATCTCAATCTTAGATTTCTCTAAACATTTCTCTGTCCTTCCCCGTTCATCTCAAGATTTCCTCATTCATTACTCGGTCAGTCCATGGTACTCTGAGCATTCTACGGTAAGTTGACATTTTAAAAGTTTCAATCATTCATGGATGAAGCTTTCAGTCTCCACGCCATACAGCAGAGTGGACCATCCATAGCACTTAGCGTATCTCAATCTTAGGTTTCTCTAAACATTTCTCTGTCTCCCGGTGTATCAAGATTTCCTCATTAGTTACTTGGTCAGTCCATGGTACTCTGAGCATTCTACTGTAAGTTGACATTTTAAAAGTTTCAATCATATTCATGGATGAAGCTTATAGTCTCCACGCCATACAGCAGAGTGGACCACGCATAGCACTTAGCGTATCTCAATCTTAGATTTAAACTTATATCTCTGTGTGTTAATATTTTAAATTTGAAGAAATAATTGCAGGCCGTTTCTATTCTAAATCTATTTTCCCTATCATTATCCCATTCTTCGTACAGCCAACTACCCAAATACTTGTAACATGAGACACGTTCTAGTGTGGTATTCTTCTACTTCTTCTTTCAAATAGGCCTACTTTGGGCCATGCTTGTTCAACTTTTGGGCTTTGACGTTATCCCAGTATTGTCACACCTTCTGCCGGTATAACTCCCTTCTCTCTTCTGTCCAGGGGGTACCTCTCCTTCGAGTTTTTCCTGAAATCCACGGACTTCCTTCAGAATGTGTCTCACAGACTGTCTGTTTTTGAGATCTGTTATTCCCAGTTCTTTAATATCCTTCTCGGTCTCTGTCAACCAAGTGGTATGAAGCTTCTTGTTTTGCCAGAAGGTGAACAGATGGTTGGTTAGTTGGTTTGGAGGCAATCTTGCAACGTGGCCATAGAAAGCTACCCTTCTTTTCCTTGCACAGTCAGAGATCATCTCAATATGTTCGTAGAGCTCAAAGTTATGCCGTCTTCGGTATTCCCCATCTTCCTTTACCAGGCGTAGGATCTTCCTGAGGATTCTCCTCTCTCTGATTTCTAATTTCTCTATTAGACCCCTTCGGTTCAAGGAAAGACACTCCATGACATACAGGGCTTCTGGTCGTAAGACTGATCTGTAGTGCTTAAGTTTCAGGTTGTGGGACAGGCATTTCTTATTGTAAGTGTTCTTAGTCTAGTTCTAACTTGCTGACTCTCTTGGATAATAATGCTCTATCTGATAAGTTGGGTTCAATCCTTTCGCCGAGATACTTAAATTTCTCAGTCCTCTTGATGTTTCCCTGTTCTAGTAACATCTCTCTGTTTGCTTCTCTGATGTTGGTGAAGTATTCTGTTTTCTCCAGTGACACTTGAAGACCCACTTTGGCAGCCTGTTTACTGAGGCAGTTCACCTGCATTGTTGCCATCTCAAGAGAATCAGCAAACAGTGCCATGCCATCTGCAAAGGCCAGGCAATCTACAACCAGTCCATCGTTCTTACGTCTCAGGTAGATGCCACTCTGAGCACACAAATAGTTCAGTTCCTTGTGCCATGCTCTCATAACCTTTTCAAGGACACAGTTGAAGAGAAGTGGGGAAAGTCCATCTCCTTGTCTCACTCCAGTTTTTATTTCGAAGCTTTCTGAAATCTCGCCTCTAAATTTAACCTTGGAATGGGTGTTGGTCAAAGTTTCTAGGATTAGTCTGCGGGTTTTGTTGTCTGGTGCTAGTTCCTGGAGTACTTCGTTAAACATTTCTCTATCAATGGAATCGTAGGCCTTCCTAAAATCAACAAAGGTGACGACCACCTTGCGGTTTCTCATCTTGGAGCATGCAAGTACAGTTTTAAGATTGAGGATCTGTTCAACACAGGATCGGGTCTTCCTGAAGCCTCCCTGGTATTCTCCCAGTTGACTATCCAACTGATTTGCCCTTGTTTGTAACGCCTTTGAGAGAAGCTTGTATGTTACCGGGACGAGAGAAATTCCACGGTAGTTGTTTAGATCTGTAAAATCTCCCTTTTTGTGAAGCGGATGGATCACAGCATGTTTCCAATTGGGTGGTAATTTCTCTGTTTCCCAGATGTCCTGCATGATCACGTTTTGCTTGTGCACGGCATTGGGTGTGGTATTATTTCTAGTGTGGTATTATTTATTGTGATTTTAGCATTGGGGTAAGGTACTTTCTGCCTGCTAACTATCATGAATTTTGTCTTGTTGCTATTTATTTTGAGTCCATATTTTTTACTAATGGTGTTCTGTAGATTAATCATCCGTTGCAAATCTTCATCACTATCGGCTATTATGACTGAGTCATCTGCATATCTGATGTTGTTGACGAATACTTTGTCTACTTTGATTGTCTTTATCTTCCAAAGCTTCATTGAAAATGGCCTCGGAATATACAGGGTTGTTATAAAAGAAATAGACAATTTTGGTATTGTGTAAAACAAAAATTATTAGTGATATTGACATGCATTTTGCGCTGTCAGATTGAGGAACTGTAGAAGTTTCATTAGCACCGTTGCTAGTACTGTGCAAGCATAATAGCTAGGATGGCAGCAAACTCTACGGAGTAAGCATATTGCATGCTTGAATTTGCCAAAACGAACTCCGTACCTGTTGTCCAACAACATTTTCGAACACGTATTGAAAAATCACCACCTACTAGACAGTCAATCTACGATTGGTACAATAAATTTGAAACGACAGGGTGTTTATGTAAAGGCAAAAGTCTAGGAAGACTTCATGTGTCAGCAGAAACAGTGGAATGTGTTGAAGTCCACAAAAGTCAACAACACGTGCAAGTTTGGAACTACAAATTCCACAACCAACTGTGTGGAAAACGAATAAAACTGACGCCTTACACATTGCAGTTGCTACAGCATATACGTGAAGATGACATACTTAAACGTAAAGATTTTTGCAATAAAATGCTGCAACTTAATGAAGAAGATGAGTTTTGCGAGCAGATAATTTTCAGAGTCAACGTTCCACATCATTATTAAATGTCATTGTATTAAATTCAAAGTGTAATCATGTTTTCTTATTTATTTTAATCATATTTTCGTATTTATTTTAATCATATTAATACCAAGTAAATAATTAACAAAATGCATACCCAAAGATTTCCTCTAAGTTATCTGCAAATCAATGCAATTGCAAGCCCAAATGTAAAAGTGGAACTTGTCCTAATATTAAAAAAACCCCAAAAACGAACGTGCAAATGTTCAAACACTTTTGTCTTGACGCAGATTGGGACTTTACGATCTCTGAGAATATGGTTTAGCCAAATCGCCTTGTGACTTCCGCTGTTTGGTTGTCCCTGCCCAATTTAATATTATGTCCCAGATTGATGTACTGCTTCACGGTTTCCAAGTGGTGGTTATCTAATGTTATTTGGACATTTCCATGAGAGAGGATTTTGGTCTTCTTGAAGTTCATCTGCAGGCCAACATCTTCTGAAGCTTTCCTCCATTTCCTCCAGTTCGTTTATATCTTGGCTCATAATTACAATGTCGTCTGCGAAACGTAAATGATTTAGGTAATTTCCGTCTATACACACACGTTTTGTTCCCACCTCAGGTTTTTGAATATGCCCTCTAGTGCCAGAGTGAAAACTTTTGGGGAGATCGTGTCGCCCTGCCGCACGCCTCTTTGGATGTCAATTTTTTCGTTTCGTAGATCTTCCTTGATGTTAACTTGGAACGTTGCATTTTTGTAAATATGGTCGATTAAGTCCGAGTATCTAGAATCGATTCTTGCCCTGTTCATGGCATCCAGCACTGCCCATATCTCAATAGAGTCAAAGGCTTTTTGATAGTCAACGAATGCCATATGCAGAGGCTCGTTATATTCTGTGCATTTTTCTATTAGTGTGCGGATTGCTTGGATATGGTCCACTGTGCTGTACCCTTTCCTAAAACTGGCCTGCTCTATAGGTTGGTAGAAGTCGAATTTTCTGTCCAGGCGATTTGTTAGTCCTTGATTTCTCCATAAAATCTATCAACTTCTTCATCGCTCTTATCGAGAATGGGGGTATATACCTGTATTATATTGATGGTGGTTTTGATGCGATCTTTATTAGTATTGTATATGATATTGTATAGTATATGATATATGATATGAATATATCAATACCAATTGATATTTAATGGCCTTTAAAATCGTTTAAATAATTTCAATCTATTTAAAATTTAGTGAATAGAAATAGTGATTTTTCTTTTGTTAAAAGGGTTTTAACTTGTATATGATGAGAAGAAAGAGTACAAGACATAGTACCTCGAAGGCGTCTCCAGAGAAAACCAAGGAAGAAAAGCCTTCAAAGAAATCTAGAAGACAATCCCGGAGGAGAAGACATTCTTCGACATCAGAATCGGGCAGTGAAGATGACGCTCCGTTATCCCAATCAGTAACAGAAACTTCAACTGTAGCCGAGCCTGTGGCTGAAACGAAGAAAGAAGAAACAGACGATACTCTTTGGAAAGTAACATCTCCAGATGCGCAACCAACTGGAGATATCCAAAAGTTGAAGATTTCTTTGTCAAGACCTCAGCCGACAACTCCCGAAAGGACTAGTAGACGTCTCCGTAACAAAACTACAAGTTACAACGAAGAAGAAGCACAAGAAGATGATGAAAAACCAACTACTCGAAGAAGTAGACGTCGCGGTACATCGCCCAAGAAAGAAGAACAAGAAGATTTAGAAGAGAAGAAGGGTAAAGGTAAGTCTAAAGGTAAAAATAAATCAAAACTTGACCAAAATCCACAAATAAGTGAAACAGATATACAGAGTGAACTTTCTGAAAATGTACAGGTGACAGCTCAGTCACCACAAATTGATAATAATGATGTGGATAATGTTGACGATTTGAACCAGACTGGAGATCATATTGACAAATTAAATTCTGAGCAGAATAACTCATCACCTAATAGAACCGAAGACAGCAATGATAACCTTATCGTAAACACTAATCAAATTGAACAATCTAACGCTGATTCCGAACCAAATTCAGATATGAAAGGCTCAGATAAAATAGGTAAGCCCAAAATTATCTTGCAATATATTTGTTACATATATTTTATTTGTTGTAGTCGATGTAAAATCTGATAAAATGGAAGAAAATGTTGTGAAAAATGAGCCTAGCTGTGATTCTATTAAAACTGAGAATTTGGTGAAAGACGAAGTTTGTAGAAATGTTAAAAGTGAAAAATTTAACATCAAAGAAGAAGGAACAGATATTAAACCTGTTGAAAAGGAAGAAGTAAAGCCACGAGATGAAGCAATCGATGAGATGATTGTTAGTAAGTGTGAATTAAAAGAAGAGGAAGGTGAGAGTAAATGTATATTAAAAATTGAGGAAAGTGTAAGTAAATGTGAATTAAAGAATGAAGAAAAATGTGACACTGACATTGTTAAACCTGAAGAAATGGATGCGGAAACAAAATGTGAAATGGAAGTGACAGATGTAATATCCAAACGTGATCCTAAAACAGAGGAAAAAGAAGATGTTAAAGTGGAAGAACGTAAAAGTGAAGAAAAAAATACAGTTGTTGAAGGTAAAATCGAGGAAGAAGGAGAAAATAAGGAACAAGGAATTGTGATTGAGGAAAGAGGAACTGAAGTGGATAATAAATCTGAAGAAAATTTAGTTGGAGCTGCAGATTTAAATGAGAAACAATTGGAATTGAATAGGGAAGAGACTGCAAATGAGGATATTGAAGAAGCAATGGAAGTAGACAGAGCTGTAGAAAAGAAAGATACAGAGAAAAGCAAATTAAATGAAGAGGATGATGATAGAGAAGATGTATCTGAAAAGGTTGAAGATGAAATGGAAAAAGCAGAAACAGGAACTGTAGAAGAAAGAATGGAAGAAAAGGTGGATAAAAGTCTAGAAAGAGCAGAACATGTGGAAGTAGAAGTGGAAAAAACAGAAAAAGAAGAAGATAAAGCAGAAAGGACAGAAAAAGTGGAAGAAAGAACAGCAAAGGTAGAAGAGAAAGCAGAAGAAATTGAAAATGTAGAAGAAAAAGTGGAAGAAAAAAGAGAAAGAACAGAAAAAGTGGAAGAGAAAAGAGGAAGAACAGAAAAAGTGGAAGAAAAAAGAGAACGAACAGAAAAAGTGGAAGAAAAAATAGAAAGAAGAGAAAAAGTGGAAGAAAAAATAGAAAGAATGGAGAAGGTAGAAGGAATTGAAAAAGTAGAAGAAAAAGCAGAAATAAAAGGAGAAGCAAGAAGGATAGAAAAAGTAGAAAGAACTGAAAATGTAGATAGAACCGGAAAAGTAGAAAGAACTGAAAAAGTGGATAGAACAAGAAAAGTAGAAAGAACTGAAAAAGCAGATAGAACAGGAAAAGTAGAAAGAACAGAAAAAGTAGATAGAACAGGAAAAGTAGGAAGAACTGAAAAAGCAGAAGAAAAAGCAGAGAGAGCAGAAATAGACAAATCACATCAAGAAAAAACAGGAGAAGTGGAAGAAAAAACAAGAAGAGAAAGAACAGGAGAAGTGGAAGAAAAAACAAGAAGAGAAAGAACAGGAGAAGCGGAAGAAAAAGCAAGAAGAGAAAGAACAGGAGAAGTGGTAGAAAAAACAAGAAGAGAAAGAACAGGAGAAGTGGAAGAAAAAACCAGAAGAGAAAGAACAAAAACTAAGGAAGATGAAAAAATAAAAAGGGAAAAGGAAAAAGCAAGGAAGGAGAGAACAAAAAGAGAAAACGAAAAAATAGAGAAAGCTGTAGAAAACGTCGAATCTTCCATAGAAAACAAAGAAACACCTAATAAAGTTCTTTCCATCAAGGGATCAGAAAGGGTGGTTGTTGCCATTGAACAAAAGAAATCGACGAAATCATCTCAAAAGCCGCAGCTGTGTAAGAATCTATCAAGGCCAGTTGACCAACAAACTCGCAAACGTAAATGGGGACAATCCTCGACGAGTTTAAAAATGTTCGCAAATTTGATAGAAATTTCCACGGAGAAGCTTCGCGACATCTACCCGGAACTCTCTCTTTTAGAAGAGACTGATATCAAACTGGAAACGATCCCTCAGAAGGAACGCAAGCTATCCATACATGAAAAGAAAGTTGATAGGAGGATTTCCATGGACGAAAAACCCGCGGACTTGCCAGCACCGGATACCAAAGACGACGTGGCTATCGACAATATAATTGCGATGAACAGGAAGATATCAATCGTTGATGACGATGCTAGTAAACTAAGGCCTCCGCCAAGTCCAGCAAAAAACGAGAAATCGGACGTTCTTTTTATCACGAATTTGGTCAGACCATTCACATTAAAACAGTTAAAGGAATTATTAGAGAGAACTGGAAGAATAGAAGAAGAAGGATTTTGGACGGACAGGATCAAATCCAAATGTTATGTTCATTACCAAAATACAGAGTGAGTTTTTATTTTATTTCTCAAGAGTTTTCGTTTTTAAATCTATTTTTTTTTCTTAATTCATAGAGAAGCAGAAGCTACAAGGAACGCATTACATGGTGTGCATTGGCCCATTGGAAATGGTAAAAAGCTGATGATTGATTACGCAACTGTAGAATCGTTGGAGAACGCTAAAAATCCTCCGCCAGTTCCAGTGGTACCACCTGCACCAGAAATTCCAGAAAAAGAGAATCAAGTAAGAATAGTTTGTTAATGATAAAGGCATACTGATGAAGTCAAAAGGCAGAAACGCCTATATGGATGTTCATTAATTAATTGATAATTAACTTTTGTATTTGATCAGGATTTTTTTTGGGGGAAAATTACAGGGTTATATAGAACCCAAAAACTTTCTTAATGTAAATTCAATGTCAGTCGTGGTGTTTGCCAGTGAAGTAGTTGTTTTTAAGAAATGTTTTTTAGAGAAAGATTAGTTATACAAATGATGTCAACTTTGTAGACGATATGTATACAATTATTTCCTATAGTCCATTTTTTTTAAGAATGCAGTAATTACAAACCTGATTTACACTATGACAAATGTTCAATCTAGTTACAAAATTTAGCGCTAAATTCAAATATAGTTACTTGAATCTAAAATTTTTAATTTGTTAATGGTTTCATTGAATATCTTATTATTATTGATTAAATACTCCAAATGGCAACAATAGTAATAAAATACAAACAAATAAATGGAGAAAAACGCACAAAATCTAAATGACACAAACAGATCAGATGATAATTGTGAATTGACACGGCAGCCATTGACAACTAACAGCTGCAAATGTATGTGAAAAGAAAGAGAGAAACGAGGTTGAGATGGAGAAGTAAATATCGTCGGTGTGAATTTCTCCTCGATTTAAGCCAATCAGAGAACAAGGTCAAATAAGCCCTATCTTTCCTGTACTGCATTCTTAAAAAAATGGACTATAGAAAGGGATCGTCCATTAATCACGTGAGGCTCGAAAGGGCCCACCCCTTTGCTCGAAAGGGGGGGGTTTGTTAAGAATCACGAAATATCACACACCCCCCTCTTGTAGTAAGATATCACGTGTATTTATTTTTTCGTTGAACGCGCGATTTATAAAAAAATTAAAAAATACACGTGATTTTGGAAGGGGGGGGGGGGGGGGGGTTGCTAAAAAACATCACGTGATTAATGCACGATCCCAAATTATAATCTTTGAAGGAAGATACAAATGTTACTATTTAATATCTAAATCTTGAAACTCGACAATATATAAATAATAAGAATTGGTAATAAGGTATAAATTGGTAGTAAGTAAAAAATAAGTGTTTATTAATGGGATTTTTTTAAGGAGCCTGACGTCGCTGCGAAGAGGATTCGCCAAGAGAAAGAAACTCTGGAGAAAGAGGCGGTGAAAACGCGAAACGTGTGGGAGGTGGATGTTAAAGCCGAAGCGATTTCCAGGAGATCAAGGAGTAAAGATAAACACGATAAGCGGAGGTACTCAAAGCCGCGGCATTCGCGATCTCCTTCAGAAGGTAAAAACGCTTTTTTTCTGGAATGTTATTTAACCCTTTCACCGCCATTCCGGGAGATGTGACCCGGGGCCCTGAATTTATATAGCGCCGTCCCGCGCGATGTAGACCGGGGTGTTTCCTTTTTACCAGCGCCATCTAGTTTTACGCTGGATTACTAAACGAGTAACGAGCCGTCACTGAACTTAGGCCGAGGCCGCACTACGGTTTTTTCACTCGAGCGGTAACCGCTATAGACGCGAAACCGCTCGAGCAACACACAGTACGCTTTGGGAAAAATCAGTCGCGGGAAAAAACCGCAAGTAACGCCGCTTGTGTTAGCTTACTTGAGTCACAAAATCACGCGATTAAAAACCGCGGCGGTTTAGCCGTAGTGCGGCCTAGGCCTAAAGGGAGAGAGAAATCTTGTTTTTTGTAAATTTTTAAAAAAATTCTTTAATATTAGGAAATCTCCCACAACGGATTTGCAGAAGAATCGGGAGATTAATAAAAAAAAAGAAAAGTCACCGACTTGCCCTCTCCAGGGGCTGCTGGATGAATTTTTCCAGGTTTTACACTTTTTCGCACACAACTCGGGACAGTTTTCGTCGTACGGACGTGATTCCGGCGCCGGTGTGTCTGGAACGTCGCCACACGTCCGAATGACACCGCACTTTTCTACATTTTTACTTAAATTTTTTGCAAAATGCGAAAAGCTCTTGCAAAAAATTGCACGCCAATCACTACTTTTTGGTCATTTCAGTCATTTTTGGACGCCTAAATCACGCGATCCGGAAGTCTTATTGAAAATCGCCGTACGTTGGGTCGTTTGTCTGTTTTTTAGCTAATAGAATCTAATGCACGGGTGCCGCAGGGCGCTGGACACCGCCGCAGGCGGCGTTTTAGTCGGTCGACCCGGAATCGCAGGGAAATGTGAATAACGTCGCTAACAAAAGTTGCGCATCAACGAGAGTGCTGTTGCAGGGCGCGTCTCAAAGCTTTCTACCGGAATCCTGTAGTGAATTTCATTTTCCCTGGGCATCTTCGCCTTGACCTCCGTAAAAGTGGTAATTTTTGTAATGCAAACTTTTGGTGTCCGTGTGGGGAAGCGTTCCCCTAAATCGCCAGGACTCGACGGAATAGCAAATTTCTATCAATTCTGAGACGACTGACGTGTGGCGTTTCGCGAATTTGAAATGGGGTACCGCACCACGTGGGTTTTTGAAAAGGTCACATTAGAGACCTTTTTATCAGAATACCTAATTAAAAATCCTAATTTTATCAGATCATCCGTGTTTTAACCGCACGTTGAGCAGCCCCAGCTTTCGTCCTCCGTCTTGTCGCGCCCCTCCAGAGGGTCAAAACCCCCCGAAAATCGAGGTTTTAGCGAAAACGGCCCGACGGAAGCGGAGGCGGCAGTGCAAAACGGCATTGTACATTTTTCTAGTGTAGAACCGAGAGTTCCGTCGATCGGTGCCATTGTCGCGACTCGACTCCCCCAGGTTCGAACGCACCACACTGAAATCGCAGGAAAATGTGAATAACGTCGCTAACAAAAATCGCGCAGCGACGAGAGTGGTGTCGGAGGGCGTGTCTCAAAGCTTTCTACCGGAATCCTTTAGTAAATTTATTTTCCTTGGGCATCTTCGCCGTGATCTCCGTAAAAGTGGTAATTTTTGTAATGCAAACTTTTGGTGTGAAGCGTTCGGCCTAAATCGCCAGGCCTCGACGGAATCGCGAATTCCTATCAATTCTGAGACGACCGACGTGTGGCTCAACTCCCCCAGGTTCGAACGCACCAGACCAAAACCTGAAATCACGAAATTTTTACCTTTGAGGCGCTGTTTTAGTCGAATCTCAAAAATTCTTCCGGATCCTTTGGCTGCCGCCGCGCCACGTTTTTAGAGCCCTCTCTCGCCATCCTGCAACGTCCCGTTCACCTGGTGCAAGATTAATTTTTTTTTACGATTTTGCATTCACTTCCACGGACGCCCTACAGTTATTTAAAGGGCTCCAAGTCGCCGGTTGGATTCGTTCTCTTCAGAACACTTGTCCGCAATTATTCCGGCAAAATTTTTTAAACTGCGACGATTTTTTGCGAATCTGCGGCAGTTTAATGAGTGAAGAAAACCAGAGCTGTTTTGCGGTGGAACCTAAAACGTCCGAACGAATTAACGGATTGGAACGGGACCGGCGCCGTTCGCTAGGGCATAGAACCTATTAGTTTGTTTGGGAGTTTACCTATTAGTTTGTTTTTAGCGTCGCGACGCCATAAAAACCGAAAAAACTTTTTTTGGACGTCCAGGAAAACTCCATACAGAATCGCCAGCTTAAGCTCTGCGGAAACGGTTTCGCGCGATTCCCGCAAAAATTTGAACGTTTTATATTTTAGTTTAAGCGACATCGTTGCGTCGTTTGCAACCGTCGCGACGCCCTCCGAAAATTGCCGCAATTGCAGGAAACAAATGACGACAGTAAAACGTCCATATTTTTGGCTTTCCGCACCCATGATTGGACGTCGCGGAATCGCGTCGCGACGCCATAACTGTTAAGGCCGATTCTCATATACGCGACACTTAGCTACGTGACATCGCCTGTCAAATAATGATTACATTGTTTTAAAGGGGCACGTTCTCACTATGGCTACGCGACGTGCCCATTTAAAACAATGTAATCATTATTTGACAGGCGATGTCTCAAGCCGTCGCGTAGCTGAGTGTCGCGAATATGGGAATCTGCACCGAGAAATACTTGAATGTCGATTTGGAGCACCAGGATGTCGTGTTTTTGAAATTCGAAGTTGACCGGCACCTGGGCCTCGCCGAGACGCGCATTTTGGTACCGTCGCTGCGACCACGGAGTCGCCCGCCACAGTTCGAAACCTCTCCTTCATTCACGGGTTCCCGATCCAAGCCGTCCCCGTCGAGCTGCCGCCGTTTTAAAATATCACTTTTTTGCACGATTTTTTTTTACATTTACCCCCCTCGCCGCGCGGCCGAAACCGACTTTTGCGGCACGAAGCGATGCCGCACGCCGATACGCGTATTTCGGTACAACTCGCGGCTTCTCGCGTCGCTCCCTTCACCCGGTGCATCTGAAATGCCGAAAAAAGATCCGAAACCGACTCTTTGGCCGGCAATTTGCGAGTTCGACGGTCATCGGCGAGAATTTCGAGTTCGCCTCGCGCAGGATGGACGAGGGAATCTAAAAAACAGATCGGCACTTCCGTCGGCGCCCCCAGATCCGGTAATTTCTCCAGAATTGTGCACTGTAAAAGTGCAGCTTTAACTTGCCGCCGTCTGCGTCCAACGTGCCGCGGCGGACTCATTGAGCCGCGGCGGAAGTTTTTTAGATTTGCGGCAGTGTAACCGGCGCCGCCGCCGGGCGTCCCGACGCCGAGTTATGGAGGAGCAAAGGATTATAGAGGAACGCTATTTTCCGCTTATAGAGCGAGGCCACACTATGCGTTAAGGTGCTCACAGACCGGAGCGGAAGTTTCGCTGCCGGAACCGGTGCGATATTGCGGCGGACCGACTGACACGGCGGCGTATGTACATGTTCACATCAAAAAGCGCGATTTTTATGAACCCATGTTTAAAGGCTGCTTCAGACCGTCGCGGAGTGTTTGCGTCGCGAAATTTCCGCAGCGAAAAATTCGCTAGTGACGCGGCAGCGAAATGGTCATGCCCACATCAAAACGCGATTTTTAGGTCTATTGTCATGAGTTCTTCAGAGGAAGAAGCTCTGCTATTATTAGTATTGACCACGGAAGAAGAAAATCGGTCAGTTTTTTATTTATTAATTTGAATTTCTTATTTTTAATTTCAAAACACAGCGACAGCGAAACTAATCGCGCATGCAGCGTTCTTGTCTTGAAACGCTGCACGGCCGCGGCTATGGCGGAAATCGCGCCTGTTGATCTGAACATGTACATAAGCCGCCACGTCAATCAGTCCGCCGCGATAATGCACCGGTCGCGACAGCGAAACTTCCGCGTCGGTCTTTAAGCTACTTTATTCTGAAATGAGTTTTAGAAATCCAAAATAAATTCAAAATAACATTTCATCTTATGCGATCAATGTTTAAAATAGCATAGCTTCTTGCACTGAGGACATCATGACTACTATATACACGTAAAAATCGCGTTTTGATGTGGGCATTGCCATTCCGCTGCCGCGCCGCTAGCGATTTTTTCGTTACGGAAATTTCGCGACGCATACGCCAGTCTGAAGGAGCCTTTAACGGTGCGGTGCAATTCCGCAATTAATTCTAGCTACAGGGTGCCACACAGGTTGTGCGGCAACGCAGTCGAACGCTGTTTATCGCGGTGCGGTGCGGCGCCGCAACGTCAATGACTCAACTTATTTTTAAAATTATCTTGTGTTTTATCCCATAATGGAGGTCTTGTACTAAAGATATAAGGTAATCAATATCAATATTATCGGTACTCATCGTAAGAAAGATAAATATTAATATTTATAAAATATACACATTCGATACAATATATGCAATCGATGCAGTCAGGCGCAGCAGCGCATCATCCCTCCCCGCCTCGTCTTTGGAGTCACAAACGCAGCGTGTCTACGGTGCGATGCCGCACGGCGGCCCAACGCATCGTGTGACATGGCATAGTGATTTGTATGTAGGATGCCGTTACGGCATCGTGCGGCGTAACCTTACCCTTAATCTATAGGTGATCAATGTGAAAGGGGTTGCATAACTACCGGAATTTTTATTCCGTTTTAATATTTTTATCCGTCAAACTTTAAATTTTTGCTTCTTTACTTTCCTCCTTCCGAATTAAATATTTAAAAAAAGGTAAATATTATTTTCGCCCTCCTTCGGATAGCAACGTAACTGCTTTTTCTTTCACTCAGTAAGTTAAATCGGTTTATAGATTATTTTTTTTAGAATAGTTAATTTTTTTTATTAATGAGGATTGGAATTGGAATTTAATCTATAGGTGATCAATGTGAAAGGGGTTGCATAACTACCGGAATTTTTATAAATATTGTCGCTGTGTTATTCCTTAAAATTGATGTGGCAGTGAAAGGGTTAATAAAAATGATAATTAAACACATTTTTATACGTTTCAAAATTTAATGTTATTTGGCTTTTTGATTGTAGAATATATTAGGAAAAAGCAGAGGAAAAGTGAACATGAACCTGTTCCGCAAAGAGCCATGGATGACTTGTTTAAGAAAACTGAAGCCACTCCATGTATCTACTGGCAGCCTCTCACACCTGAAGAAGTAAGTAGAAATTTTCATTTTTAATTCACACATAGCTTGTGGGATGCTATAATGTTGGGGATAGCTTTAATGACACCATTGATATTCTAAAAAATGAATGTCTTTCATATGTGAACTACCACTAAAAAAATCCAAACCAAATGAATCCTTAGATTTGCATCTATTTTATTGCTTATATTTATGTAATGTTGCTTTATTATAACGCATGGCTTACTAACTACGTAGTTTATCCACTACATTAATTCTAAAAAATGAATGTCTGCATATGTGAACTACCACTCAAAAAAATCCAAACCAAATGAATCCTTAGATTTGCATCTATTTTATTGCGTATATTTTTGTAATGTTGCTTTATTATAACGCATGGCTTATTAACTACGTAGTTTATCCACTACATTAATTACTTACCATATCGCTTTTATAAACATGTAAATATGAACTTTGTAGACATTTAAAACGTAGTTACTGATTTCTAACAAATTTAGTTTTGGAGGCGGAAAGACCTAGTGGTCGATAGCTTGTTTGCAATAAACATTTCTTCTTCATTAGTTTTGTGTGAATGTTGCATGTGTGTTTATTTCGTTATTTTGCTGCACGATTTGGGCTTCTGCTTTGGTTTTAGTGAAATGCAGGTTTTTGTTAAAGGCGAAGTTTTTTTGGTATTATAGATAGCCTTAAAACAACAGCAAAGGTTAGAACGTATGGCAGAGCATAAACGAAGAATGGAAACGCAGTCAAGAAACAAGAGAGGGTCCGAGCATTCGAGGCCATACCGACGAAGATATTGATAGAAATCAGGTTGAAATTTATCCGTCAAACTTTTAATTTTTGCTTCTTTACTTTTCTCCTTCCGAATTGTAAATATTATTTTCGCCCTCCTTCGGATAGCAACGTAACTGCTTTTTCTTTCACTCAGTAAGTTAAATCGGTTTATAGTTTTTTTTTTTTTTTGAATAATTAATTTTTTTTTATTAATGAGGATTGGAAGGGTTTGCGTAGATGAATGGAGCGTGCATGGATTTAATCTTTTTTCTTATAGGGTATTTTCAGATTTCTTATCATTGGACAACTTTGAAGACTGCGTTTTAAAGTTTTTACAGTCGATACTTTCCTTTTTTTTTGTAATATATAATATACATAAATATGTAGTGGAATAATAACAATTCACAATTACTTGGATGTTTTATTTTGAGTCCGTTCTGCAAATCCGCTTTTAATTTATTTTTAGATTTTCATAAGTCTTACAAATTACAATGGTTTTTGTTCATGAAACGAAGAGATCATTAATCAAACCAAATCTTCTTTCGTGCTGATTGAAAATTTTTCGTTTAATACTCTACCATGCTTTAAAATTAATAAATTATATAAACATAAACGATAGAATTGGTGCAATATATGATTTTTAAATTCTTTATACAGTATAATTTTGATAATCCGACACATATGGGACCAGACAACCGCCGGATTATCAAAAAATGCGGATTATCAGGTTTCAAACAAAACAGTTTTACATATTTTATGTACAATTCTATTTCACAAAGAATGAATTTTGTATCTTTATAGGTATGTCAAGGGGTTAAGTACTCGAACCCCTTGACATACAAATAAAATTACGTTGACGTGTCCATATACATGTGATCTTATCATGTGTCCTTATACATGACGTCTTAGAAACGCCATTGTATGTCAAGGGGTTAAAAAAAATATGTACAAACGTAGAACAGATAGTAAGACAATTGTAGAGTGGAGTTTTAGAATGGAGCTTGGTCAGAAACAAGTTTTAGAGTTAACAGCAGGGTGTGTTGGTCAGATCTTTTCCCAAGAACACTGGCTGGTGTTGCTTTTGACTTTATTTCTTTTATGCGCGAGGTTTATATCCGGCGCGGGGCGTAAAGACACGTGTTTCCCCAGAGCGCCGGATTTCTGAACGTTTCGAATTAACCATCAGCCGGATTATCAAGATTGTACTGTATATAAAAACAAACAAAAGTAATAACCAGATTTTCTTCTTGCTTCTCTTTATTACACACTTAAAAGTTTTAATTTTAAGTATAAATTTAGTTAATCCATTAAACGTAGTTTTATAAAAGACTTTGGTTTGGATTTGAAAGATATCGTCGAAAATCCCAAAATTTAATCTGTGTGCTAGTAAATAAAGAAAATAATGTTCTTACATATTTATAACAAATAAGTTTAAAACTTAAATAGCACTAAAAGTATTAAAAAATCTACGTATTTATTAAACAGAAAAAAACAACTAAAATTACTTTTTTCTTCATAAGCGGGTTGTTCTATTGTAGCAACTATTGAGGAAGAAACACAACTATTAGTAACTAATAGGTCTATAAAGCTGGCACCCCTTCAACCTCTTCAAATTTAAAATTAGATAAGACCAGAATTATGTGCTAATTATGTGCTACAATCGCGATTTTTGCGCCCGAAGCGTTTAATGAAAACAAATTTTACTAGTGAGTGTGTTAACTTAGTCAAGCTAACACCCACTCATAAAAAAATTGGGACACCGATACCAAATAAGCACAACAATTATGTGCTTTTCAAGAACCCTGGAGCGAATGTTGCAATACTGTTAAGATATCCTATTCGCGATCTTTTGCTCAATCCCGATATTTGTGCGTTCAATGAAAAATCAAATTTTACTAGTGGAGGTGCTAACTTAGTCAAGCTAGCACTTACCCATCTGAAAAATTGGGATACCGATACCAAATAAGCACTACAATTATGTGCTCTTATGTGCTTTCCAAGTACCCCAGAGCGAATTGGTTGACTCAACCCCTTGTGCGAAAAACTCACCCCAAACCGAATGGGCCACAAGAGGTGAAACCTTTAACGACAAAAGTACAAAAATTTTAACCCAAGCGGAAACGTTGCAATACTCTTAAGATATCCCATTCGCGATTTCTGTGCTCTCACCCTCGTACGAAAAATTCACCCCGAACGGTATGAGCCATAAGAGGTGAATTCTATAATAATAGAGCAGAGAAAGTCCTTGACGAGAGTCCTTGAGACTGTGTCCTTGAAAAGGTTATGAGAGAATGGCGCAAGGAACTGAACAATTTGGGTGCTCAGAGTGGTATCTACCTAGGACGTAAGAACGATGGACTGGTTGTAGATTGCCTGGCCTTTGCAGATGACATGGTACTGTTTGCTGATTCTCTTGAGATGGCAACAATGCAGGTAAACTGCCTCAGAAAACAGGCTGCCAAAGTGGGTCTTCAAGTGTCGCTGGAGAAAACAGAATTCTTCACCAACATCAGAAAAGGGCACAAAGCATTATTTGCCCAATCTACAAGAAAGGGGACAAACTATTATGTGTAAACTACAGGGGTATTTCAGCTCATACAAAATCTTGACCACCATCATAAATAAAAGAATGAAACCACTGTGCAAACAACTGATTGGGCAAGACAGACCAGACAGATCCACAACTGACCAACTATTCACCGTAAAACAAATGCTCGAAAAAGCATGGGAGCACAATACGGATGTGTACAACATATTTGTGGACTTCAAACAAGCTTACGACGCGGTCAACCGCACACAGTCTTAAGGAACTCGGCATACCAGGGAAACTGACAAGACTTGTACGCATGACCATGGTGCAAAGTGCTCGTACAAGGACAACTAACTGAAGAATTCATATACGCGCAAGGACTGAAGCAGGAAGATGGATTAGCACCGACCCTCTTCAACCTGGCGCTAGAACAGGTAATGAACGGGTCGGCAGAAACAACTTGCTCACTTAGGGTGAGGCCACAAGATGCGTTACGTATGCCTGAGCGGTGCCGCAACGTCATCCTACATACAAATCACTATGCCATGTCACACGATGCTTGACGACAAGGATGAGACAAGGCGGGGGAGTTCCTGGTTCGACTGCGGTGCCGCACCGCCCGTGTGGCACCCTAAAGCTCTAATTAAATGCGGTGCATTGCCGCACCGAACCGTTAACGCATCATGTGGCCTCGCTCTAACAAAGCTGTTCAGCTAGCGGCATATGCGGACGACATCAACATCATGAGCCGAAACAAAGACGTAGCAGAAGAAGCGCACACCCTCCTAAAAAAACCTAAAATTAACGTAAAAAAGACTAAACTGCTAACGCAGGCAAGAACAACGGCAATGGCGATGACAACACAAGACAACTTAGACCAAGTCTGCAGCTTCCGCTATCTATGGGTGACCCTAAAAACAACGGAAGCGAAGATAGTCCAGTCATTATAGTAAGTTCACCTCGGAGTTAGAGATACCCAGCTGTAAGTCTGTAAATACTTGTTTATTGACACCCTAAAAGTTGTCTCAAAACCAACCTACATATGGTAGGTTTTTATTACTATATGTAGGTTTTGAGACAACTTTTAGGGTGTCAATATACAAGTATTTACAGACTTACAGGGTATCTCGAATTCCGAGATTCTTACCTAATTTAAGCTTAAATGACTGGACTAAGAAGCAGAAATAGATAGAGAATTCTCATATACGCGACACTCAGCTACGCGACGTCAGGCGATGTTATCACAGCGGCAAACGGAGCTTACTTCGCTCTCGCACATCAAAACACGTGCACAGAAACACAAAAGTAAGGGTGTACAAAACAATTGTCAGAGCAATACTCACATATGGCTCCGAAACCTGGGTTTTGACACACACCTGTGGCAACAAAATAGATATCTTTGAGAGGAAAGTATTATTAAGAAAGTATATTAAAGCGTAGAATACTCGGCCCAATCCAAGACGAAAGTTGGTACAGAATACGATACAATAATGAGCTGCACCAGGCCTTGCAGTATTCGCAGTATCCGCATGTATCCGCAGTATCCGCGTATATCTGCATATGCAAAGATACAGAGGTTACGATGGGCAGGCCATGTCACAAGCTTGGATGAGGAAGGATGGAAAACGGGCCCTCCAAGGCAAAATGGTAGGGAAGAGACCGATGGGCAGACCACGAAAACTATGGGAGAACGCGGTAGAAGAAGATGCCAGAAGATTGCTACGGATTAGAGGCTGGAAGACGGTAGCAATGGACAGTAGCGCCTGGAGGAATAAATTGAGGGAGGCCAAGGTCCAACCTTGGGCTGTAGAGCCATAGGAGAGAGATATGCTATTTACGATTTTTGTGCTCGCACCCTTGAACGAAAAATTCATCCCGAACTGTTTTAGCCTTAAGAGGTTAAATCTTTAATAATCGAGGACAGATATTTTAAATGAGGCTAAATTGTTGCAATAATTATGTGCTCACCAGATGTGCTATTTACGATTTTTGTGCTCGCACCGTTATAGAAAAAATTCACCCCGAATTGCATGAGCATAGGGCTTATGCGTTTATGCAATTCGGGGTGAATTTTTTCTATAACGGTGCGAGCACAAAAATCGTAAATAGCACATCTGGTGAGCACATAATTATTGCAACAATTCAAGGCCGATTCTCATATACGCGACACTCAGCTACGCGACGTCAGGCGATGTTGCACGACGTCGCGTAGCTGAGTGTCGCGTATATGGGAATCGACCATAAAGAGTTAAAGTCTATAACAATCGAGCACTCAAATTTTAACCGACTCGAGATTGTTGCAATCATTATGTGTTTCCATTTCTGTTCTCGTTAATTAAAGATTTCACTTCTTAAGGCTAATACTGTACGGTGTCATTTTTCGTACAAGGGTGCGAGCACAAAAATCGTAAATAGCATAACTAGAGAGCACATAATTATTGCAACAAATTCGCGTCATTTAAAATTTCTCTTCTCGAGTATTAAAGATTTCACCTCTTAAGGGTAATACAGTTAGGGGTGAATTTTTCGTACAAAGGTGCGAGCACAAAAATCGCGAATATCATATTTGGAGAACACATAATTATTGCAATAATATCGCGTTGGTTAAAACTTGTGCGCTCGATTATTATAGATTTCACTTCTTAGGGCTCATGCAATTCAGGGTGAAATTTTCGTGCAAGGGTGCGAGCACAAAAATCGCGAATATCGTATCTGGAGAACACATAATTATTGCAACAATATCGCGATGGTTAAAACTTGTACGCTCGATTATTATAGATTTCGCCTCTTAGTGCTCACGCAGTTCTGGGTGAATTTTTGGTACAAGGGTGCGAGTAGAAAAATCGTAAATAGCATATCTGGAGAGCACATAATTGTTGCAACAAAATTGCGTCATTTAAAATTGCTGTTCTCGATTATTAAAGATTTAACCTCTTGTAATTGTTCACCTCTTGGTAATTGTAAAGCACATAAGAGCACATAATTGTAGTGCTTATTTGGTATCGGTATCCCAATTTTTCAGATGGGTGGGTGCTAGCTTGACTATATGTAATAAATGCGCTGGCGACGGTGTCGAACGGTCGCACTCGTCACACTAACATCAGCAGTTAGCACCTCCACTAGTGCACTTTGTTTTTTTCATTGAACGCTGCGAGCACAAAAACCGCGATTGCGGCACATACAGAGCACATAATTCTGGTCTTATAAAATTTGAATTTTGAAGAGGTGGGGGTGCCAGCTTTATGATAACTTGGTGTAACTAATGTACCCTGTAACTAATCTAATCTAATTCTAAAATTTGTTACCCAAATACGTATTTGTCCCGCATACCTTTCTAATAATCTGCGTTTTAAATCCGGCGGATACGTCACGTAAATGTACTCGTTATCCTTATCACTCGAGTAATAATCTTCGGTGTATTGGTGACCGTCTGAAGAAGTCGAAGCCTCATGACGTAATAAATGCGCTGGCGACGGTGTCGAACGGTCGGTCACACTCGCACTCGTCACACTAACATCATCAGTACTGCAAATGTAATAATATTAATTCTTAAGAATTAAATATTTAAATAGGAATAGGAAAAACTGTTTTTGAATTTATTTTTTATTACTCATGCGTTTAAAGTACTATCTTGACGCACGTTTTTTAGTGCGACAAATGCCATTTTTGGTTGAACTACATAACTTGGTTAATACACGCAATATTCAATATCGCTAAGTTACATAAATAACAAAAAATAAAAATAGAAAAATTAAAAAACAAAAAATAATTAAATAAATAAAATAAACACAATCCAGACATCAATATTAAAAAAGTGACGGGAGAGTCACAGAATTTTATTTCATTACAAAATAAAAATTAAAGAAATTATTACTCATGCGTTCAAAGTACTATCTTGGCGCACGTTTTTTAGTGCGACAAATGCCAAAATTTAAAATGAGTGTGAATTTTATGGTGGTACCGGACACTGAGTAGAGTTATGACGAATCCACACCACCGGAGACAATTGAATACGCAAATTCTTCATTTTTTATTCCATTTTTTTTTTGATGGACACTGGATACCAAACTTGTAAGATACATCCCCTCGCATGAGTAATAAAAAATATTATCTGCAACACGGGTGGTATTGTCATTTGCCGTCTAAAGCTAAATTTCGCTCTCGCATCAAATTGACAACTTTCCGCCCTAGTTACAAAATATACTATTATGTGTTAATTTGTAAGGCTTTTAGTTTTCGCGAACTTTCTGAACACTTTGTCTTCTAGTTTTCACCATTTATTTGAGTATCACAAAATTAGTAGGAAAACAAATAAAGTTTTGCTAGGAGGCTTAAAATTTGGAACGTCCCATTGAACTATCAGACCAAATAAGGGTGTTTTAGATTTGAAGTGATTTCTTGATCTTTCAACCAATCTTCAAAAATTTAGTCTTAACCCCTTGACATACAAATAAAATGCGCGTTGACGTGTACATACATGTGATCTTATGACATATACATGACGTCTTATAAGATACATCCCCTCGCATGAGTAATAAGAAATATTGTTTGCAACACGGGCGGTAGGTTGTCAATTGCCCTCTCGAGCGAATGTGCGCACTTCACTTCGTTCGTGCACCCAATTTCGCTCTCGCATCAAATTGACAACTTTGCGCCATAGGTAAAAAATATACTATTACGTGTTAATTTGTAAGGCTTTTAGTTTTTGCGAACTTTCTGAACAGTTTGTCTTCTAGTTTTCACCATTTATTTGAGTATCACAAAATTAGTAGGAAAACAAATAAAGTTTTGATAGGAAGCTTAAAATTTGGAACGTCGCATTGAACTATCAGACCAAATAAAGGTGTTTTAGATTTGAAGTGATTTCTTTATCTTTCAACCAATCTTCAAAAAATTAGTCTTAACCCCTTGACATACAAATAAAATGCGCGTTGACGTGTCCATATACATGTGATCTTATGACATACATGAAGTCTTAGAGACGTCATTGTATGTCAAGGGGTTAAAAGAAGCGTCAGGAATTCTTCGAAGTAAAACTGAAAGAACGCCTGTAAAAACGAGAAGCCAATATATATTGCCTTTTAAAAGAAACAGAACATCAAGTATTTATTGGACGATGTCAATGAAATTTTGCAGAATTTGATCATGTGAATGAACTGCATTGATGATCAAAAAATCAACTTGAAAAACAAATGAATAAAGATTAATAATGTGTACGATTTCCCAATTTGGGTATTAAGGTATATACAGGTATTAACACGTCGAGGTATGCTAGAAAACAGGATGTCAATATCGACATTCGGCATTTCATTCAAAATTTCGTTAATTTGATCTCTAAATTCCATTACAGTGTTAGCGGAGCGCTGTAAGTTACTTATTCTAACACCTATCGTATCCCAAACATGTTCTATCGGCGATAGATCTTGTGAACGAGATGGCCAAGGTAATACATTGATTTCGGCACTATCAGAAAACTGTCTTCTAACGGCCGCTGTTTGAGGCCAAGGGTTATCTTGCTAAACGACTTGAGGCATTTGAGATGTGGCTCTACAGGAGAATGCTTAGAGTGCCATGGACAGATAAAATTACAAACAATAACATTCTCCATAAAATGAAGAAAGGAAAAGAAATCTTGAAAACAGTAAAATGCAATATTTAGGTCATGTAATGAGGTATGGATACAGGTATAAACTGCTGCAGAACATTCTTCTCGGAAGAGCTTTATGCGGTCGACAACACCCCTGGAGATTATGCCATGCCATCATTCAAGGAAAGATTCCTGGTAAAAGAGGACGAGAATGAAGAAGAACATCTTGGCTAGGGAACTTAAAAACAGGGACTTTACACACGAGTGAAGAACTATTCAGAACATCCAAAACTGACATATCTATGATGGTCACCAACATCCGGAACGGATAGGCACAACAAGAAGAAGTTATCTTGCTGAAAAATGGGGTTTTGCAAGGCATTTACATAGGGCACTAACACTGGCTGTAAAATGTTGTCAATATACCGAATCGAGTTAATACTTGCTTCTAAAAAAACTAGAGGAGACCGAGTGGAGAATTCTGCCAAGAGAACCTCTCAAATAGTGCCGTTCGGAACCGGCGATAAACTGCTAGGTCCCGCACATTACTGTGACGATGGCACAAGTATGCGTGAGAGGTCGCCTACACTCTCGGAAGAGAGTACGGCACGCATAAGTAAGAGGAGACCGACTTCCATACGTTGTCATTATCATAAGGGGCGTGTGTCTTGGAACGTTTTGAATATGCACGCATAAGTAAGAGGAGACCGACTACCATACATTATCATTATCATAAGGGGCGTATGTATTTGAACGTTTTGAATATGCACGCATAAAAGGAGACCGACTCCCATACGTTGTCATTATCATAAGGGACGTATGTCTTTGAACGTTTTGAATATGCACCCATAAGTAAGAGGAGACCCACTACCATACATTATCATTATCATAATGGGCGTATGTATTTGAACGTTTTGAATATGCACGCATAAGTAAGAGGAGACCGACTAACTACAATACGTTATCATTATCATAAGGGGTGTATGTCTGAACGTTTTGTTAGAGAAAGCAAAATGTTTTTAGGTACTTACTCAAATAAAACCCAAATTATGTAATAACACAGACATATTCCTAGTGACAAAACCATAATTATCATACATAATAATCCCCAAGGAAAGGATCTAATATCACTTTGTGAATCCTCCCAATATCGGTCACAAGTCAGGTACCAACAAACAGCCCTATTTAATTCATCTAAAAAAAACACTCAAGAATTTCTTGATTGCAATTACAATTGTTCCTCACCCTCGACTTCTTTGAAGTCTTTTAAGGAAAGTTGAATGAGCAGACTGGCGATGCAATCTCTGACTAGAATCTCACATTTTGTCTTTAACTTCACCAACTCCTCCGGTTTGCAATTCGATTTCAGCTTCTGCAGCTCGGCTATTCGTTGTTGGCGGTTGTCTGCTGCCGGCAGCGCCGAATCCACCAAATCCTCGCCGCACAAATTATTGTAACTTTTATTCTGAGAATTCTCTTCCATATTTTCACCATTTTCTATAACAGTAATAAACTTAATCTTAATAACGAACTCAAATTACTGACCAGGTAGACATTGTTCATATTAATAAAGTAGGAACAGAGCCTGAATATATAAATATATTCAACATTTCCGGAGCTTTATAATATTATTGAGTCGTCTTAGAACTACCAAAACAAATTTTAATTTTAAAAGAAGAATTTAAATACCAATTTTCACATCTCTAAGGTCTTCAGCTTTTGAAATATCCTGCATTTTCAGCAGCTTTAGCTAGATTATAAACGTGATTTAAAGGGGCAATAATCAGCCCCTTAAAATATGGTGAAACACGTGTCTCTTTATTTTAAAAAACGAATCTTAGTGCCAAATTTCATGCCTGTAACATTTTCCGTTTCCGAGCTGTAGACATCCTAGTAAAAACCTTGGCCTTCCCTTTTCACCCCCTTAAAAACAAATTTCCAAAAATTCTTGCTTAATGATTATTTACGTCATAAAAGCAACGTCCCTTCCAAATTTTACCTTTGTAGGTTAAACGGTATGCGTTTTCAGCTGTGCCTTGATGAGTCGGTCATTAAATCAAGACTATATATAGTTTAAATAATGCTTACCATGGTTGGGTGCATCAGTTTGTTGACATCTTTCCTTTTGGTTTAGTTCGTGGGGTAAGGTGTTTTGTTGTGTTTGTGTAGTTCCGAGTGCTTTGACGGAGTATTTGGCGATGTCCCTGGGCCCGGCGGCGACTAAGGCCTGGGTGTAGCCGGAGGCTTCCTTCCAAATCTCGATGTCGGTATTTACAGTTTCCGGATAAACGGTTTTGGGATCTTGGGTCAGGAGCACGTCACACCTCATGATGTCGCAGTAATCTGCAAGGCACACAGCATCTTCTGCCATATTAATATTATCCTTATGTCGATTATCAAAGTGCATGTCGAGGTATTTTTCCTCGAAGAATGATTTTCCGCACAGGCCGCAGGTCCACTGCGACGGACGGTGTTTGTGTTTGGCCGCCTGCTGCGGCCCGAAGATCTCTCTCTGGTGGTGGAACGGGCATTCTAGGGGCAAACTAACTTTGTATTTTTGCAGGATCGGGATCCATTTGTTTTGTATTATCTTTCGGACGATCCGCGCGTTGTCCCTCGGGCACGATATCTTGTACACCGTCGGTCCAGGCCATGGTATCAACGATAATAGGAACAATCCTATCACCTAAAACAAAACGCCAAAAAAAAAAAACTTAACTTTTCCCAGATGTATTAAATATACATGTTACGATTTTTCCAGTATTGATTTCCCACCGACATTTCGCTACGTTTATTACAAGGCTTTGGCAAGATTTTCGTGGAATATTTACCTGGCAATTAAAACACGTCGACTTCATTCATATTTTTTAAACGGCGCACGGGTTATAGAAACTCACGGTTTGTGTTTTTAGTTCTCCGGCATATTATTTAGTCGACATTTTTCGCTCGGACGAGAGTGCGCTAATACGCCGACGTCGCGGCGCTTGACGTCGCTTCAAACTAAGGGAAACCAACGTCGTATAAAACAAAATTTCCCTAAAGTTAAACAAATTTGTTAGATTCTTGTCTTTAATATCTTGTCTTGACTCGTCAATGTAGTTTTGTCTGATTAGACTAATTTATTAATAGAAAGTTTCATAGTTAAAAAAAATTTGTGCACATACGTCAATTTCCGCCATGTTTTTTCGGGGAATTTTTGACGTATATCCAGTGAAAATAACAAAATGTGCCCGAAACTTTCATATTCCCGCCTTTTAAACATGGCGGACGCGTATGTGCTTAACTAACTGTAAAACGGTCTATAACGGTTATATATCTAGTTTTTCAGGTCTTGTCTGTCTAGGAATAAAGAAAATAAAACGTTTATTCGTATATTTAAATCATTATATAATTTTATAAAAAATATATTACATTATTTTATGAAAAATAATTTCGATTTATTGGTAAATTATTATTGTTTGTTTAACCTTATGACTGCGACGTCTTCACGAAGAGAATCTTCGATACTGACGCGATATTATACAGGGACCGTATATATACGTTTTTGTGATACTTGTGAGGTCGTATATATACGCCTTTCGTAGTCAAACGGTTAAATTAACATATTTACTACATAAACGATATAAATTAAATTATTAAAGGGTGCATTTCTTTTGATTCTCTTTGGGTTTTACTGCGTTTGGTTAAAACAGCGTATGAAAGATAAATGATGAATACAAGTAACAATATTATGACAAATTGGAAAATGTTGTTGGTAATATCGAAAATGTAGGATTTGCTGTTTTTCGTTTTGTTGTCTTCCATGTTTATTAAAATATTTTGAGTTTTGGTGAAATTTTCAAATAATTGGTTTTCTTCAGAACGTTGTGCTTTCGTGAAGTTTATTAAAACGTTTTGTACATTGGTGAAATTTTCAAGTAGCTGTTGTTTTTCCTCAGAAGTATTCGCTTTATTGTCTTTTATAAAATCGATGAAAGCCTTCTGTAGTTTATTATAAATTTCGATTTGTTGTTGATTACCTGCAGAAACCGAAGCCGAGAGATGCCTAATGACTTCTAAAGTTTCATTTCCCGAATAATTTTTGAGCGTAATTTCCTTCAATATTTGCTCTTCGGCAATTTTTTTGGCGTTAATTTCCTCCAAAATAATTAAACTTTCTTTCTGGTTTTTAACGAACTCGCTAAACATTTCGTAAAACGTTGAATTTATGAAAACATCTTCGAAATCCGGCAATAAATCTTCCCTTCGCGAGGAAGTTTCAGAAGTTTGTAAATTCCTTGTTTCCAAATATTTCTCTGTAGTGGAACTAAAGTTACAAGAAATTCCACGAAAACTGTGATTTTCTGTCGCTGAACCTTCATCAACATTAATCCCGTTCAATTTCAATTCTTTCAATAATTTTAAAACTAGTGAACAATCGTCTATGTCGTTATCATGGATACTAATTGATTGTAATGTAGTGGAATGCTTGAGGTCGATTATGGAAATATTTTTAAGAAAGTTATTATGCAACTGAAGATTTCCCAACATTGGAGTATTGTGAAATAGATTCGAATCCAAAACGAACAATCGATTAAAACTCAAATCCAGGATTTGCAATGATTTCAAGCCTATAGGAAATCCCAAATCCAATTTCGATATCAAATTGCCGCTGAGATTGAGATAAATCAATTTAGACAACTTATCGAAAGCTCTGAGCTTAACTTCAGTTAGGGAGTTTTTAGATAAATTTAAATACAATAAATTCGAATTGTTACTAAACGTCCCTCTATCCAACGCCTCCAATTTATTATTTGTTAGATCCAGTTTCTCTAGAGATTCTGATAAACCAAACACACTTTTCCCAGATTCGTTAACTGTCCGAAAAATCGAGTTAGAATGTAAAGTATTGAACGATAAATCTAACAATTGTAACGTAGTTTTATTCATTTGAAATGCGTCGAGATCTATCCAAGTGATTCTATTATGACTGAATGATAACTCTTTGAGCTGAGTTTGTGTGGGAAACAATTTTCGTAATTCCGTTAAATTGTTGTAACCCATGTTCAGTTTCATTAAACGGGGATAATCTGTGAAAGTATCTAAATCTATGCTCGCTATCTCGCAATTTGTAGTTTCAAGAGCAAATAAATACTGTGTGTTAGTTAATTTATTTCTGTAAAATTTTTTAGTTGGAAAATTCGTAAATTTACAACTTAGCCCATCTACACCATTATATGTCATATCTCCACATGAATCTGAAGCTATTTCTAAGAACTGTGTCTTAAATATTATGGCCCAAATGAAAACTATTGCAAATTTCGCCATTTTGTCTGAAACAAAAGCAATGCTTAATAACATTAATAGATTTGAGAATTGAAATAATATCGTCACCAGTCCCTTTCCTTTTTCATGTTAATATCTATCTAACCTTCTATAAACCGTGCTTCGACGCACGGTTTATAGAAACTCACAGTTTGTGTTTTTACTTCTCTGGGATATTATTTAGTCGACATTTTCCACTCGGACGGGAGTGCGCTAATACGCGGACGTCACCCCGCTTGACGTCGCTTCAAACTATGGGCAACCAACGTCGTATACAACAAAATTGAAACAAATTTGTTAGACCCTTGTCTATCCAGTCTTGTCTTGACTCGTCAATGTAGTCTTGTCTGACTAGGCTAATTTACAAATAGACCGTTTTATGGTTGAAATTTTTTTGTGCACATACATCAATTTCCGCCATGTTTTTCGGGCACTTTTTGACGTATATCCAGTGAAAATGACAAAATGTGCCCGAAACTTTCATATTCCCGCCTTTTAAACACTTAACTAACGCTTAACTAACTAACCGTTAAAAGGTCTATTGTTATATATCTAGTTTTTCATGTCTTGTTTGTCTTGGAATAAAGAAAATAAAACGTTTATTCGGATATTTAAATCATTATATAATTTTATAAAAAATATATTACATTATTTTATGAAAAATAATTTTGTTTAATTGGTAAATTATTGTTTGTTTAACCTTTTAAATGCGGCGTCTTCACGAAAAGAATCTTCGATACAGTAGGCGCGATATTATACAGGACGGCCCCTGTATATATACGTTTTTGTGAGACTTGTGAGGGCGTATATCATGAATATATACGGCTTTCGTAGTCAGAGTTAAATTATTATATTTAATACGCAAATGACTTAAATTCAATAAGTAAATGACTTAAATTAAACAAGTAAATGACTTAAATTATTAAAGATTGCATTTCTTTTGCTTCTCTTTTGGTTTTACTGCGTTTGGTTAAAACAGCGTATGAAAGGTAAATCATGAATATGAGTAACAATATTATGACAAATTGGAAAATGTTGTTGGTAATATCGAAAATGAAGGATTTGTTGTTTTTGGTTTTGTTGTCTTCCATGAAATTTATTAAAATATTTTGAGTATTGGTGAAATTTTCAAATAATTTGTTTTCTTCAGAGCGTTGTGCTTTGCTGTCTTTTATAAAGTTTATTAAAATGTTTTGTAGATCAATATTTTGAGTATTGGTGAAATTTTCAAATAATTGGTTTTCTTCAGAACGTTGTGCTTTGCTGTCTTTCAGGAAGTTCATTAAAACGTTTTGTAGATTAATATTCTGAGTATTGGTGAAGTTTTCAAATAATTGGTTTTCTTCAGAACGTTGTGCTTTCTTGAAGTTTATTAAAACGTTTTGTAGATTGGTGAAATTTTCAATTAGCTCTTGTTTTTCCCCGGCAGTTTTCGCTTTATTGTCTTTTATAAAATCGATGAAAGTATTTTGTAGATTATTATAAATTTCGATTTGTTGTTGATTACCTGCAGAAACCGAAGCCGAGAGTTGCCTAATGGCATCTAAAGTTTCATTTCCCGAATTATTTTTGAGCGTAATTTCCTTCAATATTTGCTCTTCGGCAATTTTTTTGGCGTTAATTTCTTCCAGAATGTTTAAACTTTCTTTCTGGGTTCTAACAAACTCGCTAAACATTTCGTAAAACGTTGAATTTATAAAAACATCTTCGAAGTCCTGCAATAAATCTTTCCTTCGCGAGGGAGTTTCAGAACTTTGTGAATTCGTTGTTTCCAAATATTTATCTGTGGTGGAACTAATGTTACAAGAAATTCCATGAAAACTGTAACTTTCGGTCGCTGAACCTTCATCAACATTAATCCCGTTCGATTGCAATTCTTTCAATATTTTTAAAAGAAGTGAACAATCTATGTTGTTATCATGGATAGTAATTGATCTTAATTTAGTGAAACTCTTGAGCTTGACTATGGAAATATTTTTAAGAAAGTTATTATGTAACTGAAGATTTGCCAACATTGGAGTATTGTGAAATAGATTCGAATCCAAAACGAACAATCGATTAAAACTCAAATCCAGGATTTGCAATGATTTCAAGCCTATAGGAAATCCCAAATCCAATTTCGTTATCAAATTGCCGCTGAGATTAAGATAAATCAATTTAGACAACTTATCGAAAGCTCTAAGCTTAACTTCAGTTAGGGAGTTTTTAGATAAATTTAAATACAATAAATTCGAATTGTTACTAAACGTCCCTCTGTCCAGCGCCACCAATTTATTATTTGATAGATCCAGTTTCTCTAGAGATTCTGATAAACCAAACACACTTCTTTCAGATTCGTTAACTGTCCGAAAAATCGAGTTAGAATGTAAATAATTGAACGACAAATCTAACAGTTGTAAAGTAGTTTTATTCATTTTAAATGCGTCGAGATGTATCCAACTGATTCTATTATCACTGAATGATAACTCTCTGAGCTGAGTTTGTGTGGGAAAAAATTGTCGTAATTCCGTTAAATTGTTGTAACCGAGATTCAGTTTCATTAAACTGGGATAATCTGTGAAAGTATCTAGATCTATGCTCGCTATCTCGCAATTTGTAGTTTCAAGAGCAAATAAATACTGTGTGTTAGAGAATTTATTTCTGTAAAATTTTTTAGTTGGAAAATTCGTAAATTTACAACTTTGCCCATCTACACTATTATATGTCATATCTCTACATAGATCTGAAGCTATTTCTAAGAACTGTGTCTTAAATATTATGGCCCAAATGAAAACTATTGCAAATTTCGCCATTTTGTCTGAAACAAAAGCAACGCTTAATAACAGTAATAGATTTGAGAATTGAATTAATTTCGTCACCAGTCCCTTTCCTTCTTCATGTTAATATCTATCTAACTTTCCGTATTCAGCGACAGCTATATACTTATTTGTCTGTGATGTTTACCATAATTTTTGTAGTCTAGTTTTCAAAATATTTTCTGTCTAAAGCTCATGTGTAGCTGTGGCAAAATAATTTATTGTACTTACCCGCTTCGGTGATTTAATTGTAATGTTATAATTTAATTGCTCTTCATAAAAATGATGATACATTCAAACCGATAAATGCGATATTTAGTTGATACGTAAATATAACAGTTTCCGTTTAGTCAGCTTAAAGATAGTAAATACAGTTTAAGATTATAAATATTTGTTATTTACAGACTGTTATTTATTAGTCTGATATATAGCGTAAATTTGCCTAAATCGTACCTGCTAAAAAACTGTCATAAATGTCAACAAAATTAATGAAAACAATTGTTTTTGCAATAGTATAAACTTTATTAACACAGCTAATATTTGAACATAAGGAAATATTAAAAAAAACGTATTTTAACATAAGAAAAAGGAACATTAAAAAAGTACGATTTAAGATGATAGCTCCTAAATCGTACTGGACTATTCCGAAATCGTCCCCTAGCCACATCAATTTCCGCCATGTTTTTCGGGCACTTTTTGACGTATATCCAGTGAAAATGAGAAAATGTGCCCGAAACTTTCATATTCCCGACTTTTAAACACTTAACTAACGCTTAACTAACTAACCGTTAAAAGGTCTATTGTTATATATCTAGTTTTTCATGTCTTGTTTGTCTTGGAATAAAGAAAATAAAACGTTTATTCGTATATTTAAATCATTATATAATTTTATAAAAAATATATTACATTATTTTATGAAAAATAATTTTGTTTAATTGGTAAAGTATTGTTTGTTTAACCTTTTAACTGCGGCGTCTTCACGAAAAGAATCTTCGATACAGTTGGCGCGATATTATACGGGGGCCGTATATATACGTTTTTGTGAGACTTGTGAGGGCGTATATCATGAATATATACGACTTTCGTAGTCAAAGAGTTAAATTATTATATTTAATACGCAAATGACTTAAATTCAATAAGTAAATGACTTAATTTAAACAAGTAAATGACTTAAATTATTAAAGGTTGCATTTCTTTTGCTTCTCTTTTGGTTTTACTGCGTTTGGTTAAAACAGCGTATGAAAGGTAAATCATGAATATGAGTAACAATATTATGACAAATTGGAAAATGTTGTTGGTAATATCGAAAATGAAGGATTTGTTGTTTTTGGTTTTGTTGTCTTCCATGAAATTTATTAAAATATTTTGAGTATTGGTGAAATTTTCAAATAATTTGTTTTCTTCAGAGCCTTGTGCTTTGCTGTCTTTTATAAAGTTTATTAAAATGTTTTGTAGATCAATATTCAGAGTATTGGTGAAGTTTTCAAATAATCGGTTTTCTTCAGAACGTTGTGCTTTCTTGAAGTTTATTAAAACGTTTTGTAGATTGGTGAAATTTTCAATTAGCTCTTGTTTTTCCGCGGCAGTTTTCGCTTTATTGTCTTTTATAAAATCGATGAAAGTATTTTGTAGATTATTATAAATTTCGATTTGTTGTTGATTACCTGCAGAAACCGAAGCCGAGAGTTGCCTAATGGCATCTAAAGTTTCATTTCCCGAATAATTTTTGAGCGTAATTTCCTTCAATATTTGCTCTTCGGCAATTTTTTTGGCGTTAATTTCTTCCAGAATGTTTAAACTTTCTTTCTGGGTTCTAACAAACTCGCTAAACATTTCGTAAAACGTTGAATTTATAAAAACATCTTCGAAGTCCTGCAATAAATCTTTCCTTCGCGAGGGAGTTTCAGAACTTTGTGAATTCGTTGTTTCCAAATATTTATCTGTGGTGGAACTAATGTTACAAGAAATTCCATGAAAACTGTAACTTTCGGTCGCTGAACCTTCATCAACATTAATCCCGTTCGATTGCAATTCTTTCAATATTTTTAAAAGAAGTGAACAATCTATGTTGTTATCATGGATTGTAATTGATCTTAATTTAGTGAAACTCTTGAGCTTGACTATGGAAATATTTTTAAGAAAGTTATTATGTAACTGAAGATTTCCCAACATTGGAGTATTGTGAAATAGATTCGAATCCAAAACGAACAATCGATTAAAACTCAAATCCAGGATTTGCAATGATTTCAAGCCTATAGGAAATCCCAAATCCAATTTCGATATCAAATTGCCGCTGAGATTAAGATAAATCAATTTAGACAACTTATCGAAAGCTCTAAGCTTAACTTCAGTTAGGGAGTTTTTAGATAAATTTAAATACAATAAATTCGAATTGTTACTAAACGTCCCTCTGTCCAGCGCCACCAATTTATTATTTGATAGATCCAGTTTCTCTAGAGATTCTGATAAACCAAACACACTTCTTTCAGATTCGTTAACTGTCCGAAAAATCGAGTTAGAATGTAAATAATTGAACGACAAATCTAACAGTTGTAAAGTAGTTTTATTCATTTTAAATGCGTCGAGATGTATCCAACTGATTCTATTATTACTGAATGATAACTCTCTGAGCTGAGTTTGTGTGGGAAAAAATTGTCGTAATTCCGTTAAATTGTTGTAACCGAGATTCAGTTTCATTAAACTGGGATAATCTGTGAAAGTATCTAGATCTATGCTCGCTATCTCGCAATTTGTAGTTTCAAGAGCAAATAAATACTGTGTGTTAGAGAATTTATTTCTGTAAAATTTTTTAGTTGGAAAATTCGTTATTTTAAATTTACAACTGTACCCATCTTCACGATTATTTTTAATATGTCTACATGTATCTGAAGCTATTTCTAAGAACTGTGTCTTAAATGTTATGGGCCAAATGAAAACTATAGCAAATTTCGCCATTTTGTCTGAAACAAAAGCAACGCTTAATAACAGTAATAGATTTGAGAATCGAATTAATTTCGTCACCAGTCCCTTTCCTTCTTCGTTTCAATATCTATCTAACCTTCCGTATTCAGCGACAGCAAAATACTTATTTGTCTGTGATATTTACCATAATTTTTGTAGTCTAGTTTTCAACATATTTTCTGTCTAAAGCTCATGTGTGGCTGTAGCAAAATAATTTATTGTACTTACCCACTTCGGTGATTTAATTGTAATGTTACAATTTAATTGTTCTTCATAAAAATGATGACACATTGAAACGGATAAATGCAATATTTAGTTGATATGTAAATAGAACCGTTTCCGTTTAGTCAGCTTAAAGATAGTAAATACAGTTTAAGATTGTAAATATTTGTTATTTACAATCTGTTATGTATTAGTCTGAGATATAGGGTAAACTTGCCTAAATCGTACCTGCGAATGAGAAACTGTCATACATGTCTAAAAAATTAATGTAAACAATTGTTATTGCAACACTATAAACTTTATTAACAAAGCTAATATATGAACATAAGGAAATGTTAAAAAAAAAACGTATTTTAACGTAAGAAAGAGGAACATTAAAAAAGTACGATTTAATATGACAGCTCCTAAATCGTACTGGACTATTCCGAAATCGTGCCCTAGCCACTTTCGTCATCACAAACCTCACAGTAGTAAGAATACGTATTCTCATTTCCGCAGTTTTTGTGCACCCACATTAAGGATTTTATGCATTGTATCACAGACATTTCCTCGATTTCATTGCATAGTTTTCAGTACCAATTTTCTTTTCTTCGTACCAACTTCTGGCTTACCAATTTTTCTTTTTAATTTATTGCGTCCTTCATTCGTTTTGTTTTCTAATTCCACTTTATATGGAGACTCAGTAAGTACTTTGCATCCGGTTGTTTTCTTTAATTTTTTTGTCGGAATTTTACAAATTGGAGACGACGTTTCTATATCAGCTTTTATAGATGACTTTCTAGGTTTTATTACATTAAAGGCACACTTGCTGTAGAAAGACCAGACTCAGTTAATGACGTGCAGGAATTGTTTATAAAAGGACCAGGCTTATTTAATGACATGCAAGAATTGTTTATATAGTTTGTAGAAAGACCAGGCTCTGTTAATTGCATACAAGAGTTATCATCTTTCAGAATTACATACTCATCACGTAATTTATATCTGTTACATGGCCACAATCCACATGATTCAAAACTATTTAATGCAGTTGGCATACAAGCTGAACGAAGATATGCAATTCCTAAAATTTCAGAAATATTTGTCTGCTTGATCACTGAGCCAGGGTGGTTTCGCATCCAAGTGAGAAAATTTCATTCATATTTTTTAAACGACGCACGGTTTATAGAAACTCACAGTTTGTGTTTTTACTTCTCCGGCATTATATTTAGTCGACATTTTTCACTCGGACGGGAGTGCGCTAATACGCGGACGTCACCCCGCTTGACGTCGCTTCAAACTATGGGCAACCAACGTCGTATACAACAAAATTTCCCCAAATTGAAACAAATTTGTTAGACCCTTGTCTATCCAGTCTTGTCTTGACTCGTCAATGTAGTCTTGTCTGACTAGGCTAATTTACAAATAGACCGTTTTATGGTTGAAATTTTTTTGTGTACATACATCAATTTCCGCCATGTTTTTCGGGCACTTTTTGATGTATATCCAGTGAAAATGACAAAATGTGCCCGAAACTTTCATATTCCCGCCTTTTAAACACTTAACTAACGCTCAACTAACTAACCGTTAAAAGGTCTATTGTTATATATCTAGTTTTTCATGTCTTGTTTGTCTTGGAATAAAGAAAATAAAACGTTTATTCGTATATTTAAATCATTATATAATTTTATAAAAAATATATTACATTATTTTATGAAAAATAATTTTGTTTAATTGGTAAATTATTGTTTGTTTAACCTTTTAACTGCGGCGTCTTCACGAAAAGAATCTTCGATACAGCAGGCGCGATATTATACAGGGGCCGTATATATACGTTTTTGTGAGACTTGTGAGGGCGTATATCATGAATATATACGGCTTTCGTAGTCAAAGAGTTAAATTATTATATTTAATACGCAAATGACTTAAATTCAATAAGTAAATGACTTAAATTAAACAAGTAAATGACTTAAATTATTAAAGGTTGCATTTCTTTTGCTTCTCTTTTCGTTTTACTGCGTTTGGTTAAAACAGCGTATGAAAGGTAAATCATGACTATGAGTAACAATATTATGACAAATTGGAAAATGTTGTTGGTAATATCGAAAATGAAGGATTTGTTGTTTTTGGTTTTGTTGTCTTCCATGAAATTTATTAAAATATTTTGAGTATTGGTGAAATTTTCAAATAATTTGTTTTCTTCAGAACGTTGTGCTTTGCTGTCTTTCAGGAAGATCATTAAAACGTTTTGTAGATTAATATTCTGAGTATTGGTGAAGTTTTCAAATAATTGGTTTTCTTCAGAACGTTGTGCTTTCTTGAAGTTTATTAAAACGTTTTGTAGATTGGTGAAATTTTCAATTAGCTCTTGTTTTTCCTCGGCAGTTTTCGCTTTATTGTCTTTTATAAAATCGATGAAAGTATTTTGTAAATTATTATAAATTTCGATTTGTTGTTGATTACCTGCAGAAACCGAAGCTGAGAGTTGCCTAATGGCATCTAAAGTTTCATTTCCCGAATAATTTTTGAGCGTAATTTCCTTCAATATTTGTTCTTCGGCAATTTTTTTGGCGTTTATTTCCTCCAGAATGTTTACACTTTCTTTCTGGTTTTTAATAAACTCACTAAACATTTCGTAAAACGTTGAATTTATGAAAACATTTTCGAAATCCTGCAATAAATCTTTCCTTGGCGAGGGAGTTTCAGAAGTTTGTGAATTCGTTGTTTCCAAATATTTCTCTGTGGTGGAACTAATGTTACAAGAAATTCCATGAAAACTGTAACTTTCGGTCGCTGAACCTTCATCAACATTAATCCCGTTCGATTGCAATTCTTTCAATATTTTTAAAAGAAGTGAACAATCTATGTTGTTATCATGGATAGTAATTGATCTTAATTTAGTGAAACTCTTGAGCTCGACTATGGAAATATTTTTAAGAAAGTTATTATGTAACTGAAGATTTCCCAACATTGGAGTATTGTGAAATAGATTCGAATCCAAAACGAACAATCGATTAAAACTCAAATCCAGGATTTGCAATGATTTCAAGCCTATAGGAAATCCCAAATCCAATTTCGATATCAAATTGCCGCTGAGATTAAGATAAATCAGTTTAGACAACTTATCGAAAGCTCTAAGCTTAACTTCAGTTAGGGAGTTTTTAGATAAATTTAAATACAATAAATTCGAATTGTTACTAAACGTCCCTCTGTCCAACGCCTCCAATTTATTATTTGTTAGATCCAGTTTCTCTAGAGATTCTGATAAACCAAACACACTTCTTCCAGATTTGTTAACTGTCCGAAAAATCGAGTTAGAATGTAAAGTATTGAACGACAAATCTAACAGTTGTAAAGTAGTTTTATTCATTTTAAATGCGTCGAGATGTATCCAACTGATTCTATTATTACTGAATGATAACTCTCTGAGCTGAGTTTGTGTGGGAAAAAATTGTCGTAATTCCGTTAAATTGTTGTAACCGAGGTTCAGTTTCATTAAACGGCGATAATCTGTGAAAGTATCAAGATCTATGCTCGCTATCTCGCAATTTGTAGTTTCAAGAGCAAATAAATACTGTGTGTTAGTTAATTTATTTCTGTAAAATTTTTTAGTTGGAAAATTCGTTATAATAAATTTACAACTGTGCCCATCTACACCATTATATGTCATAGCTCTACATGGATCTGAAGCTATTTCTAAGAACTGTGTCTTAAATATTATGGCCCAAATGAAAACTATTGCAAATTTCGCCATTTTGTCTGAAACAAAAGCAATGCTTAATAACATTAATAGATTTGAGAATTGAAATAATATCGTCACCAGTCCCTTTCCTTTTTCATGTTAATATCTATCTAACCTTCCGTATTCAGCGACAGCTATATACTTATTTGTCTGTGATGTTTACCATAATTTTTGTAGTCTAGTTTTCAAAATATTTTCTGTCTAAAGCTCATGTGTAGCTGTGGCAAAATAATTTATTGTACTTACCCACTTCGGTGATTTAATTGTAATGTTATAATTTAATTGCTCTTCATAAAAATGATGATACATTCAAACCGATAAATGCGATATTTAGTTGATACGTAAATATAACAGTTTCCGTTTAGTCAGCTTAAAGATAGTAAATACAGTTAGATTATAAATATTTGTTATTTACAGACTGTTATTTATTAGTCTGATATATAGCGTAAATTTGTCTAAATCGTACCTGCTAAGAAACTGTCATAAATGTCAACAAAATTAAAGAAAACAATTGTTATTGCAACACTATAAACTTTATTAACACAGCTAATATTTGAACATAAGGAAACATTAAAAAAAACGTATTTTAACATAAGAAAAAGGAACATTAAAAAAGTACGATTTAAGATGATAGCTCCTAAATCGTGCTGGACTATTCCGAAATCGTACCCTAGCCACTTTCGTCATCACAATCCGCACAGTAGTAAGAATACGTATTTTCATTTACGCATTTTTCGTGCACCCACATTAAGCATTTTATGCATTGTATCAAAGACATTTCCTCATTTGCATTGCATAGTTTTCAGTACCAATTTTCTTTCCTACGTACCAACTTCTGGCATACCAATTTTTCTTTTTAATTTATTGCGTCCTTCATTCGTTTTGTTTTCTAATTCCACTTTATATGGAGACTCAGTAAGTACTTTGCATCCGGTTGTTTTCTTTAATTTTTTTGTCGGAATTTTACAAATTGGGGACGACGTTTCTATATCAGCTTTTATAGATGACTTTATAGGTTTTATTACATTAAAGGCACACTTGCTGTAGAAAGACCAGACTCAGTTAATGACGTGCAGGTATTGTTTATAAAAGGACCAGGCTTATTTAATGACATGCAAGAATTGTTTATATAGTTTGTAGAAAGACCAGGCTCTGTTAATTGCATACAAGAGTTATCATCTTTCAGAATTACATACTCATCACGTAATTTATATCTGTTACATGGCCACAATCCACATGATTCAAAACTATTTAATGCAGTTGGCATACAAGCTGAACGAAGATATGCAATTCCTAAAATTTCAGAAATATTTGTCTGCTTGTTCATAGAGCCAAGGTGGTTTCGCATCCATGTGAGAGATTCTCCATTAAAATAATGTTTTAAGGACTTGAAGAATGATCTATCCAAGGTTTAGTTAAGGCAGGGGGCTAAAAAATGGGAAGAAGAGCAAAAGCAAACCTACTGGAAGAACGCGCCAGGACAGAGGCAAGCTAAAATGCTCATAAACTATTCTGCCGCAAGAACTCAGCAGATGCTAAGCTTCTCTAGAAGAGAAATCAGAATTTTGGAAGGCATACATCCAGGCATATATCACAGGACATCGTCCGGTGAGATATCACCTACACAAAATGGGAAAGGCAGATGAAGTTGCCCGTAGATAATGTGAATCAGACGAAGAAACCGCTGAAGACATAATGTGCACATGTGTAGCGCTAGCACACATAAGGCTTGCCCACTTCAGGGTGGCAAGAATGACCACCTTGGAGCTGAGTAGCAAGCCTCGCAGGAATATCTTAGACTTCGTTCATGAAGTTGAATGCCTGGGAGAATAATTGTTGTAGGGTCAAGCCACAATAGATCAAGTTGGTCGCAGTGCAGAAAGGCTTTGCAGCCAAACGACCACCACACAAGAAAGGGTTGAAGTTTGTGTGTAGTGTGAGCTGGCAAAGACAACATTACAATTCCTTACTCTCTAGCAAGATTTATTGCATCCAGATTTTTATTGTGTGTGTGATATTTCTTTTTAAAATCAGCAGAATTTGTTTACCTGGTGTTTATGCCAACTTTAAATCTTCTTCTTTCTAGCGTTTGTCCCGCCTGGTGGCAGGGTCCGCTGTGAGGATTCGTTGTCTCCATTTCTTTCGGTCTTGAGCCATATCTGGGTGTAGATGTGCAATCTTCAGGTCATTATGGATCGTATCAACCCACCTCTGCCTTGGTCGTCCCTTGGGCCTCTTTCCCGTGACTTCCAGGGTATATGCTGACTTAGCTGTTGTGTCTTCTTCTGCACGCAGCACATGGCCAAACTAGCGTAAACGGTCTTCCCGCATTTTCTGATGGATCGGCGCCACTCCGAAACGTTTCCGTATATCAACATTGGTAACATGATCCATTTTAGTGACGCCGCCTGTCCACCTAAGCGTCCTTGTCTCCATGACGCTCCACCTCTTTTGTGGTGGGCCAACACTCGGTACCAGTGCGATTGGACGGATAACAGTGCGGTAGATCTTGGATTTAATGCCCGCCATACACGCTACGGTCTACCGGAGAAGTTACATGTGCAGGTTTGCCTGCGCAGGTCAACCGTACCCAAGAAACTGCACAGGTCTATTCCCACACACGCTCCGTTCTACCTGCGCAGGCAAACCTGCACAGGTAGACCTCTCCGGTGGACCGTTGTGTGTATGGTGGGCATAAGGTGGTCTTTCTTCCAGCGGTCGCAGGTGACATCTGTCGTCGCACACCATTTTACCAAGCGTCCTTGCGTTGACCTCGTCAATGATTCTTCCATTGGCAGGGAGAGTAGATCCAAGATATTTGAATTTGGTTACACGAGGGAGATCTTCTCCATCAACGCTGATGGTCCCAACTTCTTGGGAATCTAGAGTCATATACTCCGCCTTCTTTTTATTGAGTCGCAGGCCATATTCATCTAATCGGTCACTCCACATTTGTGTTTGGTGCTGGAGTTCAAGTTCGCTGTTTGCAGTTAGCATGCCATCATCAGCATACAGAAGCGTCCATGGGATTGGTTTGTGCAGGTTTGATGTTACCATTACAAGAATGAACAGCAGAGGCGACAAGGCAGAGCCCTGGTGGACCCCTACCATGATGTTGAAATCATTGGTTGCTCCTGTAGCAGCTTGAACATAACTCGTCGGTTCTTTGTAGAGAAGCTGCACCCAGTTAACAAGATATTATGGAATTCCCAGCCAAATTACATCATGAGGCACCCGATCGAAGGCCTTCTCCAGGTCCAGAAAAGCGAGATGCAGTGGCTTATTCTTTTCACGATGCTATTCATTTCTCGACCAGCAACCTTGCTGCGTAGATTGCATCCTGCAAGATTGTATCGCAGTTTTTCACAAACCCAGCTTGGTTCTTTGTGAGTTTTGCTATCTTGCGAATTCTTTTGTCGAGAATGCGTTCGAAGATCTTCATCGCGTGGCGCAGAAGTCTGATTGGCGATAGTTTGAACATTCAGCAGGGCTTCCTTTATTCTTGAAGATTGGGACAGTGATGCTCCGCTGCCAGTCTGTTGGTATCCGAAATTCTTTGATGATCTGGTTGAAGAACTGCGTTAACCATCTTGCTGCATCCCATCGTTGAGAGCGCCAAAACTCTGCTGGAATTTCATCAGGACCGGTGGCTTTCCCCAGTTTCATCTCTTTCAGAACAGCCTCAACTTCGGCGATCTCGACTTTCTTTTTTGGTCCTTCAACAGGAGAGGTGGGTGGAATTGGTGGATGGGGAAATTCGTTGGTCGACATTTTCTCGAAGTAGCTCCGTCAGCGTTCTCTCGCCTTCTCCCGGTCGACCAGCAGTTCACCTGTTTCGTTATTGATGCCATAAAAGCGTTGGATGTCTTCCATTTTGCGGTACCTTGATTTGACCAGACGGTAGATTGATCTGGCAATCTACCGTTTGGTCAAATCAAGGTACCGCAAAACGGAAGACATCCAACGCTTTTATGGCATCAATAAGAGCCTTCACGAGTGTCAAGTTTTCCGTAGAGGTCAGCGTACCGATCTGCTTTTGTTGCAGCAACTACCTTCTTATCCTCACTACGGGCAGCTTTATAGTTCATTCCAGCTTTATATTCATTCCAACGAGATGGTGTTTTATCGAGGTAAAACGAGGTGAATTAGGTGTTTTATCTTCAAGGAACTCATGGTATAGGTGTTTCTTCATGCGTACTGCCTCTTTAACGGCATCATTCGAAAGACACGCGGATTTATCTATTCTTTGTCGACCTGGTTTTGTTGATCCGAGTACTGAACGTGCGACTTCATCAGTGGCATCTTTTAAATGAGTCCAGCTCTCTTCAACTGCGGTGATTTGAGGTACTCTCAGTTTTGCTAGAACATTTGCCTCGTTCTCCTTGAATCGACACCGTTTGATTATTTTTGGTCCATTTCTGACTAAGTATCCGGTTCTTGGAGGATTTATCCGTAGTTTACAGTACCTGGTCGATGTTGTATGGCAACAGTTTCATATGGAATGTCGACCAACGAATTTCCCCATCCACCAATTCCACCCACCTCTCCTGTTGTTGAATTTCGTATCTAACACATCTTGAAGATTCAGGCTTCTGACACGGACATAGTCAGTCTGGTTTACATTTGAGGCACTGCCGAATATGATTAGGTGGGTATCACGTTTCTTGAACCAATTGTTCGTAGTTACCAAATCGTGAGTTTCTGCTAAATCAAGAATTCATTGGCCATCATAATTTTTCTCTCCATAACCATGTCCAGCATGGGCTGCGTGTCCTTCTTTCCTTTGTCCAAATGACCAATCTTCAGGTCAATTTTTTGCCAACTTTCAATATTTTATAAAATGTTGTAACCACTCAACAAATGGAGCAGCCAAAATCCAACCACTATCAGAACTCGCGTAAAGCGTATTAGGTGGACCACCACGTTTAAATTCATCTATCATTCTTTTTCGTTTGAAAATTAACATTGGAGGAATATATTCTCCAGCTGCATTCATGCAACAAATGTTTATTCCTCGTTCTCCGCTAGTTACTGAGGCAATTTGATGCTTTCCTTTTAAAGCCAATATTTTACCAGGTCAAAAAATAAGTTAAAAATGTAGTGCGGGTCGCGACTGAAGTAAAAACAAAGTGTTAAGTAAAGTCGGGAGTGTTAATTTCGCGGAAAGTTAAATCGTTAATTGCCGAAAACGTTTGTAGTGCGCGAGTGTAAAATCGGGAGTGTTAGTTCCGCGTGAAATAAAATGTATAGGGAAAGTTTCCGAAAGTTTTTGCAAATGAAATTGTGCCGTAAACAAAGACACAGTGTTAGATCCGCGAGTAAGCAAATAAAAGCCGTGGTTAGGGTAGTGATGGATCCTCTCAATGGCTGGTGGATATGGTTGGGGGAGCGGCGCAGACTGCAGGAGACGCCTGCAGGGCAGGAAGGACGCCTGCCGCTCAGGGTCTCAGAAAAGTGCAGGCAACCTTCCACTGCACAAAGGTAGGTCCTGCAAGAGATTGAGCTCCAAGATGCCAAGTAGTGAGTGAGTTTTGAAAGTTATTATTCGCGGTCGCGAGCGCTCCAATAGGGCTTTGGCCCTCAAGATTCGGATAGGGTTTTGAGTATTATGTATTTATCTATTGGAAATCTTTTGTTTTCCTGTTTAAGGATGGATCAATCGTAATTACAATATTATAATTGTTGTCTTCCTCTTTGTCTTTTCTGTGTAGATTTAGCTAGCCATACTCTTTTCGATTGTCTTCCATCTTCCATCCTTACTAGATGCCCAAACCATTTTAATCGCCTTTTCTCGACATTAAGTTCTGCTCTAATAGACCTTTTCATAGTTGAAATTTTTTTGTGCACATGTGTCAATCCTTATTTGAGCCCATTGTTAAATTTTGTATAAATTAGCGAGCCCATTGTTGTTTTTTTTTATAAATTCGCGAGCCCTTTGTTATTTTTTTTGAAAATTAGTTTTTAACAGTTTACACTATGCCAATCTATGTATGTGCAGTGCGTTTGAAAAAGAACTCCCTAGTTTTATTGTGTCATAGAAAATGTTCAAAGTGATACACACTATTCTAGTTTGTGGTGTTTGATTCATCAACTGTCCAAGTTTTGCTCCCCTGCAGCTGGCACGCCTGCTTGACCTTGAGACGACACCAGGGCTCAGTTCGCTTAATTCAGTTCAAAGAGGATAGGCTAGGATAACCTAACCTATCCTCTTGAGGCGTGCAGTGTGCAATGGCTACTCCGCAACAAAACTTGAAAGTACTCTCTTTTGTTGTATGTCATCATCATCAATGGCCATACAACCCTATAATAGGGTCTCGACCTTCTCCAGCTTCTTTCGCCATTGATTCCTGTCTCTGATCTGCATCGTCCAGTTCGGTGCACCTATCTTTCGTGCGTCTTCGCTTAAACCATCCTTCCAGCGCAGCTTTAGCCTTCCTCGCCCTCTTGTGCCTATGGGTTCTGCTTTAAGGATCTTTTTTGCAGGATGATTGTCATCATATGCGTTCACATGGCCTGCCCATCGCAATCTGCCGATTTTGATTGTAGTTACTATGTCCTTGTTATCGGCTTGTTATTATTATAGATGTAAATTTCGAAGTTATAGTTGCATCTCCATATACCGTCTTCTTGGATTGCTCCGTATATCTCTCTTTCAAAGATCATCAACAGAGATTCATCTCTTTTTGTCAGGGTCCATGTCTCCGATCCATACATTAATTCTGGTATGATGAGTGTTCTATGAAGCCTGATTTTGTTGTATGTAGTTTTTCATTATATTTCAACATTAAATTTAGGGAGAAAACTAAGGAGTTCTTCAAACACATTGTACATACATTGCATAACAACAACATAGACCAAGCTTTGTTATCGTTTTTATTTAAGAATTTATATTTTGTGTCCAACCAATGTGTGTCAGGTGTCAGGAAGTGCCAGACCTTGAAATTTAAAAAAAATCCTCTTTGTTAACCATCTTTGTTAACCTCATTGTTAACAGTTTCCCAGCACACCACTGCATATATGGTGCGGCTTACGTTCCTTTTTATTAGTTGCTTCATGGTAAATATGTGATCTTGAACTCCTCTACTTTTCTAAAACCGCTCTGGGCCTCTTCCATCTGAGCTTCTGTCTCAGTTTTTAATCTTTTCTCCAGGATTCTCTCATTATTATCTCAATTTATTCACTTTGCCAATATAAAATCATAATTTTTTACAATTTTTTGGATGTGATTGTCATAATGGTACCATACAATATCTTCTTAAAACGAACAAATAATATTTGAACAAAATGCAGATAAAACAAGAATCAGAAATAAGAAAATATTGGTTTACAATGAATACAGCTAGAATACATATTGTGTTACACTTAAGAAATGTGTTTTTTCAAGAAATTACTATAGATTGCACCATCTATCAGTATTTCTTTAATGATTTTTTTAAATTGCTGAAAAGGTTTATTTTTAAATTCTGTTGGTAGATGATTGTGAAATTGTACACCCATACAAAAAACGATTTTCCATAAAAGGCTGTGTTGTGTTTTTCTTTTCTTAGATATGCTCCATGCCTCGTGTTACATGAATGAATGTTAGATCCTATACAATAGTTATCTATGTTATTTTGTATGTAACATAAGCATTTAAAGCTAAAAATTGAAGGCAACGTTAATAACTTATTATTCTTGAAGCAACTCCTACAGCTTTGTCTTCGCTTTAGATTAAAAATAACCCTTAGAATTCTCTTTTCTAAAATGAAACAACTATGTATATTACTCGTATTCCCCCACAGTAACCCATTGACTGAGAGGTGTGAATCTAAAGCGTAGTAGAGGCTTAATAAGGTGCAAGAATCCATAGATTTCTTCATTTGGGATCTTGAGAAATATGCACTTGCCAGTCTTTTACATACCCTATCCATGTGGTTAAACCAGGTTAGTTTAGAATCAATCAACACCCCAAGATATCTAGTAGAACTGGATAGCTTGTAACTTTGTTTGTTAATAATTAATCGAAAATTAGCTGGTACAATTTTCCTTTTGCCAAATTGCAGACAGACGGTTTTGTTGCTGTTTAATATTAGCTTATTTTCGGTACACCACTTATTAAATTTTATTATAACCTCCACTACATTCGCATGTAATTCCTCAGAACTCTTTGCTGATACTGCAATTGTTGTATCATCGGCGAACAAAATAGTTTTACCACCTAAAAACTCTGGGAGATCATTTATAAATAAAATTAATAAGAGAGGACCCAAGACAGATCCTTGCGGTACCCCTATTGAGATATCCTTTGCATTAGAAAAGTAACTATTTATTTTGAAAATTAATTTGCGATTTGTTAGAAACGATCTTAACAGATTTGAAAAACATCGCCGAAATCCAAAACACTCAATTTTGTTCATAAGAAAATCTATATCCACTGTGCCAAACGCCTTTAAGGTTAAGTAAAAAAAAAATATAGGCAGTCAGGCACTGCCGACTGAAGTGAAAACTTTTGAAAAAAAAAACAGGTTTAAAACTGGTTTTGAGGATTTATCAGTATGTTCAAAATTGGTACATAGTTTGTTATTATTGTTTTATATGTAATTCTGGAACATAACTCACTTCTGAAGGAGAATGACTATTAATGTCATCATCATAATATGAATTTGAATCCGGAATGTTTGGTTGATTCTGTGTAGATAAGCCAGCAAATTGAATTGGTAGGATATATGGCACATTTCTTGTTGATGGGTCTGCAATTTGTGAATTAAGGAAATTTTGACATTTAGAAACATGCCTTATAGGTAACTGCTTTTGAAGATTTATCTGTATGTAAATTAATTTTTGTTTGGAATATTCTTTACTACGTTTAATTTTTTCCTTCTCAGCTGTGATTGTTAGATGTTTAGAAATTTCTGAATTAACTATTGCAAGAGTTTTTTCTTATTCTTATCTCTATATCGGTGACTATTAATTTTATTCTGGAGTTTCCTTCCTTTGGAGAGCACACGAGTACATTTGGTTGCCTAAAACTTTGATGAATCTGATTCGTGATTTACCATGAATTCTTCGATACAATCCAGTAATCTGAACATTCCAATAGTCTGGCACTAGTATATCTACTAGTACATTCGTCAAAAGTACTTACTCTTGTACTGCACACTGATTATAGGGGTTGATATTTCCTTACAGGCGCTGCGTTCTGTCCACTGCCAAAAACTTTCCAATAATCCGGCACTAGTACATCTACTATTACATCCGGTAAAAGTACTTACTCTTGTACTGCACACTAATTCTACGGGTTGATATTTCCTTAAAAACGCTACGTTCTGTCAACACAGCCAAAAACTTTGACTATTATGTTTGACGTTCAGAGCCAACTTTAAACATATGCGTATAGATGCTTTTGAACACATCTTTGAGTAATAGAATTTTCTATCTATAGAACGCAGCTATTGATGACGATGACGCAAATCTATGATTTTACCCTCTACCCAAATGTCATTCAGCGCGGCTATACAAGTTTTCACTTCAAAAATAATCCAATAACGTGATCTCCCTTGTCCAGTTTCTCTAAAATAAATTTCACGAGGCTGCAGGAAGCTATTTCTACAGATTTTTTTTGTTCTGAAACCATGCTGACATTTGGAAGCAAATCCTTTTTGACAACGTATGCCATCATTCTATTGTAAATCAATCGTTCGAATATTTTTGAAAACGTAGAGACTATAGATATTGGTCATAGTTATCCAAAATACGCGGATCCGATTTTTTTAGCAATGGAACTACCAACGCTACTTTTAGGCAATTTGGATATACCCCTTCATCTATTGACTTATTGTATAGCTGTACAAGAAATTTTAATAGAAGGTCAAGATTGTTCTTGATTAATTTTATTGAGAAACCATCAATACCTGACGAAATTTTAGCACACATTTTAGAGACAACATATTCTAGGTCCATTGTGTCTATGGGTGTCATGTAGAAGGAATGCATTGATCTAACACTTGATGGATTACATTGCCGTGATGTTCGTGACGGAAGAAAATGATTGATAGTTTGCAACGCTATGGTGGAGAAATAGGTAGCAAACTCACTTCCGCAACTTCACTTGCCTCCGTAATCAATTTTCCATTCATTTGTATACAAATGCTTTTTTGTTTTCTATTCTTGTTTAAACAGTTACTAATAATTTAATAAACACTAAATAAACACTAAACTGTTCTTGAACGCTTTACGCGTTGGTAACCGTATAGTCGATAGCTGTTTTTTAATAGGATCCATCTGGCCTCCTCCCTATTCTTGTTGGCCCATTGCTAATCACATTTAGTTTAAAAGACAAAAAATATTGAGTTCATTTCTTTGTTTTGATTTTGTTAGATAATCAATGTTTAGGACACCATAACAGATTTATTAGATTTTAGAACATCTAACAAAGTATCATTCAGCCTATAATAAAAGGAATTAAAGTTCCCCAAGGTAGATCTATAAATACACACTAAGGAAAAAGTCATATTATTAAGAACCAAGTTAGTACCACACACTTCATAATAAATTTCAATTGATAACTTTTCAATATCAAGTTTTGAAACTTGAATATTATCACGCACAAAGATGGCTACACCCCCATGCTTGAACGAATTTCTGCAAAAACTTGACACTAGCATAAAGTTACTAATACTAAAAGAGTCTAACTCAATTCGAGTGCACCAATATTCACAAATGCACAATACATTAATATTTTGTCTTTCTAAGTAGAGTTCCAGAAGTTCTGATTTATTACGAATTGATTGGGCATTCACATGCGCAATATTGAAGAAACTATCTAGCTGGACTTCTTTGGTTTTCCTAGATTTAGGAAAAACCGGTTAATGCATGTATATCTTGGCCAATTTTCAGGTTTTTAGGGTTCCGTACCGAAAACGGAACCCTTATAGGATCGCTTTGTTGTCCGTTTGTCTGTCCGTCTGTCTGTCCGTCTGTCTGTCTGTCAAGACCATTTTTCTCAGGAACGCGTAGAGGTAACAAGTTGAAATTTGTATCAAATGCTCGGGTCTGCGGTCTCTTTCAGCTGTGAAAAAAATGAAACTTGTAAGTCAACGCTATCAAAAGATATGACCGTTTATGTCGCATATTTTGCGATTTCACAAGGGAATCAAAACCTATAGGGTACTTCCCGTTGACCTAGAATCATGAAATTTGGTAAAAAGCGGTGTCTTACAGCACATGTAAAGGGAAAAATCTGAAAACAGAAAATATGTAGTTTAATTACAAGAAAAATGCGAATTTACTATTAGAAACTTAGAAATACACTAATGTTGTCGTAGTGGTATTGTTAGGCTCCAGCAGCATATGGGTTGCATACAGTTAGGTCCTCCCTGGTTAGGTCTGAAGGTTAAAAAGTATGTGTTGACACCAAGCTGTTTATTCTGATTTTTCTTTGTTTATATTCGTTATGCATTTCATCACGTACGCTCTTTATACATAATATATACAGGGTATTTATTATGTCTAAATTTTGCATGTTTATAACCGACATGCGACATACCCAAGTCCCGTAACATCCTGTATATATTATATTTCGTCTAATTTTTCTTTATAATCTACATAGGGGGAGGTGGGGCAGATTGATTCATAAAAATTTAAAATCAAATAACATAAGTATAAACGTAATATTTTTTATTTATTTTCAACTCAACGTCTAGCTAAATGCATAAATATTTTAATGTCAAGGATCAAAATTGTTTAAGTAGTTATAGAAAAGGAAAATTACGTGTTTTGTAAAAAATGGATTTTGAATCATTCTGCCCCACCAACGGGGTACTTAGATACATCACGTGAGGCACTTTAATACAGAATGGAAATTGTATGAAATGGTTATATTATAACACTAAAAGATAGATAATCCCATTATCACGACAATAGTTAACAGCTTTAGTAGAAATATGTGATTCGTGGTTGTCACAAATAGTAAGAATTGGGTTATCTTTAGTTCACAGGTGTCACCAACCCGCTCCTGTTTGCTAAACCAAGACTGGGGAGCCCCATTTAAAAATGGGACTTTGAAATGTACACGATGAAAAACATAAACAGGAGGAAGAGCAACACATGTTGCTGTTACTATTCCACAAAAAGTTACGAGTTCTCCGCGTTCAGCTGACACAATTTGTCCTTCTTGCCTCTGTGTCTTTTCAGCCAAAATTTTAGGCGTTGGTAAGACCGTATTAATGCCTGTTTCGTCTAAATTTAATATACGGTTAGGTGTGAATTTATAACGTAACATTACACGCTCAAAATTCTCAAAAGTTCAGCCACTGTAAGACCGCAGTGGCAAAACCGCAGTTAAATGCAAAACTTCTTGCGGCGCTTGTGTTTTCAGGTCTCTCTAGGTTGAGCTCCTGATTTCTTTTTCTAAATCCTGCTGCCCTATCTTTCCCGGCGCTTTTATTTTTTGATCATCTTTTTCTGATGGCAACAACAGAACATATAATTTAAACATATTTTATATTATTTAAGAACAAATTTATATTGTGCAAAATTAACAAACATTTTTTTTCAAAATGCAAATTATACTGATGAAACTAATTTATTTATTTAAAAAAATTCACTAAATCCTTAATACTTGATGCCCTAACTTACCTTTGGTATATATAGATCTTAACAAGATGGCAAAGAAGATATGATAAGAAGATGGAAACAGCTTTACATTTAAAGTATTTTTGATAAGATAGAAGATGAAAACAGCTTTACATTTAAAGTATTTTTTTAGATGGCCGCACTCGAAACACGTTCTCTTCTTCTCTTTCAGCCGTCATGCGCCCAGAATTGAGCATAGGCCTCTCTTAGTTTTCTCCATCGGTCTCGATCTTGAGCAGTTCTCATCCAGTGCAGTCCTGCCACTTTCTTAAGATCATCGTACCAATGTAAGATTGGTCTTCCTCTTGATCTTCTACCTGTCCATGGTCTCCAACGCAATAATTTCCCATTCCATCTATTGTCTTTGATACGGGCGATATGTCCTGCATAGTCCCATTTGAGTTGAGATGCCCTGTCCACTATGTCGGTCACTTTGGTCTTGTTTCGAATGTATTCGTTTTTCTTTCTATCTCGTAGTGATAGACCTAACATTCTTCTCTCCATGGCCCTCTGAGATACTCTTAGTTTGTTCACAATTTGTTTTGATAAGGTCCATATTTGTGCTCCATATGTTGTTATTGGTAGGATACATTGGTCATATAGCCTTGAGCGCTGTCGTAGGGGTATCTTTTTGTTGGTTAGTATACCTTTGAGTTTTGCAAATGCTGCCCAACCCAGTCTAATTCTCCGTTTAATTTCCATGTTCTTGTTATCCTTGCCCAGGGTTATTTGTTGGCCTAGATAGACATATTCGTTTGCGTTTTCTATCCTTTGGTTGTTAATTATTATATTTGGATCTTGAAGACACATTGTTTTTGTCTTGTTTATGTTCATTTTTGATTAACATTTTTTATTTTTTAACATTTTTTATTTGTTTATTAACATTTCTTTCAGATCTAGGGAGTTTTCTGCGAATAATACGATGTCGAAACACGTTAGGACTTGTAAAATGCCATCGACTGATTGGCTGTCTGCTCGATCGCAATGGATGCGTTCAAACATTTATAGGGCCGTTTTGGAGATGTCGTCACTTGAAAACATTCAATAGATTATTAAATAATGCTTGTGTATCTAGGTGCCCCTTGTATCATTGTACCCCACCTCCCCCTATACTTAAATCACGTACGTCCTATATGTTTTGGTAGTCAATTGCCCAAAAGCTGTCAATTGAACAACTGAATGTTAAGAGTATCGAAATAGATCTAGAAATAGTTAATATATTAGTTTATATTAGATCTAGAAATAGTTAGATCTTAATATAAGTTAGTGAATAAGTGTAATACTAAAATAAAGTTTTCTTTTTACAAGTTTAAAAATATTCGCGTTATTAAAAAAAAATACCCTGTATACCTTTATACAGGGTATATAGGTATACAGGCAAAATTGAGCAGTAAAAACAAATAGTGAAGTTCCAGAACCCCTAAACACTCAAAGTGAATGGGGGATGTATGGTAATAAAATATAGGGTAGAATTCCATCGTACGACAGCGACATCTTGAGGTTATGCTTGCAGCGGTACTAAGATGGTCGTGATTTCAGGAGGGCCACTTGTCAAGTTAACTGAATGTGCTTGCTACGTCCTCCACAAAAAAAAGATACCTTACTTACAAGTTTGTACGGAACCCTCGGTGCGCGAGTCACAACTCGCACTTGGCCGGTTTTTTTTTAATTCACCTAGAAGTTCGCACGGTGCGGTGATTTTGAAGAATATTCCTCTGGATATTTCGATTTTAACTTAGTACAGCTAACCGAATTAATATTCTTAGTAATCAAATAGTCTACTATGCCTTTCTCATTCAAATTGGGCTCTAATCTGTATACATGCACAAATTTTTGTGCCGCTTTAATAAGTGCGGTATCTGAATTTCCGGGAATAACATTCGATTTTCTGTTTAGCCGCTTGCGTTTCTTTGCCTGAACATTCCACCCCTCTTCGTCGTCATAAGTGTTTGTTATTTCAGCATCCCTTTCTATCTCGATGTCTCTGTCTTTGTTTTCGTTTAATTTTTTTGTATCCTTTTCGATTGTAGAGCATCCGCTATCTGTTTCATTTCTACGGCGTTGCAGATTGCAGTTGCTATTTTTAGTTATCTCTCCTTCGCGAATATGTTCTGCGGATTATTTGAAATTTCACACCGTTGATTAGCTAGACTGTTTGTAAGCTTGTTATTAGTTTCTATTAGTTTATTATTAGTTTCTAATAGTTTATCAATTTTCTTATTGAGCAAATTAATTTCCTGTGTGCACTTGACTTCCACAGTCTTCTGCCCTTCCAGGGTATTGCATCTTAAATCCCTTGGCATTTTTAATAATGAATACACTTACTTTCTAATTTCACCTAGCTTCATACATTACAAGCGCACGCTTCAGCTGCCTGCGATCGACGGTGAATGAAGGCCTATTTATGGTGAAAGAAGGTCGATTCCCATATGCGCGATACTTAGCTACGCGACGTCGTGCGACATCGCCTGTCAAATAATGATTACATTGTTTTAAATGGCCACGTCAATATGGCTACGCGACGTGCCCATTTAAAACAATGTAATCATTATTTGACAAGCGATGTCGCGTAACGTCGAGTAGCTGAGTGTCGCGTATATGGGAATAATCGGCCGTAAATGTTGCTTCAGTCTTGTCCGTTTAAGGTAAACCTAGTCTGTGCTCTAAAGCTAATCTTGTTCTAGTTAAGGTAGAAATAATTTGAATTTATAAATAATTTGAAAATAATTATATTGATAATATATTGATACAAATTTATTTAAATTATAAGTTGCATTTCTTTCGAATCCTTCAAGGATTTTCTATTGGTGAGAAACTTGAATGACAAGTAAATGCTGAATGCAAATAATAAGATTATGATGATTAAGAAAATGTTGATAAAAATGTTGGAAATATTGCTCGGTTTGTTGTAGACATCAGAAGGTTTCGCTTTGTTGTCTTTCATGAAGGCTATTAAAACGTTTTGGAGGTTGTTGAAGTTTTCTAGTTGCTGTTTTTCCATTTGCTGGTTTCCTGCAGAAATCGAAGCCGATAAATTCCTCATGATTTCCAAAATCAACGTTTCATTTTGCGACTTATCTTTGAGAGCGATTTCCTTCAACGTTTCGACCAACACGTCTTCATTTCTTTGGTTTGCCGCAGATTTTTTGGCGTTCTGTTCGTCCTTAATGTCGGTTAAGATGTCCAGATGTTCCTTTTGATTTTTAATAAAATCGCTAAACAATTCGTAGAACGTTGAATTTAGGAAAACGTTTTCGAAGTTCTCCAAGAAATCGTTTTTGCAAGGGGGATTTTCAGGAGGTGCTTTATAGGAATTTTGGGAATTAGATATCGGTTCTAAATATTTCTCTGTGGTGGAACTAACGTTACAAGAAATACCGTGAAAACTGTAACTTTCAGTTGCTGAACCTTCATCGACATTCATCTTGAGCAATTTTATTTTTTTCAACATTTTTGAAAGAAGTGCACAATCTATGTTGTTATCATGGATACTAATTGATTGTAATGTAGTGGAATACTTGAGGTCGGTTATGGAAATATTTTTAAGAAAGTTATTATGCAACTGAAGATTTCTCAACACTGGGGTATTATGAAATGCATTCGGATCCAAAACGGACAGCCTATTAAAACTCAAGTCCAGACTTTCTAATGATTTCAAGCCTATAGAAAATCCTAAATCCAATTTTGATATTGAATTGCCGCTGAGATTGAGATAAATCAATTTGGATAACTTATCGAAAACTCTTAGTTTAATTTCAGTTAGAGAGTTTCTGGACAAATTTAAATATAATAAATTGGAATTGTTACTAAACGTCCCTCTGTCTAACACCTTCAATTGATTATTTGATAAATCCAAATTCTCTAGATGTTTTGAAAAACCGAACAAACTTCTAGTTTCGTTCAAGGTACCCAAGTTGTTTAAAATCGAGGTCGAATCTAAGCTATTGAACGACAGATCTAACAATTTTAATGTATTCTCCTGTGGTTTAAATGCGTCAAAGTCTATCCAGCTGATGTTGTTGTGACTCAAAGATAATTCGTTGAGTTGGGTTTGTGTTTGAAAAATTTGTTGTATTTCTGTTAAATCGTTGTTATCGAGTTTCAGTTTTAATAAGTGTGGAAAGTTTAGGAAAGCTTCTAAATCTATTTCCGCCATCCGACTGTCTGTAATTTCAAGTATAATCACTGGTGTATCATAATCTCCAAATATGACATTGAATGCGTTTTCACGTAATCGTGGAATTAAACTTTTGCTAATTTTTATTTGAGCATAGTATTGCGGTGAATAATAGTATTGTATCGTTAGATGAATCGGATACTGTGAAGGATGAAAAATATTTTCAAAGTTACATTTGATATTGTTTGCATCTTGATAGCAATCTGAAAGTATTTCTATGAACTGAAGCTTAAATATCAAAGTCCAAACCAAACAAAGATTTACTTTCCTCATGGTATCTAAAACAAAACAAAATATGTTCAACAGTTACACATTGTTCAGTTAATTTTGTCTGTCAAGTTTCTCTTCATCTTTTAGTCTCTACCTCGTCCCTTATTTACTTTTAACCGCTTATAAACATAATTATAAACACCGCTTATAAACCGTTGATTAATATTGATTCAATATTCAGTATCTCCCTTCTATATCCCGATTGTTAGAAGAAAACAAACTAAGAATTTAAATTTAGAGAGACTAGACCAGTGCTGCGCAAACTTTTTTCATTAGCGACCCCCATTTTGTGTAAAATTTTGTCGCGACCCCTGTATCGACAGTAGACGTTTTTCATCCGTTAACGTAGGTAAAGTGGAATTCTTTCTGGGATTTGCGTTTACAGGTTTTTAAAGGAGTGTTTAACGTCATTGATTAAAATGCAGCCATTTTAAAATAGCGTGGTAAACTTATAAACCATCAGAAAAAGCTATACAAGTTGTAACACCAAAAGATAATGATGTATTTACGCGGAGATATTAGTAAAGTCTAGTATTACTGCCGAGCACTACTCCTCAGGAGACAAACAAGGGCGTACCCAGGATTATGTAAGGAATTATGCATAATGAAATGAAGTATCCATCGGTCGTACAAAAACTGCTTCGCCATGCCCTTTGCACCCGAAGACGCCAGAGTGAGGTTTTAATAATGTTATAGATATTTCTGTGCGGCGCGGTGGGTTCTAGCTGTCATGGTTTATGTCATTATTTATGTCATTGTTTATTGTTATGTTCATTATTTCATTATGAAATAAAATTTAAACAAAATTAACAAAATACGCAATCCATTGAACGCATTGGTGTGTGCAGTACATATTTTTGCGCTCTCGCACGCGAGGCAACGAACCGCAACCCACTGACGCATTGGTGTGCATGGTTGGGAAACCTTAATACAACTGCTACCTCCTACGATACTTTTTAAAAATTATTGGCATCAGGTTTACGAACGCAGTTGTAAAATAGTGATTTAACGAATAGGATGGTTGCGACATTTACTACGTGGTAATACATACTAACATTGAATTTAAAAATTTACTATGTTTTTACCAGACTTATAATATGTAAAAATGTTTTATAACTTATTATTCACAGTTATATAAATTTCTACAGATATCACGACTTGAGTTTCGACGTTTGGCGGTCATTTTCAAGTGGTATAAGTGTGATATAATAGTGAATAATATATATTGTAATAGTGATATAATAATTGTAGAGTCTTCATAAATTTAAATTTGTGATTCAGAATTTACGCGTAATAAAATTAATTCCTATATTTTTAAGTGGATCCCGTTAATTAAATTTATAAATGTACGTGGTCTGTTAGAAAAGTATCCGACCTTTAGCCGGTAAAAAAAACTGGCATACCTGGAAACCTAATCACTCTCAAAGTAGTCTACTTGGGACTCCACACACTTCTCCCAGCGGTGCCGCCATTGTTAGAAGCATTCCGAAAAAGCCTCTTTCGGAATCGACTTTAGCTCGGCTGTCGTTGCAGCCATAATGTCCTCTCTTGTCTGAAATCGCGTTCCTTTTAATGGCCTTTTGACTTTAGGGAATATCCAGAAGTCGCAGGCGGGCATATCAGGAGAGTAAGGAGCCTGTCGAGCCAGAGGAGTCTGTTTTTTCGCCAAAAAATTGTGAACCAAGTGCGACGAATGTGTTGGAGCATTGTCGTGATGGAGTCGCCAATTTCTTGATGATCACAACTCCAGTCGCTTGCGCCGCACAGCATCACGTAGGCGACGTAGGACATCTCTATGGTACTCCACTCTTTTACAGTCGTTCCGTCATTTTACTTGCATTGAAAAACCGACGAGAGCACTACACTCCAATCCTCTATGTCATTCGAACACTGCTCGACAGCAACGGACGCTGATCTACAGGCGGGAAAAAAATCACGCATGCGCACGAAGGTTCAAGGACGGCTCATCCAAGCTCGCTTGATTCCAATCCATCAGGTTTTCAAAATAAAAAAATAAGGTCGTATACTTTTCTAACAGACCACGTATACTTTAAATATTTCCCAAGGGCGTCAAAAAATTGCTACGGCTCTGATTAGGCATGAAAACAGACAATTTTTCGTAAAAAATGTATTTTCGTAAAAAATATACTTAATTCTATTTTTATAAATAACATAATTTAATTTCAATCTTTTACTGGTAAATAAATTTCTTTGAATTAGGCGATCCCGGTAATTTCTCTGGCGACCCCCCGAGGGGTCACGACCCACTGTTTGCGCACCACTGGACTAGACTGCAATCAAGTTTCAGTTTAAGGAGGATTAAATTGTATGTATAAGGTTTAGATTAGCGCGAATAACTTGGTTTGTTAGTCAAGGTTTAATAGTGTTTCATAAGTCAAGTTTGTATAGTTGAAACTGGACGGTAAAATATTAAATGAGCTAGATTCTAATACTAAGGTTTAGACTATATTCTAATAAGTACAATTGTAAGTCGAGGTTTAATGGAATGTCCATTTAATGAAACCTAGTTAGTTCAGTTTTAGATTTTAACTAAACTGAATCATCAAACTCGAAAGGACAAGACTAAACGGAGAAAGGCGTACAACAATAGACAACGAGATTATAGAAACACGACAGACATTTTACATTAAACAAGCAAAACTATACAGACGAGATAATTCATGACAAACTAGGCGTATAATATAATACAGACAAGACTCTATACAGAATAGACTGATAATAAAGTTTAGGCAGAAAAATTAGAGCGAGAAGATTAGCCGTAGGTTTCGAGCCGCTGTCTAATCTAAATCTCGTTTAAATGCATATTCTGCTTGTTACTTGTCTTGTCTAGTCATTTTTAAATTGCCTTTTTTCTTGTCTATTTAATTTAGTTTGTTAGTGCAAGAGATACACTTACCTCTTTTTCGTTTCAGTAATATCTGCTGTCGTTTTTCTGTTGTTTAACTATTACTAGTGTGTATAGAAATGGGGGAAACTCAGTTCGCTGCAAAATTATTTATCATCGACTCGCATTATCTTGTTTATATTTCCGCTTGGTCATCAGAAAGATGGTCTTGTTTTGCATAAAATATATTTTCAGTTTGTTTATATTACATATCGGAGAAAAAAAGGTGATGAGTAAAATGTTTCTTAATAACAATTTTTGTCCGAGTTTTAAAACTAAACTGGCATGGGGTCCAGGTAATCGCAGTTCCCTAGATTCTGCACAGATTATGCGAGAACGATTTTGTTTTGCCAAGTAGCTCTTTTAAAACTAAACTGACTCAAAACTCTTGAGGAAGGTTATCTCGTATTTTTTCCGTTGAAACTTTTGTCGTAATGGAAGATTTTGAAAACGAATAAATTGGAGATTGAATGGTTAAAGATAATAGAAATGGTTTTAATCTAATTAAGAGAAAAAAAAAACATTAATTAGTGATTTATTATCAGCGGTACCATTTTATTTGTTATATACAAACTTTAAAATAATAATACAAGAATTTCGTGGGGTGGACAGGACTCCTTAGCCGTAGTGAAGGCGACCTGTATCTTCCAAGTATCTTGGCCAGTGGCAGGCCACTGTCCCACGAAGAATATTCTTACAGTGAGCATGAAGGAAAAAGTCGCTAAATGCATTACCTCAGGTGGTGGTAACCAATCCACTGTCACGTATCGTGACGTTAGCGGACCTTCGGATTCAGGAGAGTCCGCACTAACATGCTTTAAGGATGAGTCGGAACATCCTGAAATCACCTCCGTCGCGGTGGCAGAGCAAAGTCGTCGAAATCGCATTTAAATTTTTTCAAAATAAGGTGCTTTTAAGGTGGTTTTTATGTGCTGCAATATTTAATTGTGCTCTGTGCTCTTGTGCTCTTTAACTGTGTTTAAAGTGCTCAAAATAAAAATTAAAAAATTTTAATGACTAAAATGCACCGCTGACTAAATATTAAGCTAGCAGAGTCGTACTAAAAATAGGTTGAAAAATATGGTGTGAACACTATATTTAAGTGCTTTTTAGGTGCTTTTAATGTATAAATATGGTTGATCAGATGTATGAAAATTTACTAAATAATATCGAGCACTTTAGTGCACTGCCAAAAAACACATCATGCTAGCAATTCCCTATGAAAGAATTCATCTTTAAATAGGTAAGTGGCTGAATTAAAGTGCTTTTTAGGTGCTATCATGGTGATAGTGCAGTTAATCGCATGCATTCAAATTTTGCGAAAAGTCGAGAGTTGACTGGTGCAGCTTGGTGAAAAAGTCAAGCGGGCAGAGCGCTATAAAAAAGTGCATTTTAAGTGGCTCTAAGTATATTAAAACAGAGGATTACTAATATCAGAATATTCTCTAAAAACATAAATCCCTTATATATACTTATATTGTACTTTTACATAAAGCTATTATTACAGTGCTGCCTCTGTAACAAATATATAAATATATATAAATATATGGGCGATTCTACAAAAAATGGATAACTCGCTGTCAATATATAAGACATTTTATTACATTTTGTGAAAATTTAATTTTATTTTAAAATAATTAAAAGTCCTTTATTTGTCCACCCAATTTCAGCTATTTATTTTAAAAACAATTTTGTAAAATAACACAAGAAATTCTCAAAACGTCAGTTCTTTGGCATGTCACAATCCCAAATACGCGCAATGAAGTGACTGTATAATAGATATTACCATTAATTTAGAAAAACTTTATTTCACTAAAATCTGTAATGTACTTTATAATGCATAAACAAGTCTATCATCAATAAAGAGTCTATCATCAATTTTGGTTATTCAATTACTTCTAAATAAGATCCGATTTGGGTAGAAATATCCAAAAAAATTAATTTTGTCAAGACCACTCATTGTATACGTTAGTAACCTGCAATAAGTTTGGAATAAGAGATTTGCTATGTCCAGGGTGGAGAAAAAGTTACAGTCTTAATGAAAGTAATGAAAGTAATTTATCAAACAGTATTGGAGATGAAATTCTTATTGATACATCGTTAGAAACATCTGTAGAACAAAATTCTGAAGAAATTGTCCTTACTTTTGTAGTGACTGTATCTGGTAGAGAATTTCAGCCATTAATTGAAGATAGACAGATATTCGTCAGACATAAAATTACAAAAAACGTCGAATTCGTTCTGTTAAACGGTTGTTGAAAAGTAAGTGTTGATTTATATTTTAGAAAATATATTAAAAATTTTGAAAATAACATTAATATCTTTTCAATAAGATATGATTATGATGAATATTTATGAATAAGTACATATATAGGTACAAATATGAATCCATATATGTCTGTATGATTGGCAACTTAAACGCCATTGTCCTTAAAACAATAGTTCAGCACTTCAAAATGTGAGCTTGCAGATACAATTTAATTTTTTTTATTGCTAAAATGTGTATCAGTTTTTACTCAATTTTTTTGTCAGAAAATTTAAGTAAAACATTTTTTTCCTTTGTTGATCTAATTTATAAGAAATTAAATTCTACTTTAAAATCTTTTGTTTTAATTTGATTGTTGAGTCAAAGTTATGGTAAAAAATTATTTATTATATAATTTTCATTTATTCTTAAACCAATTATTTTGTGTTGTAGATAAATGGCAAAAATTTATTAGCGAAAAAATATGGGAATCCACAAGAGTTAAATGTGGCTTTCTATTCCAATATCATCATATCAATAAAGACACTACATCAGGCCATTTAGTAGGACGTTGCAAATGCTCCTTAAAACTTGAATGTTATGTTTCATAGAAGAATGACGTTTATTCTATTATAATAGTGTTCTAGATCTAATATAAGTGTGTAATCTACGCTGCTAAAAATGGACAAACTTGTTGAAAACGACCTGTTGGCGGATGCTACTGCCAAGAACTTGGCGAAAAATTACAACAAAACTCCGCTCATATAGTTCGAGTAAATCTTGCAAATGAAATTATGAAAGAAAATGATCCCGAGCCACCAATAATACCAAGATCACCAATATTGCGGAACATAAAGCACGAAACGACGTAAAAACGACGATTTGATTCTGATTTAATGACAGCATTACAACTTAAAAAATATAATAAAATGATGGATGAAATCGCTGATCTCTTGCGAGCCGTTTAAAGTTGAATATTGTACTAAACATCAACAAACTTTATATCGTAAGATAGCTGAACAGGAAGACATTGGTTTTGCAATAGATGCATCTGGTTCCATCATACAGAAGATAAAAAGGCCTGGTGGTAAATTAAGGGGAGCAATATTTTTATACCATGCAATTGCGAAAACTACAACAGGCCAAATACCTGTAGGTCAAATGATTAGTGAATCGCATACTACTCGAGTTATCTTATCATGGCTAATCAATTGGATTGAAGGCTTTGGCTTACCAACCCCTAAAGAAATTGTGTGTGATATGTCTTCAGCTTTATTAGCAGCTAATATTCGAGCTTTTGCAAATCATAAAACAATAAATGATTATGCAGATGCTTTTTAGATAATGAAAACGAAGTACCACGATGTTATGTCAGGATAGATGTTGCTCATTTTATGAAAATATGGGTAGATTTTAAAAAAAATGTAAGACGCGAAGTAGCAGCATTTTATAAAGCAAGTATTGGGAAGTTGATCTTGTGTGAAAACTTAGAGCAAGCAGAAAAAATTATACCAGCAATAACAACTATTGCTCAAAGTACATCTGAATCTGGAACACCAACTGGCCCACAAACAGCTTGTGATAACGCTAAAAAGTTTATGGAAGATTTACTCACCTATAATACTTTTGAAGAACTCGTTATTCAAGAAAACAATAGATTGAGTATTTCTGATGGAGAAACAGAAAAAAAATGAAGCCAAGCCTATGGGTTAATTGGGGAGAAAAAATTAATGAAAAAGTCATTCAAAGAATTCAATTAACTGTTGGGAAGAAATTAAATTCACATTGGTTACTTGAATTTACTATGAAATTAATTAAAGAACTGAAATGGTTCCCACTTTGGAGTTGTGTTTTCAGATGGAAATTTGGTTATGTCTACAAATTTGGTTATTTAAGAAAGATAATCTAATGCATATATTGTACTAAAACTATATTGTACTAAATCGGGTTAAAAAAAAGTTTTTTCTTAATTTGACTGCCAGGGGTCTGACGAGTATAACATCGTTCTGCGTAAATATACAATGTCATAGCAAAATATATTTAATTTATTAACACTGAGTAAATTTCTTAGTGTATAATAATGGCACATAGTCTCTTTCCTGGTGCTTGGTGGCTATTAGCTTCATCTTCTAAAAATTGCTGAAGTAAATAGAAAAAAAAACAAATATTGTTTTTTTAAGTGAATGCATAATGTTTTAAACTGAAAATAAGTAAAATAAATGCTTACACACGGTAACGGTTGAGATAAAAGTGATCTTAAACAAGAAACATCAGTACCCTGGAAGTACTTCAATCCTCTGGCGTAATATCAGACAAGGGACTGATGCCAAAGTACTGACGAAAAGGACATAAATCTGAGGTTATAATTGGAACCAATGTTTCTTTCGGTATTTTCGAATATTTACCACCTACATTCTAACAAATCATAGTAAACTATGTATAAATCTAAATAAAACACGAATATATAAGGAAATAACGGCTCACCACAGTACTGATTTTTTGACTGGATCTGCACAAGTACACGTGATAACCACGACTCTAGCACTGGTACAGTAATAAAAGCCGTCAAATGGCGTGGTCTACAGCTAACTTGACTACCATCATTCAAAATTTTGACAAGGATTTGACCTTGTCAGCGATATTTTGCAGAAATTTCAAATTTTAACAACACACAACGGACTGACGAATGAAACTGAACACAAAGATTCTTACTTCTTTTTAAATAACAGAGAGATTATTACATGATGAGAGTTGTGATATGCATTATTATGTACCATACAGATTTTAGTGAAATAAAAAGTTTTTCGAAATTAATGGTAATATCTAGAGGTCGGACTTTAAGGTCGCAAAAGCTATCAGAAAAGGTAGGCAAAAAGGCAAATAAATTATTGAAAAAAGGCTTTAAATTTACAGTTTTAGGTCGCTAAAATGGCCATTACTTACTCAAAATTTTATTTATAAATTTTAATTTTTGTTGGAATCTAGGTCAGTTCTTGGGTATTTGGAACAGTGATTTATACTCTTAGTCTTTTACAAGGTTTCGTCCATTATTTTCGGACTTCTCCAAAGAAGCTACAACATTAAGAAGCTACAACATTACATTATCTTCCACTTGCCGAATTATTTCTATAAAATTGAATTCACCGTCATAAAATTCAAATTATTAAATGTTTAATTTTATGACGGTGACATTTAAATAAGTTATTTATTGTGAATATGTAATATTGTAGCTTCCTTGAAGAAGTACGGAAATAAAGGACGAAACGTCGGAAAGAAGATTATTAATCATTGTTTCAAATACCCTAGAACTGACCTAGATTTAAAAAAAAAATGGAACGAGAACCTGAAAACATTATAAATTTTAATTTTCATTAATTGTTATCTGTGTAGCACACCATCAGTTTTTCTAAATTATCTTCCGTCAGCCGTTGACGACGGTCAGATAATATGGTCTTGTAGATGTAAAATGACCTCTCCACATCGCACGATGTTAGTGGTGCAAATTTATAATTTGGGATGTGTGATATGGTCAATTTGTCTGGCATTTCAGCATTTTCGCCAGCCAATAATTTTGAAATATTATTCAGAAAAGCAAATCCTGTGTTTTTATTTATTACTTTTGTCAATTTTTCGTATGATTTTCGACCCACTTGTCCTGGGGTTGACATCATGGACTCCGTTACATTATTGATAATGCCAATTGTTTCCACCAAAGGTGAGGTATTTGTTTCAAGTAGCTTTATACCATCAACAAGAATTTTGAAATTACTCTTGATATAAATTAAATCGTTTTTGATGTTAGGTTTCGCAAAGCAGTTTTGCATCTGTTAGAGCCCTAGCCGCATCAGAATCTAAATCTTGTATTTCCTTAAACATTTGAAATTTACTAGTAGGAATATTTTCAACAAATAGAGAATCAAGTCTTTACCTCCTATTTAATTGATTCAAAATTGTCGCAATAAAAGAAGGCCGTTTTCAGCCAAGTGCCCCATCGTGTAATTATTGGCTCAGGAGGCAGCGGTAGGCCATGTAAATGGCCTCTATATACTTGAATTCTTAACGGAGATTTGAAAAATAATGAATGCCCGGGGCCCACGGACTAGGGCGCCCCCACAGTGGCTGCAGATCGATTCTGAGACGACTGACGTGTGGCGTTTCGCGAATTTCACATGGGGCACCGCACCACGTGGGTTTTAAAAAGGCTCAAATTTGACATTATTATGCAGATGTTCAGTATTTTAACCGCGCGTTTTCGATGACTTAACTGTGAATGTCCGTCCGCACGTTGCGCATCCCCAAGTTTCGTCCTCCGTCCTGCCGCGCCCCTTCGGGGATCCAAAACCCACCCTAAAATCGTGGTTTTTGCGGAAACAGCCCGACGGAAGCGGCGGCGGCGGTGCAAAACGGGAGTGTACATTTTTCCGTTGTAGAACCGAGATCCCCGTCGAGCGGTGCCGTTTTCGCGACTCCCCCAGGTTCGGACGCACCAGACCGAAAACTAAAATCACGATATTTTACTTTTATGGTTGGCGCATTTTTGGTTGGATCCTAATTTTTTTTCCCAAATCCTCTATCCGCCGCCGCGCCACGTGTTTAGAGCCCTCGCTCGCCATCTTACGACGTCCCGTTCACCTGGTGCAAGAGCAAATACATTTTTTTTTGCCGAGTTTGCAATCACTTCCACGGACGCCCAGGACTTATTTGATGGGCTCCAGGTCGCCGGTTGGGTTCGTTCTGTTCAGAACACTCGCGCGCAACCATTCCGGTAAGAATTTTTAAACTGCGACGACTTTTTGCGAATCTGCGGCAGTTTGAAGAGAAAAATGCGCAAAAAGTGAGAAAAACCAGAGGCGTTTTGCGGGGCTACATAGAACTTCGGAACCAATTGACGGATCAGAACCGGACCGGTACCGTTCGATCGGCTATAGAACCTTTTAGTTTGTTTGGGAGTTTAATCCCAATTGCGCCCAAGAAAAAACGACGTTTTTTGGACATCCAGGAAAAGTCCCACGGAACCTCCAACTTAACCTCTGCGGGAACGATTTCACGCGATTCCCGCAGGGAATTGAACGTTTCATCTTTTACTGCAAGCGGCATCGCGCTGCGCCGTTTGCAACCGTCGCGACGCCCGCCCAAACTCGCCGTATTTTATTTACTGGGGGCCCCACCTCAATATATATGCCCGGGGCCTCCAAATCCAATCGACGGCGCTGTATGTATATATCATGGAGACCAATAGCAGTTCTTATGTTTTCAATGGACTAAAAATTTAAAATATTTATAATTTTTTTATATTAGGAGCTATTTTGTCTTTTTTAAACTTTAAAGGTACCTATAGTTAAAAAAACAGAATTGTCCCTAACAGCAGATAATTTAATTTCATTAAATTGAAAAATTCACTTTGTTTTTTACCACACTTATATTATGTAAAAATATTATATAACTTATTATTCACAGTTATATAAATTTCTACACATATCACGACTCGAGTTTCGACGTTTGACGGTCATTTTCAAGTGACTTAACAAATTGATAAAGTTGAATATATACCCTTATAGTTTTGGTGGGGTGGGGGGGCGGTGTTTGTCCGAAGATGAGGACTTATCTGTTTGAGATTGGCCCAATCTCAAACAGATAAGTCCTCATCTTCGGACAAACACCGCCCCCCCACCCCACCAAAACTATAAGGGTATATATTCAACTTTATCAATTTGTTAAGTCACTTGAAAATGACCGTCAAACGTCGAAACTCGAGTCGTGATATGTGTAGAAATTTATATAACTGTGAATAATAAGTTATATAATATTTTTACATAATATAAGTGTGGTAAAAAACAAAGTGAATTTTTCAATTCAATGTAAGTATGGATTACCACGTAGTAACTGTCGCAACCATCCTATTCATAATTTCATTAAAGTAGAAATCAAGATTTATGTAAGTATCCTATGATTTTGTTAAATTAATTTGCATACCTTGTCGTTGCATTTAGACAAATAGTTTTTTCGTAGTGTAGATTCACTGGGTACATTCTTTTTGCAATATTTCTCCAAGAATCCCTTAAATTCAGTGATTTCCAAAAGAAAGGTATTTTTGCGGCCACTAAAGCTGTACATAAATCTAAATAAAACTCATTTTTCACCTGAGTTTGCTGATTTAAGTACTTTGAGTTAATTAGTGATTGCCTCAAATTTTTGGTTTTATTTTCTTTATGGAGAAATTCTGCTCAACATGGCTACTCTTTTTAAATACCACCTACAATTATACATTTAACATCAGTAATGTTTCAGTTTGTGTTTAATGGTGAAAAATTGTAGAACTTACTAATTTACTGCAGGCGTTGCAAAATACACCGTCCCCATCCAATTTCAGTTCGGATATACCTGATATCCATTCTTTTACTTTTGTTTTGGCATTTTGATAAAAAAAAACGTTCAAATTCACTTTTGCTCAACTACAACACAAGACTACAAGGGCCAAACAAACAGCAGAAACAACTGATATAAAGGCAAGGACTACAGTGAGAAGGGAACTTTCAAATATTACGTTAGTTATTCACGATCTGTAGAAGGGCTAGGTTTTCAAGGATTGGCTGAGAAAATTAAAGAGTGGAGGGAATAGTTGGTTGCGTAAGTTTCGCTCTATTTTAACAAAAGAAAGCGGATGATCAAACAAACCGGTCTGTGACACCGCTAAAAGCAAAAAAGAAACAATTTCGTCTGGTGAAGGTAGGAAGGCTTCTCAAAGACTGGTCACAAATCTAATTTTTGATAAATAGACCTAAATTGCATAAGAAAATGCCAAGAATACAAAATAGACACAGAAATAGACAAATATAGGTAAAAATAAACGAAAATAGGCAAAATACCTGGTAAAATAGGTGATTAAAAAAATAGTACAAAAAAGGCAAAAAAAGGCAAAATCAAATAGGGCTCTAATGATTTAGAATTTACTAAAACAAATTTGTGTATTATTAGAAAGTCGATGCCTGTAAAACTGACGATAGGTGTTTTGCCTAAAATCCGATCTCTAGTAATATCTATTATACAGCCACTTCATCGCGCGTATTTGGGATTGTGACATGCCAAAGAACTGACGTTTTGAGGATTTCTTGTGTTATTTTACAAAATTGTTTTTGAAATAAATAGCTGAAATTGGGTGGACAAATAAAGGACTTTTAATTATTTTAAAATAAAATTAAATTTTCACAAAATGTAATAAAATGTCGTATATATTGACTGATGACAGCGAGTCACCCATATATTTATGAACAAATTTATCGATTACCAATATAATAAGTCTGGATAGCCTAGCGGTAGAACACTTGCTTTCTAACAGACGAAGCTGGGTTCAAAACCCAGTTGTTAGGATGTTACAGAGGCAGCACTGTAATAATAGCTTTATATAAAAGTACAATATAAGTATATATAAGGGATTTATGTTTTTAGAGAATATTCTGATATTAGTAATCCTCTGTTTTAATTTACTTAGAGCCACTTAAAATGCACTTTTTTATAACGCTCTGCCCGCTTAACTTTTTCACCATGTTGCACCAGTCAACTCTCGACTTTTCGCAAAATTTGAATGCATGCGATTAACTGCACTGTCACCATGATAGCACCTACAAAGCATTTTAATTCAGCCGCTTACCTATTTGTAAAGATGAATTATTTCATAGGGAATTGCTAGCATGATGTATTTTTGGCAGTGCACTAAAGTGCTCGATATTATTTAGTAAATTTTCATACATCTGATCAACCATATTTATACATTAAAAGAACCTAAAAAGCACTTAAAAATATAGTGTTTACACCATATTTTTCAACCTATTTTCAGTACGACTCTGCCAGCTTAATATGTAGTCAGCGGTGCATATTAGTCATTAAAATTTTTTAATTTCTATTTTGAGCACTTAATTAAATATTGCAGCACCTAAAAAGCACCTTAAACGCACCTTATTTTGAAAAAAATTAAATGCGATTTCGACGATTTTGCTCTGCCACCGCGACGGAGGTCCTGAAATCACCGGACGTAAACTCAGACCAAGACGACAAAGCTTCTTCGCAACATTTAATGCCAACTCTAACTGCTAAAAGTGGGTAAACTGAAACATTTGAATGATTCACTAACACGACACAACATAATACTGACCGCAATACAGGAAACCAGATTTACGGACGAACATGCCTTCGAATCCCAAGGCTACAGAATCCTCAAAGGAAAAGTGGGTCAGCGAGTAATGAAGAACGTACCCCACTTGGGTACAGGATGGATGGGTAGATTTTGTTCGCTTATTTACGGTGAATAAAGGTCGATTCCTATATGCGCAACACTTAGCTACGCGACGTCGTGCGACATCGCCTGTCAAATTATAATTACATTGTTTTAAATGGGCACGTCGCTTAGCTGTCGCGTAACCATAGTGAGAACGTGCCCATTTAAAACAATGTAATCATTATTTGACAGGAGATGTCGCGTGACGTCGCGTAGCTGAGTGTCGCGTATATGAGAATAAAGGTAGAGACACACATCAGACGTTGTTGTGATTTCTCAGAAGGTACACTAGTGCGTCTGTCAGTCATGTTTTCTGATTTTGATAGTGAGTTTGTGGATATTTTATTGAGTTTATTATTTTTAAATGAATATTTCCGCGCTTCAAAAATAAAAACTAAACTTAAGAGAAGAAGATATTGGGTTCATGAGATAAATAAACATAGAGATAAAGTTGGAGAATACCATACATTAATGCAGAAACTGGAATTTGATGAGAAAGATTCTTTATGTACTTTCACATGTCTAAAATGCTGTTTGAGGGGAACGCTTGCATCAAAGGTCTATTTGTTTCTGACGTGCTACTCATTGCTCTAGAAACACACTGATCACACGCGTGGATAGCGTACGAACATCCCCTCCACCTTCCCGCGCCGATCTAAACATCCCAGATCGACGTTGCGTGTGAGGCGTGTGATTGCGTTGCATATGATAAGTGTGTTTCTATGGCATAGTTTTTCCAGATATCGTAATGCGTTGCATACGTTGCGTACGTGGGACCAGTGTGTCTCTACCTTAATCGGCCTTAAATGTTGTTTCAGTCTTGTTCGTTTAAGGTGAACCTAGTCTGTGCTCTAAAACTAATCTTGTTCTGGTTAAGGTAGAAATAATTTGAATTTGTAAATAATTTGAAAATAATTATATTGATAATATATTGATACAAATTTATTTAAATTATAAGTTGCATTTCTTTCGAATCCTTCAAGGATTTTCGATTGGTGAGAAACTTGTATGACAAGTAAATGCTGAGTGCAAATAATAAGATTATGATGATTAAGAAAATGTTGTTGAAAATATCGGATATATTGCACGGTTTGTTGTAGTCATCGGAAGGTTTCGCTTTGTTGTCTTTCATGAAGGCTATTAAAACGTTCTGGAGGTTGTTGAAGTTTTCTAGTTGTTCTTTTTGGGCATTTTCCATTTGGTGATTTCCTGCAGAAATCGAAGCCGATAAATTCCTCATGATTTCCAAAACCAACGTTTCATTTTGCGACTTATCTTTGAGAGCGATTTCCTTCAACGTTTCCACCAACATATTTTCATTTCTTTGGTTTGCCGCGGTCTTTTTGGCGTTCAGTTCATCTTTAATGTCGGTTAAGATGTCGTAGAGTGTTGAATTTAGGAAAACGTTTTCGAAGTTCTCCAAGAAATCGTTTTTGCTAGGGGGATTTTCAGGAGGTGCTTTATAGGAATTTTGGAAATTAGATATCGGTTCCAAAGATTTCTCGGTGGTGGAACTAACGTTACAAGAAATTCCGTGAAAACTGTAACTTTCAGTTGCTGAACCTTCATCGACATTAAGATTTACCAATTTTGCTGTTTTCAACATTTTTGAAAGAAGTGAACAATCTATGTTGTTATCATGGATACTAATTGATTGTAATATAGTGGAATGCTTGAGGTCGATTATGGAAATATTTTTAAGAAAGTTATTATGCAACTGAAGATTTCTCAACTTTGGAGTATTTTGGAATACATTCGGATCCAAAACGGACAGCCTATTAAAGCTCAAGTCCAGACTTTCTAATGATTTCAAGCCTATAGAAAATCCTAAATCCAATTTTGATATTGAATTGCCGCTGAGATTGAGATAAAGCAATTTGGATAACTTATCGAAAACTCTTAGTTTAATTTCAGTTAGAGAGTTTCTGGACACATTTAAATATAATAAATTGGAATTGTTACTAAACGTTCGTCTGTCTAACACCTCCAATTGATTATTTGATATATCCAAATTTTCTAGATATTCTGAAAAACCGAACAAACTTTTAGTTTCGTTGAAGGTATCCAAGTTGTTTAAAATCGAGGTCGAATCTAAGTTATTGAACGACAGATCTATCAATTTTAATGTATCCTTCTGTAGTTTAAATGCATCAAAATCTATCCAGCTGATGTTGTTGTGACTCAGAGATAATTCGTTGAGTTTAGTTTGTGTTTGAAAAATTTGTTGTATTTCTGTTAAATCGTTGTAATCGAGTTTCAGTTTTAATAAGTGCGGAAAGTTTACGAAAGCTTCTAAATCTATGTCCGCCATCCGACTATCTGTAATTTCAAGTATAATCACTTTAATATTATAATTAGATGTGACACTGAATGAGTTTTCATGTAATTCTGAAATTAAACTTTTGTTAATTTTTATTAGAGCATAGTTTTCCGATGAATAATGGCGTAAGGTTAGATGAAGTGGATACTGTGAAGGGTGATAAATATTTTCAAAGTTACATTTGATATTCGGGTAATTGTTTCGAGATTGATAGCAATCTGAAAGTATTTCGCTGAACTGAAGCTTAAATATCAAAGTCCAAACCAAACAAAGATTTACTTTCCTCATGGTATCTAAAACAGAACAAAATATATTTATTAACAGTTTCGCATTGTTTACCTATTTTTTTCTGACAAGTTTCTGTTTATTTTGTAATCTCTACCTATTTAATTTTGACCGCTTATAAATAGTTAATTCATAATTTCTACTCAATATTCAGTATCTGCTCTGTACCTCCCGATTACTAGAACAAAACAAAATAAAAATCTAAATTTATAGGCACTATACTACAATCAAGATTTAGTTTAATAATCCATACAGATTTAGCGAGCAAGTTTTAGGTGGATTAAATTGTATGGATAAGGTTTACATTAGCACGAATAAATTAATTTGTTGGGCAAGGTTTAATAGTGTCACATAATTCAAGTTTGTATAATTAACACGGAACGGTAAAATATTAAATGTCAGAATCTAATATTAACGTTGTTAACTTTAATTACTTAAACGTTAACTTTAATTAACTTGTTAACAAGGCCGGATTAATCATGTCGGGGCCCCTAGGCAATCAAATTCTCGGGACCCCTTTATCCTTTTGTAACTTCCTAAAATTTTCTATATCACGCGGGGCCCCTTCCCTATGCGGGGCCCGTAGGCAGTTGCTTATATTGCCTAATGGATAATCCGGCCCTGCTTGTTAGTCGAGATTTAATGGAATCTTCATTTAATGAAAACTAGCTAGTTAAAATTAGTCAGTTACTAGTCAAACTAGTCAATTAACTAGTCAGTTTTAAGTTTTAACTAAACTGGATGATCAAACTCGGTAAATAAGATTAGATAAACGGGGCTAGAACAAGACTAAACGGAGCAAGGCCTACAACACTAGACACTGAGATAAGAGAGATATGACAGACATTTTATATTAATCAAACAAAACTAAACAGACAAGAAAATTAATATCAAACTAGACGTATAATACAATACAGACAAGACTAAAATTCTATAAAATAGTTTAGGCATGGAAGATTAGTGCAAGAAGATTAGCCGTAGGTTTCCAGTCGTAGGGCTAATCTAAATCTCGATTAAATACATATTCGAGTAGCAGAATTTTTCTTGTTTCACCATTGTTATATTTTCTTTATTTCTTGTCTATTTAATTTAGTTTGTTAGTGCAAAAGATACACTTACCTGAGTCTTTGTTTCAGTAATATCTGCTGTCGTAATTTTGTTGTTCGAACTATTACTAGTTGGTATAGAAATGGGGGAAAATCAGTTCGCTGTAAAATTATTTATCGTCGACTCGTTTTATCTTGTTTATATTTCCGCTTGGTCATCACAAAAATCGTCTTGTTTTGTATAAAACATATTTTCAGTTTATTCATATTAACTAATTCAGGAAAAAAAAAATGTAGATGAATAAAATTTTTCTTAATAACAATTTTTGTCGGAGTTTTTAAACTGAACTGAAAAAACGTTTGCGGAAGGTCGTCGCGCTTTTTTTAAATTTTTGTCGTAATGAAAGATTTTGAAATCGAGAAAATTTGAGATTGAATGGTTAAATGATGGTTGACGTTTGTAGGCTTTTGGTTTAAAAGGAGCTGCAATGATGATAAATAATTATTCGCGAATTTGTTATTACATCTGTTTGTTTTACACATTGCCCAGATTAACACTTTAACCCCTTCGTTTTACACGGTTCCTTTTTTACACGTTCTCACTTTAAAACGGTAACAAAATTTAATAATTTAAAATAAATTGTGCAGGATTTAAATTTAAAAATAATATTTACGTTTTAATTTAAACCTTTTTTTAAAGCGAGAAAGTGCAAAAAAGGAACTGTGTAAAATTAGGGAGTGTAGTTATGAAACTAGCTGAATCCATTTTGGAGAAAGGCATACTTTGTTTTTAGACAATTCGTGTTCACCACCAAAATTATTCCAAATTTTATATGAAGATAATATAAATGTTGTTGGAACGAAGAGAAAAAATCGCAAAAATATGTAATATTATAAATCATTTTAATTAAAATAAATTTATTGATAATATATTTATACACATTTATTTTGACGTTGTTAAATTATGGGTTGCATTTCTTTTGAGTCCTTCAAGAATTTACGATTGGTAAGAAAGTTGTACGACAAGTAAATAATGAATGCAAGTAATGAGATTATGATGATTAAGAAAATGTTGTTGAAAATATAGAAAAAGTTGCTGGGCGTGTTGTTGGTGTCGGAAGGCTTCGCTTTGATGTCTTTCATAAAAGCTATTAACACGTTCTGGAGGTTTTTCAGTTGCTTTTCTGTTTGTTGGTTTCCTTCAGAAATTGAAGCCGAAATGATTTTCTCATGGTTCCTCGTGATTTCTAAAATCAACGTTTCATTTTGCGACTTATCTTTGAGAGCAATTTCTGCAAGATTCCTTAATAATTCTAATACTACGGTTTCATTTTCTAATTTTACGTTGAGAGTAATTTCCTTCAACTTGTCCATGAACAGATTTTGATTTCTTTCCATTTCGGCAGACTTCTCTGAATACATTTCTTCTTTAAAATCCGTCAGAATGTCCAATTTTTCTTTTTGATATTTAACAAATTCACTGAACATTCCGTAAAACGTGGAATTTAGGAAAACATCTTCGAAATTCTCCAAGAAATCTTCTCTTGGTGGGGGAGTTTCAGAAGGTTCTTTATTCGAATACTGGAAATTAGTTGTCAGTTGCAAAGATTTCTCTGTGGTGGAACTAAAGTTACAAGAAATTCCGTGAAAACTGTAACTTTCTGTTGCTGAACCTTCATCGACAATAATGTTGGCCCCTTTTAGAACTTTCAACATTTTTACAAGTAGTGAACAATCTATGTTGTTATCATGGATACTAATTGATTGTAATGTAGTTGAATGCTTGAGGTCGATTATGGAAATATTTTTAAGAAAGTTATTATGCAACTGAAGATCTATCAACTTTGGAGTATTTTGGAATACATTCGGATCCAAAACGGAGAGCCTATTAAAACTCAAATCCAGAGTTTGTAATGATTTCAAGCCTATAGAAAATCCTAAATCCAATTTCGATATCGAATTACTGCTGAGATTGAGATAAATCAATTTAGTCAATTTATCGAAAACCCTTAGTTTAATTTCAGTTAGAGAGTTTCTGGACAAATTTAAATATAATAAATTCGAATTGTTACTAAACGTCCCTCTGTCCAACACCTCCAATTGATTATTTGATAAATCCAAATTCTCTAGATATTTTGAAAAACTGAACAAACTTCTACTTTCGTTGTATGTATCGAAGTTGCTTAAAATCGACGTCGAATCTAAACTATTGAACGATAGATCTAACAATTTTAATGTATTCTTCTGTGGTTTAAATGCATCAAAGTCTATCCAGCTGATGTTGTTGTGACTCAAAGATAATTCGCTGAGGTTAGTTTGTGTTTGAAAAATTTGTTGTATTTCTGTTAAATCGCTGTAATCTAGTTTCAGTTTTAATAAACTTGAAAAGCCTACGAAAGCTTTTAAATCTATTTCCGTCATCTGACTATTTGTAATTTCAAGTATAACCACTGGAATATCATATTTAAATGTGACATTGAATGCGTCTTTATCTAATTGTGGAATGAAACTTCTGTTAATTTTTATTTTAGCATAGTTTTTTGTTCTCAATGTGGTTTGTAACGTTTGGTAAATTGGATACTCTTCAGGAAGATAAATATTTTCAAAATTACATTCGATATTCGGAAATACACTGGTTCTCTTATAATTATGGTCGTAGCAAAGTGAAAGTATTTCTATGAACTGGAGCTTGAATATCAAAGTCCAAACCAAACACACGTTTACTTTCCTCATGGTATCTAAAACAGAACAAGACAGTTTCGCATTATTTACCAAATTTTGTATATCCAGTTTCTCTTCATCTTATTGTCTCTACCTCGTCTGTTCTACTTTTAGCCGCTTAGTAATAGTTAATTAATATTTTCTACTCAATATTCAATATCTCTCCTCTACTTCCCGATTTTCGGGACAAGACAAAATAAGAATCTAAATTTATAGAGACTAGACTACAATCAAGATTTAGTTTAATAATCAATACAGTTTTAACGAGCACGTTTTTGGAGGATTAAATTGTATATAAGGATAAGGTTTAGATTAGAAAGAACAAGTCGATTTGTTAGTCAAGGTTTAATAGCGCTTTATAATTCTAGTCATATAGTTAATACTGGACGGTAAAACATTAAATGGGCTAGATTAAAGTGACCACACGTCCCGATTTTGGCGGGACAGTCCCGCTTTTTGGAAGGCAGTCCCGCGCCCCGCCGATTTTTTAAAATGTCCCGCTTTTTAGAAAATATCTGCATTTCTTATTTTAAATGTACTGTAATATATAAAATAATTTTTCCACATATTCCCATAAAATCTCCGTTTGTTTAGTGTCACCCAATGAATTTTTTTAATATCCTCCAATTGAACTGTTCATTCTCAAGACATTCCAAGCAGATAAGGAGATTTTATGGGAATATTTGTAACATTTTTTTCAATATATTAACCATTTTCCGAAAATTTATATTTTAAATTAAAACTAAAATCTTTATTAAGCGTAAAAAATATTTTGACCAATTCATGTGAGAATTTTCACATTTTAATAGATGATCTGAGATTCTCTCGGATCAAAAATTTGACCGTGAAAGATTTTTTTTTAAATAATAATATAAAATGAATTAAAAATCATATTCAAATCATGTTCAAATGATTGTTTTTAAAAAAAAAATTTGTAGTTACCAATAATTAATATTAAATACATTACAAAGATATTTGAGTTTCCACACGAAACCTATATCTCATAAATAAAAGTATTTAGTCTCCATACGAGACACTTCGAGACTACAACAAATGTTTAAGTGTGTTCATTCATTCACACTTAACTATGTTTTTACCCAAAAACAATATGTACAAAAACTGTCTATACGACAAATTGTCCCGGTGACAAACTGTTTATACGACAAACTGTCTGTATAACAATGATATATGAGTTTCCACACGAAACCATTATCACACTCCTAAAAAGTATTTAGTCTCCATACGACACATTTACTTAAAAAATGCTTAAGTGTTCATTCACACTTAAGTATGTTTTTGTACAAAAACTGTCTATATGACAAACTGTCTATACGACAAACTGTCCATAGGACAAACTGTCTGTAGAACAAAAAAGATATATGAGTTTCCATATGAAACCAGTTCCACATAAAGATTATTTAGCCTCTATTCGGGACACTTACTTGAAAAATGCTTAAGTGTGGTGATTCATTCACACTTAAGTATGTTTTTTCTTGTACAAAAACAACATGTACAAAAACAGTCTATATGACAGACTGTCCATTCGATAAACTGTCTATGACAAACAGTTTATACGACAAACTGTCTATACGACAAACTGTCTGTACAACAAAAAAGATGTATGAGTTTCCATATGAAACCAGTATCACATAACAGTATTTAACCTCCACATGAGATACTTACATAAAGTCTAGTAGTAAAAAAAAAATTTACTTACATAAAATTTTAAGTGTGGTGATTCATTCAAACTTAAGTATGTCTTTGTACAGAAATAACATGTACAAAGAGCTGTCTATACGACAAACTGTTTATACGAAAAATTGCCCATATGACAAACTGTCAATACGAAAAACTGTCCAAGCGACAAACTGTCCAAACGACAAACTGTCTGTAAGACAAACTGTCCATACAACAAACGGTACATACCACTAACAGTCCATACGACAAAATGTCCATTAGACGAAGTTACAAAAATACTTACAATAAAGGTCTATATTATAAAACAATTTCATTTTTTAGAAGAAAATCTGGATAAAATTCCGATAAATTTCTTCCCAAAAGCAAGAAATAGCTCTTACTGAAGACGTAGAAGCAACTAATGCTAGGAGAGCATTCTGACTCTAAAATGGAAATTCCAATAAAAACAGAACCTCAATGAAAGAGGTACAATACGACAGAAGCATCGAATCGGTCATCAAATCACCAGCAGCCCCTAAGGAAGTAGATGAGTCAGCAGGCTGTCTAAAATAGTTTACGCAAAACTAGGAATAAATTACCTGGGATAAATTTGTGCTAGATTGTCTGAAGGGTAATAAAGTACCGTCCAGAGAAATCCATATCAAACAAAACCACTAACAGACCAAAATTGGGCTAAAAATGGTATTATAAAAAGTAGGCATGAAATAAATAAGCTCTTAGCTAAAAATGTAATAGAGCCTTGTCAAAATGAATATAATGAATTCATTTCCTCTTTGTTCTAAGTAGACAAGCCAGATGGCTCCAGTAGATTTATTATTAATTAAAAAAAAAAAAAATCTAAACACACTTATCGATACTGTCCATTTTAAAAATGGAAGATATTAAGTCCAGCAAACACTTGATATCTATTGGATCATATATGTGTTCGATAGATCTAAAAGATATTTACTACATCATGCCTATTTTAAAAATTTTAAATTAAGAGACAACTCTTCAGTTTTTTTTTGCCTTCCCCTTGGTTTATGCACAAGTCCTTTTGTTTATACAGACAACTAGGTACTTTATCAATTATTTACCTTGATGATCTATTAATTGTGGGAAATTCGTATGAATCCTGTAAAAATTCACAAAATTTGGTGAAAAACATGTTGGAACAATTGTGCCTTGTCATAAACCACCAAAAAGTTCACAAACACCAAGTCAGATATGCAAATGCTTTGCTTTTATTATAAAATCATATAAAATCAGTAGATTTTAGACTTGTGTTGACAGACGGCAGCTTGCCCACGGGTGGCATGGATTCATCTACTGTAAAAGACTAGAAAGGCAAAAATAACTAGCCTTAATTTTAAGTGACAACGACTACGACAGTAGAAATTATGTCAATAAACTAATAATGGAAGAACTGTATTGGTGGAAAATAAATACACCAACAGGTTCTAACCTAAATAGAACACTTCAGTTTAAACTTGAGATATCTTCGGATGTATCTCTAACCGGGTGGAGTGCACACTGTAATGACGTAAACGCTCATGGTTTCTGGACGAAAGAGGAAAGAAAATTTATCAGAAACTATCTACAAGTATTAGCAGCGTTCTTTGGTCTAAGATGTTTCGCGAACAAAGTATCAGACGGCAAAATTCTCTTAAGAATTGATAATCCGTCTGCAATTTTTTATATCAATAGGACAGGCGGCATTCAATATCCCCACTTAAATGCATTAGCAATAGAGGTCTGGCAATGGTGCTAGAGGAGAAAAATCTGGATTTACACGTCATACATCCCGTCAGTTATGAATAAAGAGGCTGGTTTAGCATCGAGAATCACTAATATAGATACTGAATGGGAGCTATGTAAAAAGTTTGTAATTTTCTCAATTGAACTTTTTTACTTTTTATCAAGTTTGAATCGAAAATGCCCTAGATTTTGTTCTCGCTTCCCAGATCCAAACGTGATGACAGTAGATGTATTTACTATTATGTGAACCAATGAAAAATCTATGTTTTTCCCTCCTTTCGCACTTACCCTTAGAACTCGCAAAAAATAATAACCGATAAAGCTGAGGGATCAGTCGTGGTACCATTGTGGTCAACCCAGCCCTGGAACCCGCTCTTTAAATCACTACTTACCGAACGGCGTTTAGTTAAAACCTCACAAAAATTTATTATTGTCTCCTTCCAAGCAAGAAATACATCCACTGGCACACAAACTTTCATTGGTTGCAGGTAACTTGTCCGCAAAGCGCTCCTAAGTAAAGGAATAAATGAAGCATCTACAGAAATCATGATCAAGGCCATAACACCATCAACACTCAAACAATACCAAGGTACCTTAAAGCTAACCAAGGCGGAAATTTTCTACATCAAAAAATATTCCAATATTTAACGCAATTACAGTAAATATATTATAAAACGTTTTCTAACGGAAAGTTAGACGTTTAGTTAGCTCCGTTCGAAAACGGAGCAAGCTATGGAACTTTGAACTGCAACAGATCAGCTATATCACTCATCTCTACTCAAGATCTCGGTAAGGATAAACTGCTGTCCCGATTCTTCAGGGGAATGTTTGAGGAACGACTACAAGGTTTAAATATACAAGTACAGGGGACACCAGTTTTGAAGGACTTGGCCTGATTAAATCAGCTGAAAGTAGCTAAAAGCAGCTAAAGGGTGCAGCAGAAAAAGTATCAACGATGCTTATTTTATCTACAGCATAGCAAACTATCGCACTAATTAATATAAAAAACATATCCATGGACAAATAGACAATAACAATAAAAATACCAGACCTGATAAAAATGTCCAAGCCAGGAAGTAATAAATCAGAGCTTATACTACCTTTTGTATAAAGAACAACCTGGCCTATGTGCCGCTACAGCTGTATTCACTACTTGAATAAGACAAAACACCTAAGAAATGAGCAAAACAACAAATTACTCATATCAAACATCAAGCCATACAAAAACGTAACTTCTCAAACGATTGGTCACTGGGAAAAATCCTTGCTGTCTAAAGCAGGCATTGATACAAATCACTTCACAGCACATAGTACAAAATATGCCGCAGTATCAGTGGCTGGTTTTGGAAGTGGATATATACACAACCAGACGTAATGCTGGTTGGCCTCAACGGTCACAGACCTTCGCAAAACTTTACAATCGCCCGATCCAAGATAATAACGATACGTTCGCAAAATCTGTATTATCTAACGCACGGTAACTCTTTTCTTTATGGTTTCCAGTCATGTAACATGATAAATGAATGAGTTTTCCTATACGCCAAAAGTCTACAAATCATCGAGAACGAGACGTGTAGTATAATTGAACGATCAAACGAGCCCGCCGAAGGCGGGCGAAGTTCGATCGTGATTATACGATACGTCTCGTTCGAAGATGATCAATCTCCAACCCTACATGTACCCGTTAATAAACATACCCCAGATCATCTTGCAGGGAAAACTGAACTACAAAAATCTCTAAAAATATGACTGTACAGGGCCGGGCCGGCTAGTCCACACTAGCCTAGGCGCCAAATTTCAAACTCTAAAAAGTGTGAAATGTAAGCAATGACGAGCATACTACAAATCATCTTCGAACGAGACGTTTCGTATAATCACGATCGAACTTCGCCCGCCTTCGGCGGGCTCGTTTGATCGTTCAATTTTATTCGTGTCTTGGGATACTATGGGATCAACTTGGTTATACAAAAAGTATTTTTCTAATAATTTCGCTGCATCGAGTGCTTGTTTAATGCTTGGTGGAGGCTCAGGATCATCCGTCTCATCCTCTTCATCCCATTGTTGCTGTTTCTCAGCCTTTGCCTTGAGACTTTTAATCAGGCTTTGATATATTGGTTGTAAGACACTAGTCGTGTTCAACTGTATGTTTTGAAGGTTAGATATATGAGGGTGAGCAGAGCAGTTGTCGACAAGAAGCAAGATTTTTCGTTCCTTTAGTTTTGCATCCCACCTTCGCAATTCTCCTTCAAGCAGTTGACTTGTCATCCAGGCTGATTTATTAGCTTTATAGGTGACTGGCAATTGATTAATGTTCTTACAACACCGCGGATTTTTTGATTTGCCTATTATCACTACCTTCCTCTTTTCTGTCTCACTTTTCCTCCTACACACTTTTCTCCTTTAAATTTCAAAGTTTTATCTGGAGTCAACTTAAAGAAAATTCCGGCTTCATCAGCATTAAAAATGTCACTTGGAGCGTACTTTTCTTTCAATTTTGGCCACACTCTATTAATCCAGTCGTCAATAACATTCGTATCAACACTTCGTGCTTCTCCATTAATTTTACCATAGTTGATATGGTGACGTTGCTTGAACTTTCCGAGCCATCCTTCTGATGCTTTGAAAGCCGTTAAGCCAAGTTCTTCAGGCGCTGTCTGTGAAACCATGATAGCATAGCTTGATCCAAATCTTCGTATTTAGATTTCTTTAATTTCTTAGAAGATTTTCCATCCTCCTTCGCTTGTAGATTTTTTTCTTTGTTTTTCTATATTGTAGACACGGTAGAGCGACTGAATCCAAAGCGTCTTCCAACATCACTTATCTTTACTCCCGCCTCTATTGCGCGTATTAATAAAACTTTTTCGTTAATACACAAGGATTTTCTCTTACTCGCCATGTTCATAGTTTGAAAGTTTGTTACCAACTAAGAATATATATAGGATGTATGTAATATATATATATATATATATATATATATATATATATATATATATGTATGTATATATATATATATATTTATACGTATATATGCTCCATAACATCCTAAAAACAGTCCAGCAGCCGAGGTAAATACGTGCAAGATAATTACAATAAACAAACAAACGAATTTCTTAAAATCTTCGGTACGTATGATGCCGACAGTCTTGGTAAATACGGGCTAGACAATAAAGCAATATAATAAAAAACACAAGAACGTACACAGCTGCAGTTATTATTAATTTTGGCAACTTAGAAAACTCTGTTTATTGCTTAATAATTTCGTATTGTTGCCGTTATGTAGAGTGGCTATGATGCTACATCGAGTGTATCATTCTATGGACAACAAGGTAAACCAACCAAAGTCAAGTAATTTCGACGTTTTCGGGAGTTTGTCGTTAAATCGAGTGATATTACATTGAGTTTACACTGTATTTAAACTGTAATTTTTAAAGTGGACTTTGTTCCGTGCACGCGAGTGTTTCACCGTTATGGGGAGACTGGACCCTTGACGACCTGGCACGGGCGGAAGGAGATTTACAACGGCTCGGGATGACCGCTTTATTCTGTCAACATCATTAAGACATCGTCACCTTAAAGTTGTTCCACTGCAATAACAGCTCCTTGAAGTACAAAGAGTGGCTATTAGTCAGTGGACGGTAAGACGAAGACTGTCTGGAAGTAACTTTGCCCCTAAAATACATGAAGTTTATCTTAAACTTACCTCAGCTCATCGTCAAGCACTTATGCATTTTGCAAGAAATCATTTAAATTTAACGTTGGAACAATGGAGGGTCTGTTCTGTTTTCAGATGAGACCAGAATATGCCTCTATGGTAGCGACTGAAGAAGAAAAGTGTACCGGAGATCAAGAGAGTGTTTTGCAGAATGCTTCATTGTAGAGAGGACTGCTTATGGAGGTGGTTCCTGCATTATCTTGGGTGCAATTTCTATTGGAGCACGAACCGACCCTGCTTTCATCATTAGGGGCGCCGGTTGTCACGGGAGAAGATGTTTAACAAGTGGACACCGAGCAAGTTTAGCAGTTCATGTGGTATCTTACGCCGACTACATTGGAGAAGAATTTATCTTTATGATTGACAAAGCGAAGCCGCACACCGCAGGAATCGAGCAAAAATTACATTACAGAAATCGCTTTTCGGGTTATGGAGTGGTGTCTGCATGTAGTTCCGACCTAAATCCGATAGAACATGCGATGTGCTTAAAAAAAGAATTCGAGCTAAGATTCGTGCCCTAACCTTGATCTCTGAATTTATGGTTGCAGTAGAACAAGAGTGGCTTAACATCCCACAAGAAACTTACAAACCAGCGAGCGAATAGCGAACTCGGATATATGCCTAATCGTATGAGAGATGTTATTAGGGCAAGAGGGGGTCATACCCAGCGCAGTCGTTTGGATTTTGAGGCCCCGGGCCTCTATATATTGAGGTGGGGCTCCCAGTAAATAAAAAAAAGTGAATAAACAAATAATTTTTTTAATTTTTAATACATGCAAGAAAGGAATATATGTATAGAAGAAATATAATATAATAATATATTAATATAAAAGAAAAACAAAATTGAACTTTATTTTCCTTGCTTTAATTTCTAAAATGGGGGGGGGGGCAAAATGGGGGGCGGGGGGCGCAGCCTCTGTGGGGGCTCCCCTAGTCCGTGGGCCCCGGGCATTCGCCCGATTGACCGACGCTAGCGACTCTACTGGTCATACCTATTAAAATTTAGTGGTAATTTAGATATTTATAAATATTTCCCTTATTAACCATATTTCTTTTAGTAATAAAAACTAGTACATGTGGATCGTATTTTTCGGAATGGAATAGTTTTTGTGGATGGAAGAGTTGAAAATAATGGAATAGTTGCTAAAGGTGGAATAATTGATGAGGGTGAAATTGTTTATGAATATATACAATGTTATATATATATATATATGAATATATACATTGTATATGAATATATACAATGATAGTAGTTTATGATACAAGTGTGTGAAGAAGGACTTTTGTGCATGAGTTGCGAAGTTTAAATAGCCGAAAGAGCCGTTTAAAGAGTTAACGAGCCGTCAGAAAATTAATTTTTCCTACGTCTAGTTTTTTGTTTAGTGACACAAGTTGACATAGTAACAACAAACAGAAATCGTTTATTAATGAAACTACATTTTATTTATATTGGACTTTTACGTACGATTTGGTTACTTCTACACACGATTATAAAAATGACATCCTTCACATACAATAATCTATTAATTTGTTCAGTTTAGTGTGTTAGTAGATAAAATATCTTTTGTGAATTTGTCCCGCTTTGTCTCAATGAAAATGTGGTCACTTTAGGCTAAATTCTAATAGTAAGTTTTACACTTTAGACACGTGTAACCGTGTTCAGACCCTGGGTCGGCAACCTTTTTCTGACGGCGGGCCATTTCTAAAATACAAATTTTAAGCGGTCCGCACCGTCAGATGTTTTCGAATGTAATATGAAGCTTAAATAGTTTTTAATTATTTAATTTTTAACTAATTGAATATAAAGATTATTTGGAATCATGCTATATAATACATGCTATAATAACATCGGAGAACAAAAATTGAGTGACATTTGTTATAAAAGAAAATAAAAAAGACATTTGTTATAAAAGAAAATAAAACTCCAAATATGCAAAAAACAATTTAATTATTGAAACAAAAATAAAATTAAAATTTGATGCGATTTTTGTTCTTGAATGTTTTTCGAAAATTCATTTATATCGAGCTGGGTTTAAGATACTGAGATCCTTAAAAGGTTGTACAAATTTTCCTAACCCGTCTATCTATCTCATATTGACCGACCAATCTTAGTATCAACTCCAATTCTTCTAAGCTTCTATGTTCATTTAATTCATATTCGCGTTCGCAGCAAAATTCCATAAATAATCCCCAAATATATTTGTGACTGTAGGTTGTATTTCTGTGATTTTTTTATTTTATTAGCGCATTTATACTTTGAACATTCGCATTGCCAAAACGTGACATTTTGCAATTCATTTGGAATGAAGTTGTCAAACTCAATCGTGTTGTCACAGTGGTTGATATTTGCACTGAATGCAATTATCAGTGTAATGTTGACATGATTGGGTGAAATTGTTTCATATGAGACAAAATGACAAAATTTGATTGGTTGTTAGAATAGTAAAAAAATATTCATCAAAATTGTTTTTATATACATTGATTGTAAATCAATTAACTTTACTTGTTAATTTTCTGGTGCTTTTAAAATATCAAATCGTATATGATTTTCGAAATGGAAATTTTCGATGGTGCATACCGAAAAAATCATGTTGCTTGGTGGGTCGCACAAAAACTTGGGCCGCATGCGGCCCGCGGGCCGCGCGTTGCCGACCACTGCTTTAGACTATCTAAATGTTCTTTAACTAGACTTGTTAATCGAGATTTAATGGAATGTTCATTTAATGAAAACTAGCTAGTTCAGTTTTAGATTTTAACTAAGCTGAATGAATAAACTGTTAAACAGTACTAAACGGAGAGAGGTACGCGTGCTGCACTACACAAGATTAGAGAGACATGATAGACATTTTATATTAAACAAACAAAACTAGACAGACAAGATAATTCATATCGAACTAGGCGTATAATACAATACAGACAAGACTAAGGACAAATTAGACAAACAAAATTCGATAAAAAAGTTTAGGCGGAGAGGATTAGAGCGAGAAGATTAGCCGTAGTAGTTCGTATTAGTTTCCAGCCGCTGCGTATGTATTTTCTGCTCCTTACTTGTCTTGTACTCGCCATTCTTATATTGCTATTTTTCTTGTCTATGTAATTTAGTTTGTTAGTGCAAAAGATTAATACACTTACCTCTGTCTTCGTGTCAGTAATATCTGCTTTTGTTTTTCTGTTGTTTAACTGTTACTAGTGAGTATATAAATGGGGGAAACTTTGTTCGCTGCAAATGATTTATCGTTGACTCGCATTATCCTGTTTATATTTCCGCTTGGTCATCAAAAAGCTCGTCTTGTTTTGTATAAAATATATCCCATCAAAAACATAAAATGTAAAAAATGCCAAGTCTCGTACCGCAGTTCTTTCGCTACAAAAAGTTAAGTTCGCTACAAAAAGGCACCAGTAAACCTAAGAATAAAGTATTTTAAATAGTAGAATATGTTGCCGTGCAATTGCCAAGTCGTTATAATTATAATAGAAATAAAGGTGTCTAATATTGATACGGTCAGTATAAATGTTGATTATACCGGCATCCAAACCGGTTAAAACCGAACCCGGTTAACCGGGTTTTCTGTTAAAATTTACGAAACCGTAAAACCGGTTTTTTTTTTTTTTTTTTTTTTCTTCAAATGGAAAATAATTTTATTGTAGATTTATTTGTACTAAAATAAAACGTAGGGGTCCTCCATTAATCACGTGATGTTTTTTAGCAACTTTTGAATCCAAAGTTTTAAGAACTTCGTGCCAAGAAACTCTCCAACTTCTACATGCGTCCTCTCTAGCTGACCAACGTGTCAAATTTACTCTCTTTATCGTTTCTCTTTCCCAATTTCAGTCATTAACTTTTGCCAGCGTTGTGTCAAATTTATAAAAATCTTAGTCTTAGATATTCTACATGAGTCGCTAAAAAAGGATCGAATTCAGCTAACAGTTCCAAAATAATACAATAATTTCCGTTATTCGGATCACTGAACTTTTTATTTTTCCCTCTGCAGCACACAACGGAAGAAAAATTAATCATATAAGAAATTGCATGACTCAATCAACAGAGGCAGCTTTTCTTTTCGGCGGCTTTTTCATTTGTATCGCTGCTCTATATCTGTCTCAAGAATCAATGCCACTACGCGGCGTTTGCCCCTAACAGATCGGCCCCGTCGATCCTGCTTCGGACCAACCACTATTACGCTAATTGTAAAGCAAAATTATTTAACAATATATATATAAATATATATAAAATATATATATATAAATATATATAAAAAACCTAACCTAACCCAATTACTAGGCAAATTGTAGAAAAAAATAATTTAACAATACGTGGTGAAAGATATTACATGTTGAATTGTTTGTTTGTGGACCTAATAACATTTACATTAAGGTATATAAAAATGAATCTTTTTATTTTCTGTACGACAAAAAAAATGTTGGCCCCAAATTTGTCACCCTTAAAATCTGCCGCCTTAGGCTCCAGCCTACTCAGCCAATCTCTCTCAGTTACTCTACTCAGTAACCGATAGTGATCGAAAATTTATGTAATGCACTGAAATCGATTCAACCCACCTTAACAGATAGCGAGAGAGTTTTTTCGGTCGGCGGTAATTTCTGTACAAAATTTCGATCGTCAATGAAATATGACCTCTTAGATGCGTTAATTTTCCTGAAATATTATTTTATTAAAAAAAAAACTTTATAATTTGTGTTACTTTTTTATTATCATAAAATAATCAAATTATGTATTTTTATATATACCTACTCCAATAAAAATTATTTTAAATCCTATTTGAATTTTTATATAAATATTGTGCCAGTTTTTAGGGTTCCGTACCGAAAACGGAACCCTTATAGGATCACTTTGTTGTCCGTCTGTCTGTCTGTCTGTCTCTCCGTCTGTCTGTCTGTCTCTCCGTCTGTCTGTCTGTCTGTCTCTCCGTCTGTCTGTCTGTCAAGACCATTTTTCTCAGGAACGCGTAGAGGTAACAAGTTGAAATTTGTATCAAAAACTCGGGTTTGCGGTCTCTTTCAGCTGTGAAAAAATCAAACTTGTAAGTCAAAGCGATCAAAAGATATGACCGTTTATGTCGCATATTTTGCGATTTCACAAGGGAATCAAAACCTATAGGGTACTTCCCGTTGACCTAAAATCATGAAATTTGCCAAGAAGCGGTGTCTTACAGCACATATAAAGGGAAAAATCTGAAAACGTAAATATGTAGTTTAATTACAAGAAAAATGCGAATTTACTATTAGAAACTTATGAAAATACACTAATGTTGTCGTAGTGGTATTGTTAGGCTCCAGAAGCATATGGGTTGCATACAGTTAGGTCCTCACCGGTTAGATCCGAAGGTTAAAAAGTATGTGTTGGCACCAAGCTGTTTATTCTAAATTTTCTTTGTTTATATTCGTTATGCATTTCATTACGTACGGTCTTTAATACATAATATATACAGGGTATTTATAATGTCTAAATTTTGCATGTTTATAACCGACATGCGACATATTCAAGTCCCGTAACATCCTGTATATATTATATTTCGTCTAATTTTTCTTTATAATCTACATACTTATACTTAAATCACGTACGCCCTATATTTTTTGGTAGTCAATTGCCCAAAAGCTGTCAATTGAACAACTGAATGTTAAGAGTATCGAAATAGATCTAGAAATAGTTAATATATTAGTTTATATTAGATCTAGAAATAGTTAGATCTTAATATAAATTACTGAATAAGTGTTATACTAAAAGTTTGTTATATAAAAAGTTTTCTTTTTATAAGTTTAAAAATATTTGCGTTATTTAAAAAAAATACCCTGTATACCTTTATACAGGGTATATAAGTATACAGGCAAAATTGAGCAGTAAAAACCCCTAAACCCCTAAACACTCATAGTGAATGGGCGATGTATAATAATAAAATATAGGGTAGAATTCCGTCGTACGACAGCGTCATCTTGAGGTTATGCTTGCAACGGTACTAAGATGGTCGTGATTTCAGGAGGGCCACTTGTCAAGTTAACTGAATGTGCTTGCTACGTCCTCCACAAAAAAAAGATACCTTACTTACAAGTTTGTACGGAACCCTCGTTGCGCGAGTCACAACTCGCACTTTACCGGTTTTTTCTTTTTTATTCTTTACGTAAATATAATGAAATAAAACACAAATATTTTTTTTATATATTAAATAATTATAAATGGTGAATAAATATTTATTTTATTTGGTTTACAGTCGCAATTTATTTATTTTTATACTTAAAACCGGGTTTTAACCGGTTAACCGGTTTTTTCTTTACTAAAAAGTGAAAACCGGTTTTTTAAATTTCACCGGTTTTTTTGGATGCCCTAATGTTGATGCCCTAGGTAATTGATTAGATAACAATTTATAACAAAATAGTTGAATAGGTGCTTCTACATACACACTAACTATAATAACTGACTTGGTCTTACATGAGATCCCACAACTTTTTGTAGCGAAAGAACTGCGTTACGAGACTTGGCATTTTTTACATTTTATGTTTTTGATGGGATATCATTTCTTTTTGTAGGTCATGTTCCTTTTTTTTCTCGGGAAATATACCGTGTCCGTCAGCTACTCATTTTCTTAAAGCCCATTCCCTGTCTCTATTTTAAAGTTAGCAACCATACGTACAAGCGCGATGCGTTCGTTGAATATTATTTTTAATAATCCTTATTTTTCATTTAATGGAAAATCAAATTTAGGGATTTTTTATTTTTTTCTTCCTTTATAGGCTAAAGGCTAACTAAAATTCAAAATTTGGAGTTTGTAAGATTGCTAGAAGTACCTTAGAATTTTGATGACCGGTGACAAAATTAAGAAATTTTTAAATAATCATTATTTTTCATTTAATGGATAATGAAATTTTTTGATTTTTTTCATTCCTTTATAGACTAGAGGATAACTAAAATTCAAAATTTGGAGTTTGTAAGATTGCTAGAAGTACCTTAGAATTTTGATGATCGGTGAGTGTGTCACTTACAAAATTAAGAAAATTTAACAAGATAACAAGGCGATAATTCGTAAACTATAAGGTATAATTATTAGGTATTTCGTCAATATAGCCAGTTATAGTATGTCTCTTGATATCTAAAAAATCAAACTTCTTGCTTTATACACAACGAAGTTACAGGAGGTCAAAAGTGTTGTGTTTCGCTTCGAGAAAAGGTAGTACGGTTGTGCTCGACTTGGCGGGCGCACTGCCGTGCCCCCAGATATTTTTTTAGCTTTTGTAATATAGGCACATGACTCATGTACCCATATAAAACATTTTACGCATTAAATCATATCCTCCAGTCGAATTTCATGAATGGGAATGTTTGCAGTTTCACCACGAGTGTTAAATTCTTCATTTATTATAGATACATTGCTATTGACATCTTCTGTTATAGTTTGTGGGTTATTTATAAGAGAGCTTGCCTCGAAATCTTTAGAACTTACCGAGGTACGCAAACCTGTTGAACTTGTTGATATTCGGAAATAGTTTACTTTCAGAGTGTTTTGTAAGCTAATTTTACACTTGTCATATTTAGTATAACATGTGGGCTTATATTTAATACAAGAATGTTTAATATGTATATACTATTAGCATGGCCACCGCTGTTCATGGTGGGTCTCTACTGGCAACGGTAAAAGGTAAAGTGAGTAATGTTCTTAATCAAATAATAATATTACGAACGTTTTCAGATAAATTATTTCTTTCTATACTATTTTTCGGATTTTCGATTTTCGGATAGTTAAAGATTAATTTTCAAAAAACACCTCAACTTTGTTTGTGAGGGAGACACCTTTTACAAGAAAATTGGTAGCAAATCACTTAACCCCTTCGCGCTGAGATCACAACGCCTATAATTTTAAATGGCACGGTGTGGTAAATGATACCTCATTTGAAAGCCCTTTTTGCCCTGAAGAATATACGGTTAACATTTTCCAAATTTATCGATTTGTTGTCGAGATTATTTAATTTAAAGTTACGGACGAGTTCTTCGTTTATGTCGTAGAAAGCAAGTTCAATTGTTCAATCTGTCACGACAAAAACTGCAAAAGTGTAGGAAAAATTCATCGCGCGAAAAGATATTTATTAGTTTAACAAATGCTCAAATTGTGCGCCACGAAATTCCATACAAAAATTAAAATTTCGCTCGAAACGTTCTCTTACATTTTGGAGGGTCTGTGGCGTAATTTGATGGCATTGCAAGATGAGAAAGGAGTGGTAAGACCTATTATCACCTACGGTTCACTCGTATGGCGCTACAAAACAAAAGAAACAAAAAGACCCAAAGCATGCTACAAAAGCTTCAACGGCTCGCGTGCTTGGGAATAACAGGAGCGAGCAATCTACTCCAACCACAGCAATGGAAGTTTGGTTGGACCTACTCCTACTGCACAAACAGGTAGAAAAAGAAGGTATTCTCAGTGTTCTGAGACTGAGGTGTACATCGCCTATTCAGAGACACATGAAAATAAGGGAACAAATCGGAAAGGAATTTCTGAAGCATCCCTGGGACACAATGTCTACAGAATACGACTTTGACATAGCCGTTGAAGTGGTAATTAATGACCGACAAAAGAGTGTTCAAAGAATCGAACATCTGAAAGACAAAGCGTCCATGTGGTAAACCGACGCATCAAAAAGGACTAAGGGTACAGGAATTGCCATATACAGCCGTAACGTAACTATATAACGTAACTCTTCTAGAGACTCTGCATTTTCTCTGAACTTTTGCATAAATTCTACTCTTTAGATGACCCCACAAGAAAAAGTCTAGAGGACTTAAATCAGGTAAATTTAATTCCATAGCATCTCTTCGTCCATTCGATTGTCCCGGGAAAACTCTGTCCAGAAACTCCTGCGTATAACAGTGAAATGTGATCTTATGCCCGCCATACACACAACGGTCCACCGGAGCAAATTTCGGGAGATATCGGAAAGTCGTGAATTTTTTCCTCTTCAACTGGTTTTTGAAAATTTGTGCGAAAGTTTGCGACTCTTAATGAACTCTAATTAATTGCTCCACGACTTTGCAACAGCTTATACTGCGCTTTAATTGACTACAACTAACTGCCAATGAATTTTGCTTTTGTAATTCTCTTTTTTATTAAATTAATTTAACCGTTGGCTTCGCTTTTATGTCCCATTGCAAGCAACACACAAAGAGAAGAAGCAGGTTACTTACTGATCGTATTGCAGTATTGTGTGTTTTCGTTGCGAATGTTATGGGAATATTGTATTGAACGGATTTCTATAATGGCCAATTGATTAAATTCTTATTGTTAGAGACAAATAACGGGTCAGGTTTAATTTTGTAAAATCTTTTATTAATTCCGCACCAAAATTATGGTAAATAATTTTGACAATGTGGAATCATCTTAAATTTCGCTTTTGTAGTAATAATATAAATTTTGTATAATTTTGTTGCGAAAATGCGAGAGTAACTCAAAAACTAAACGAAATTTTGAAAAATGTTGCAAACAAAACTTGCAGAGAATTAAATTTTCTGCAAAAAAAGCTTGTGGTTTAGTGATTTTTATCTCTCCAGTTGGTAATAATCACGTTTGAAACAAAGTCAAGATTCTCTGATTAGTATAGCTATTGTCAGGGTTCGGCGAGCATGTATCAATAGGTTTTAAAATTGATTCAAAATCCGCGTATACAACATTTTTCTATCGAAATTTTGAAATTTTAATATATTCCCCGGCATCATATCACCTCTCTTATCTTTTACAAGGTCTTCTTTCGGCATATTTGGTTTTTGTTTTCAAATTTGGTTTTTGTGTGACATTTTTCTTGTCTCAAGATACGAAAATAACTCAAAAACTGAACGAAATTTTGAAACATTTTGCAAATAAAACTTGTAGAGAATTAAATTTTCTACAAGAAACTTTGTCGTTTAGTGATTTTTTATCTGTCCAGTTGGTTATAATCGACCTTGATACGAATTCAAATTTAGTTCTCGTTTAACATTTTTCTTGTCTCAAGATTCGAAAATAACCTAACCTAACCTAAGTCTTGTCTGTTCGTTCGTTCTATGCGATTGTTTATTAACAATCTCAAAATGTGTTTTTCTATTTTGCGTCTGTAATGGACTCATACCAGCACTCATATGCGTGCGGTTATGGCTCGCCGAGTGCGATACAATTTTCTCAATACGTATCGTCGATTTTTTATTTAGAAATGGCATAAAAGTGCGCAAAATCGAAAAGCAGTATTAAAGAACGTGTTCACTAAGCGCGATTTTTCAGCACGTGTCCATGTTTGCCCAAACTTGTAAACGTAAAATCGCGCTTACCGAACTCGTCCATTAATATGCTATTATGGGTTTTTGAATGCAAGCAATTTGAATATTTTGGTTGGAAAGTGACTTACTTGTCGGTGAGTAGTTCGAGACATCCGTGCCGGTATCTGTAAACGGCCTGCGGCGAAGAATGTTGATAAAAATCGTTGAAGCATCCGCCTTCGGAGGATTTGCACATGTAGGCTGTTAGCACGCAGGCTGGCAGATTGCAGAAGCACCGCACCGAGTCGGCAACTAGAACACAAAAAAAATACGATAAAAGTTGAAGCGATAAAACTTTTACATTTGTTGTGAATTTATCAATTCAATGTAAGTGGGGATTAGAACGTATCATCCTTTTCACCAACATTAGATGTTGATTTTTTTCGGGAAAAAATTGATATGTATTTGCAATAAAGGCTATTTTGTAATTTGTTGAAGAACTAGTAGAGGTATTTTATAAAAAAAATGAGCCAAAACAGTCTATGATACGAGTGTGTGAAGGAGCTGCGTGAACACTCATGAGTTTAAAGCACTCGCCCTCGGCTCGAGCTTTAAAATCGCACCTCGTGTACAAAAGCCCTTCTTCACACACGAGTATCAAACATTATTATTATTTGATCTTCGAAGAACAAGGTATTACAGTTATTTTATTAAAAAAATAAATGAGCTAAAATAATAATATATAATACGAGTGTGTGAGCTTTAAACTCGCCTTCGGCTCGAGCTTTAAACTCGCAACTCGTGCACAAAACTCCTTCTTCACACACGAGTATCATACATTATTATAATTATTTGATCTACGAAGAACAAGGTATTACCGGTATTTTATAAAAAAAAAAATCCGGCCAAGTGCGAGTTGTGACACGCGCACCGAGGGTTCCGTACAAACTTGTAAGTAAGGTATCTTTAGCAGGACCTAACTGTATGCAACCCATATGCTTCTGATGCCTGACAATACCACGCAACACATTAGTGTATTTTCATAAGTTTCTAATAGTAAATTTGCATTTTTCTTGTAATTAAACTACATATTTACGGTTTTCAGATTTTTCCATTTACATGTGCTGTAAGACACCGCTTCTTGCCAAATTTCATGATTCTAAATCTTGTTGAAATGTCAAATGGTCTTCTAATTAACGATCACCATTTTCTTTCAACGACATAAACTAAAAACGCGGTCATAACTTGAAATTAAATAATCTCGAAAACAAATCGATGGATTTAGAAAACGTTAGTAATATTCAGGGCTAAACGGGCTTTCAAATGAGGTATAACTTACCCCAACGTGCCATTTAAAATTTTAGGGGGTGTGGTCCCAGCGCAAAGTGATTTGGCTACAATTTTTCTTGTTTTTTGAGAAACCATCTTTAACTATCCGAAAATCCATCTGTTTCGTTATCAATGGCCCACCTTCTATAATTGACAGCATCCAGGTGTGTCATACCTGTTGTTTATATATTCGCACAATTTGTAATTCATTAGACAAGTTTAAAGGTTCTATATCGTCTGTTGGGAAGATGTGAAAATCCTGACAATTTTTAAGAATTTCGTTTGAATTTTTTTTGCGCTACTGATAGAATATCATATAAAAATTCAAAAATTTGATTATGATTTTCCAATTGTGTAAATCTTTCTGTAACAGAGTTAGTACAAATATTTAAGAGATAATTAAAAACTTCAACTTCAAATTTTTTAGACAGATTTTCTATTGGTTTAACTTGTAGCGGCAACAAACCAAACTCCATTCGATAAGTAACCAATGTTTGCACCAATGTTTGGACCGTGTCTCACGAAAATCAAATTTTCCAGTTTTAAACAGGGCTGGTCTAATCACTTACCTGTTAGGGTCGCTCGCGTCTCCGCCACGTGTGGAAATTAAGATAATGGGTGGAGAGATCCCTTAAAATTGGTGTCTTCCAGACGTTGAATGCCGCTGCAGCTCTTTGGGCTCGTGATTACACCCCTGGTTAACTTGCGCGATTAACTGCGTGCACGTTTCGGTCTAACTTGGCTTCGCGCTTCGACTCCGTTCCGCTCACTTCTCACACTCGAAGCATACTCCATTAATTTCGTTGATTATTAATTTTGTCTGGATATCCCGTGTTCTTCGGAATAATTAGTTACTTATCTGGTTATTCAATTTCGTTGATTATTAATTTTTTCCAGATATCCTGCTTTTGCCGGAATAATTAGTTAGTTATCTGGTTATTCGATTTCGTTGATTATTAATTTTGTCTGGATATCCCGCGTTCGTCGGAATAATTAGTTAGTTATCTGGTTATTAATTTTTCGTTGATTATTCAATTTTTATCTTACATTGAATTGAAAAATTCACTATGTTTTTACCACACTTATATTATGTAAAAATGTTATACAACTTATTATTCACAGTAATATAAATTTCTACATATACCATGACTTAAGTTTCGACGTTTGACGGTCATTTTCAAGTGAAAATGATCACTTGAAAATGACCGTCAAACGTCGAAACTTAAGTCGTGGTATGTGTAGAATTACATAGTCTAAGTGTGGTAAAAACATTGTGAATTTTTCAATTCAATGTAAGTATGAATTACCACGTAGTAACTGTCGCAACCATCCTATTCAATTTTTATCTGGTTATCCAGTTTCGTTGGAATAAACAGTTGTTGTCTGGTTATTCAGTTTTCGTTGTGAATATTCTTTTTGTGAATATTCGATTTGTGAATATTCGATTTTGGCTGATACCTGATTCTGTATGAGTCTACAGTTTTTCCTTTGAATGTTCCATTTTGGTTTGGTTATTCAGTTCGCGTTTGAATATTCGATTTTAGTTCTTATTTTATTTCTTAGTTTACGAGGGCATTATAATAATTACCCAAATATTTTCGACAATTTTATCTACATTATTTTCGGAAAATTTCCGAAAATATTTTAGTTGGGTCGGTAATGTAATCCTCTAGCAGATTAAGAAATATTTGTACTTGTAGTTTTACGAGGGCATTACGGTGATTACCCAAATATTTTCGGACGGATTTTCAAAAATATTTTATTTGGGTCAATGGTGTAATCCCCGGGGAAATTACGACAAGATGTTTTTCCCGAGAACCGGTAATCACCAAAGCGTCAAATAGCCGAATATAGAAAAATAATCACCCCCAGATGAGGGACCAGTATACCTGGAGATAATATAAATACCTGGACCCCCGAAAAAAATTTACGCTATTTAATATATTAACACATTCTGATAAATCATATTTAGGCTTATAATATGTCGCCTTAAAAATATGGCGCCGTGAGGCGATCGCCTGCCCGACCAGGCGCACGTGCCGGCACTGCTAATCTGTCGTAAGTTTTTGTACAACTTGTGGTTCTTTTTGCGAAGAAAATTCTTCGAAAACTTTTTGCAATTGATTTTATTAGTCTGAAAAATTGATTTGATTACATAATCTACGTGTATAACAATATATAATTGTGATTATATATAGAAATATTTAATTGATAATAAAATTCTTAGAAATGTTGTTAGAAAGTCATGTTGAAACCATTGTAGATCTCTCTGGGTTTGTTGTGTGAATTGGAATCGGAATTTCTCGCGGTGTCGTGTTTTGCAATATTTTCCAAAAAATATTGGAAGCTATTTAATCCGCCTAAATTCCGTTTTTCCTCCGTTTTGGCTTTGTTGCCTTCCATTAAAATTCTGAAATTTTCCTGGAGATTGTTAGCATTTTCTTGGTTTTCCTCTGAATTCTTAAGTTTGGTGTCTTTCATAAGATCCGTTAAAAAATTATTGAGATCGTTGAAAAATTGCAACTGCTGATTTTCCTCCCATATTTTTGCTTTGCTATCTTTCACAAGACTCTCTAAATGCTTTTTCAAGTTGTTGCAAGTTTCCTTGGTTGTTTGCGTTTTGTCGTCTTTAAGATTCGATGGTTTCCCAATGACGACCAAACTTACCGTTTCATTCCCCAGCTTTACTTCCAGATTAATTCCCTTCGAGGTTTCCACTCCCATCTTTTCCAACTTCTTATGATATTCGTTTTCCACGACGAGTTCCTTCACAATACCCGTCAGATTTTCCCATTTTTCTAGTTGATTTTCAATGTATTCACTGAACATTCTGTAAAACGTTGAATTCTCAAAAACCCTTTCGAAAGCATACAAGAAATCTTTTTGTGATGCCACAGCTTCAGAATTTCTTGGTGGGGGGATTGTTGTAGGAGACCTTGTATAGGTATTTTCCCAATACTTTGGTGAAGATTTTGAGGTCGGAGTCGTAGAAGGTCTTCCATATGTACTTCCCAGATTGTTTGATGGGCGCAGAGTATAGGAATAATACTTAGTATAGGAATAGTTTGATGAGGGTTGAGCTTCAGAACGTCTGAAAAGCACATCCCAAAAAGGTTTTGGTTGAGATTTGTTTTCAGAAGGTTCTGCAGAGTTCTCCCAATATTTTAATGGTGGGTTACTACCAGACGGTCTTTGACTTGGCGGACCATTATATCTTGTAATGAAATCCCAAGAAATTGTTGTATATTTGTTATAATGATCTCGAGCATTTGAGAGAGATTTGCTTTCAGAAGATGCGGTAGGGTAATTGTCCCAATACTTTGATATTAAGCGACTACCAGCCGGTCTTCCAAGACCGCGACTTCCATGTCTCGTGATATAATCACCTTTACTTTGCTCAGGACGACTTACAAGAGATTTTGTATAGTAATTATCCCAATAGCTTGGTGTAGGACGAATCCCATAATAGTTCGTTGGATGTGATACAGGAAACGCGCTATCATATTTTTCTGTTGGCGTTGTAGCAGTTGCAAAAGATTCTGGAAAACTAATGTTGCAAGAGATCCCATCACGATTTTTGAAATCCATTGTACGCTCGTCGAGTTTGATATCGACTAGTTTCAGCTGGTGCAAAATCTCTGCGGTGGTTGGACAATCTATTTTGTTTTCGCGTATGCTTATTGATTCCAGATTAGTGTAATGTGCGAGGTTGATTACAGGAACCTCTCTCAGGAAATTATAATGCAGCTGGAGATTTTCTAGTAAGGGTGTATGGTGGAATCCGATGGTGTCGATAACCAGTAATCTGTTCAAACTCAAATCGAGCGTTTGCAACGACCTTAGCCCAACGAAGAACACGAAATCCAATTTCGACAGCGAGTTACTGTGGAGGTTTAGATAAATCAGTTTAGATAATCTTTGGAACACTCTAACCTTGAAGCCGGTTATAGCGTTGTTCGATAAATTCAGATATTTTAGATTGCGATTGTTACTAAACGTTGATCTGTTCAACATCGCTAATTTATTACTAGACAAATCCAACTTCTGTAAAGATGTTAACGGACTGAACGAGCTTCTAACGGTTTTACCCAATGGAGATTCCATGCAAGATAATTTATTAAAGGATAAATCCAGCGATTGTAATCTAGAATTGTTTTTAAACGCTTCAGCATCTATCGACTTGATACTATTGTGACTCAATGACAGTTCGTTTAGTGATCCTTGTTTGTGAAACTCTTGATTTATAATTGTTAAATTGTTGTAATCAAGGATGAGTTCGAATAAGTTGGGGAACTTTGCCAAGGCGTCTTTGTCTATGTCCTTCACTCGGCTGTTTCTAATCGCGAGTTTAAACACTCGTCCGGCTTTCACGCTGAACGAGTCGCTGCTTAATTTCGGAATGTAACTCTTTTCGAAATTGATGTCGGTGTAGCTGGAATTGGTGTAGATCGGATAAAACATCGGCCGAGACACGTTTTCGAAATTGCATATCGTATATTCGCCAACATTGCAGTTTGCAAATATTTGCGCGAATTGAAAATACAAGGTTGCAAATATCCATATTGGTTTCTTCATTTTATCTGAAATATAGAACGGCAAGTGTTTGAAATAATGAAATAATTAACTAAAGTAGTGAGACGTGTTTATATAGACCAGTGGTGGCATCCTATGGCACGCGTGTCACAGCTGACACGTAGAAAAATTTTATTGGCACGCGAACTACTTCTCACGGATGCCTTCTAAACTTGTTAAACTATCGTTTCTAAAATAAATTTTTAAGTTTCTCAATCTACTTTTGTGGAAAATCAATGGTGTAAAATATAAGACGTGTTCAAAATGCGCCGATTGGTTTGCCCGTAATTGCAAAAGGCGCACAAATATTTTCTAATTTAAAAAATTCACCAAAACTGCAATTACAAAACTACAATTTTTAAATTTGGCAATTTGTGAGGTTTCGCAGGAATATCAAATCATACCAAGTTTCATCAAAATCCGTCGATTGGTTTGTCAGTAATTGCAAAAGACGCACACCAATTTACAAACTTCAAAAATTCACAAAAGCCGTATTTACAAAGCTACATTTGTGAAATTTGACAATTTGTGCGATTTCGCAAGAATATCTAATCCTACCTAGTTTCATCAAAATTCGTCGATTGGTTTATCCGCAATTGCAAAATGCGCACAAAAATTTCATTCACCAAAGCCGTATTTACAAAGCTATAATTTTGAAATTTGGGAATTTCTGAGACCCCGCAAGAATATCAAATCATATCACGTTTAATCAAAATCCGTGGATTGGTTTTCCTGTAATTTCCAAAGGCGCACAAAAATTTCCAAAATTCACGAAAGGCGTATTTACAAAGCTATAATTTTGAAATTTGACAATTTGTGAGACCTCGTAAGAATATCAAATCATACCACGTTTGATCAAAATCCGTGGATTGGTTTTCCTGTAATTGCAAAAGGCGTACACAAATTTTCAAATTTCACCAAAGCCGTAATTACAAAGCTACAATTTTCAAATTTGGTAATTTGTGATATCTTGTAAGAATATCAATTCATACCAAGTTTCATCAAAATCCGTCGATTGGTTTGTTCGTAATTGCAAAAGACGCACAAAAATTTACAAATTAAAAAAATTCACCAAAGCCGTATTTACAATTTTAAAATTTGTGAATTTGTGAAATCTCGTAAGAATATCAAATCATACAACGTTTTATCAAAAGTTGTCGATTGGTTTGTCCGTAATTGCAAAAGTCGCACAAAAATTTACAAACCACAAAAATTCACAAAAGCCGTATTTACAAAGCTACAATTTTAAAATTTCGGAATTTGTGAGATCCCGTAAGAATATCAAATCATACAACGTTTTATCAAAATCCGTCGATTTGTTTGGCAGTAATTTCAAAAGACGTACAAAAATTTCCAAAATTCACGAAAGCTGTATTTACAAAGCCACAATATTGAAATTTGGCAATTTGTGAGATTTCGCAAAAATATAAAATCATACCAAGTTTCATCAAAAGCCGTCGATTGGTTTGTCTGTAATTGCAAAAGGTGCACAAAAATTTACAAATTTTAAAAATTCACAAAAGCCGTATGTAAAAGGCTACAATTTTGAAAATTAGGAATTTGTGAGATCTTGTAAGAATATCATACTACATTTCATCAAAATCCGTGGATTGGTTTGCCTGTAATTGCAAAAGGCGCACAAAAAGATTCAAAATTTCATCAAAGTTGTATTTACAAAGCTACAATTTTCAAATTTGGTAATTTGTGATATCTTGTCAGAATATCCATTCATACCAAATTTGCTTCAAAATCCGTCAATTGGTTTGGCCGTAATTGCAAAAGACGCACAAAAATTTACAAATTTAAATAATTTACCAAAGCTGTATTTACAAAGCTACAATTTTGAAATTTAGCAATTTGTGAGATCCCGTAAGAATATCAAATCGTACCACGTTTTATCAAAATCTGTCGATTGGTTTGCCCGTAATTTCAAAAGACGTACAAAAATTTCCAAAATTCACAAAAGCTGTATTTACAAAGCTACAATTTTGAAATTTAGCAATTTGTGGGACCTCGTAAGAATATCAAATCATACTACGTTTCATCAAAATCTGTGGATTGGTTTTCCTGTAATTGCAAGAGGCGCACAAAAATTTCCAAATTTTTCCAAAGCAGTATTTACAAAGCTACAATTTTCAAATTTGGTAATTTTGGATATCTTGTAAGAATATCAATTCATACCAAGTTTCATCAAAATCCGTCAATTAGCTTGTTCGTAATTGCAAAAGGTGAACAAAAATTTACAAATTTAAAAAATTCACCAAAGCCCTATTTACAAAGCTACAATTTTGAAATTTGGGAATTTGTGAGATCTCCTAAGAATATCAAATCATACAACATTTTATGAAAATTTGTCGATTGGTTTGGCCGTAATTGCTAAAGTCGCACAAAAATTTACAAACTACAAAAATTCACAAAAGCCGTATTTACAAAGCTACAATTTTGAAATTTGGGAATTTGTGAGATCCTGTTAGAATATCAAATCATACAACGTTTTATCAAAATCCGTCGATTGGTTTGTCGATTGGTTTGCACGTAATTTCGAAAAACACAAAAATTTCCAAAATTCACGATAGCTGTATTTACACAGATACAATTTTGAAATTTGGCAATTTGTGAGATTTCGCAAGAATATCAAATCATACCAAGTTTCATAAAAATTTGTCGATTGGTTTGTCCGTAATTGCAAAAGACGCACAAAAATTTACAAATTTAAAAAATTCACCAAAGCCGTATTTACAAAGCTACAATTTTGAAATTTAAGAATTTGTGAGATCTCCTAAGAATATCAAATCATACAACATTTTATGAAAATGTGTCGATTGGTTTGTCCGTACTTTCAAAAGACGTACAAAAATTTACAAAGCTATATTTACAAAGCTACAATTTTGAAATTTAGGAATTTATGAGATCTCGTAAGAATATCAAATCATACAACGTTTTATCAAAATTTGTCGTTTGGTTTGTCCGTAATTGCAAAAGTTGTGCGACTTTTGCAAACAACAAAACTAACAAAAATTCACAAAAGCCGTATTTACAGAGCTACAATTGTGAAATTTGAGAATTTGTGAGATCCCGTAAGAATATCAAATCATACGACGTTTTATCAAAATCCGTCGATTGGTTTGTAGATTTGTTTGCCCGTAATTTCGAAAGACGTACGAAAATTTCCAAAATTCACGATAGCTGTATTTACAGAGCTACAATTTTGAAATTTGGCAGTTTGTGAGATTTCGCAAGAATATCAAGTCATACCAAGTTTCATCAAAATCCGTCGATTGGTTTGTCTGTAATTGCAAAAGGCGCACAAAAATTTACAAACTTCAAAAATTCACAAAAGCCGCATTTAAAAAGCTACAATGTTGAAATTTGGGAATTTGTGAGATCCCGTAAGAATATCAAATCATACAACGTTTTATCAAAATGTGTCGTTTGGTTTGCCCGTAATTTCAAAAGACGTACAAAAATTTTCAAAGCTATATTTACAAAGCTACAATTTTGAAATTTAGGAATTTGTGAGTTCTCGTAAGAATATCAAATCTTACAACGTTTTACCAAAATTTGTCGCTTGGTTTGTCCGTAATTGCAAAAGTCGCACAAAAATTTACAAACTATAAGAATTCACAAAAGCCGTATTTACAGAGCTACAATTTTGAAATTTGAGAATTTGTGAGATCCCGTAAGAATATCAAATCATACGACGTTTTATCAAAATCCGTCGATTGGTTTGTCGATTGGTTTGCCCGTAATTTCGAAACAATATTTTCCAAAATTCACGATAACTGTATTTACAAAGCTACAATTTTGAAATTTGGCAATTTGTGAGATTCCGCAAGAATATCAAGTCATACCAAGTTTTATCAAAATCCGTCGATTGGTTTGTCTGTCATTGCAAAAGGCGCACAAAAATTTACAAACTTCAAAAATTCACAAAAGCCGCATTTACAAAGCTACAATGTTGAAATTTGGGAATTTGTGAGATCTCGTAAGAATATCAAATCATTCTACGTTTCATCAAAGTCCGTGGATTGGGTTTCCTGGAATTGCAAAAGGCGTACAAAAATTTCCAAATTTTACCAAAGCCGTATTTACAAAGCTACAATTTTCAAATTTGGTAATATCTGATATCTTGAAGAATATCAATTCATACTAAGTTTTATTAAAATCCATCGATTGGTTTGTCCGTTATTGCAAAAGACGCACAAAAATTTACAAATTCAAAAATTCACCAAAGCCGTATTTACAAAGCTACGATGACGAAATTTGGGAATTTGTGAGATCTCGTAAGAATATCAAATCATACAACGTTTTATCAAAATTTGTCGTTTGGTTTGTCCGTAATTGCAAAAGTCGCACAAAAATTTACAAAATTCACGAAAGCTGTATTTACAAAGTTACAATTTTGAAATTTGGGAATTTGTGAGATTTCGCAAGAATATCAAATCATACCAAGTTTCATCAAAATCCGTAGATTGGTTTGTCTGTAATTGCAAAAGGCGCACAAAAATTTATAAACTACAAAAATTCACAAAATCCGTATTTACAAAGCTACAATTTTGAAATTTGGAAATTAGTGATATCACGTAAGAATATCAAATCATACTACCTTTCATCAAAATCCGTGGATTGGTTTGCCTGTAATTGCAAAAGGCGCACAAAAAATTCCAAATTTCACCAAAGCCGTATTTACAAAGCTACAATTTTGAAATTTGGTGTGAGATTTTTGTGAGATTTTGGAAGTATATCAAATCATAGAACGTTTTATCAAAATTCGTCGTTCAAAAGTCGCACAAAACACGTCAAATATTCACGCTAGTACGGAAACTTTCACTATAGCATTTTCACTATCGCATCGATTTTCACTATAGCATTATAAAAGTAGAACAGTAGACTGATACGTCAGCATTTCAAAATGTGAAAATTATTAAAAAAAAGACACGCGGCCGGAAAAAGGTTTGCCACCCCTGATATAGACCTAGAAGTCGAGATGTTCTAATCTGAATAGAGAGACTAGCGTGTTTACTGCTCAAGGCTTAGTGCTCTCAATTCTTGCGACGCAAAATATTTGAAATGCTTAAGGCGAATTTGATTTTCCTTTAAATTAGCGTTAAATCCTTACAAAGTTGTCTAAAGTTACTCTAAAATAAAGTTGTCTAAATACTTACCTAATCAGTTTTCTTTGTTAACTGGATTAACTAATCCTCGTTGCTATTTAACTTAACACCGAAGGCACACTCGTTAGTCTTAATGGTTTGCATGAAACTGTAGAAAATCTATTGCGACTGCAACAAATTTGTTGATTATCTGTTAACTTTAGCTCATATACTTCCGTTATATATATAGAAAATATTAAATATTCCGTAGTGACATAAGTCTTACATTCAAATCCTGGGGCCACCAGTATAGAAATAAGCCACCGTCCGCCTGTGCATTGCTGATCTAAGAAAAAACCTCCCCTAAAATAGTGGCTGGCCACCCACGTTAAAAAGCGGATAAATATTTTAAAAGTGGATAATCACATGACGTATCGTTCTTATTAAAATAAAACGAATTATATTTATTCACTTTCGTTGGACGTATCGTACACGTCGACACCTATCTTGAAAAATCAAATTAATTCAACAAAAACAATCTTTTTAAAGAATTTTGACTTATATGTATTTGTTGTGATCAGATATTTGAAAGATGTTCAAATTCGTTGTCGGTTTAACTTGTTTGGTTCTAGTTAACTTTAGTTTGGGTGATAACAAAACGATTGAAGGTCCCAAAGATGCAGTGCAAAAGACGCTAAAGAAAAACATTTGCGACCTTAATAAATCTATTGTACCCCACCCTCTTCCTCTAATTGTTGGTATACTTACCCATTTAGAGCGCCTCCTCTAGTCTTGATTCCTTAGGGAATTTCAGGATTTGGGTGGGATTCAAGGACTGCAACTCCTCTGCATTCAAGCAGTGGGTACATCTGTCTCTTGCTGAGCAGTGCTCTGCAGTTTTTGAGCAGATGTGTAGGGGTTTCCTCCACTGAGTCGCAAAATCTGCATCTGTCATCTTCCTCTAGGCCTAGGACCTCGAGGTGTTTTCTAAATTTGCTGTGTTCTGTCAGGACTCCTATCAGAATTCTAACCTTGTTCCTGTCTAGTTTCAGGCAAGCTTTTATTCTTTTCTGATTAAAAGATCCCAGCATTACTTTGGATTGTCTTAGCCCTGAAATTTCTTTCCAGGTTTTCATCCCTTCTCTGGCTTGAGACTTATTGCCGAGAGACCTCGCAGACAGTATGGAAATGCCTTATTCGTTCGACCTGACCTTCAAATTACGTCCACATCCACCTCTGAATACGAGGATATAGAAATATTAACTGTTAAACTGAGTAATTGCACCGTGTCTTCTGTATATAAACCACCACCTGTTGAGTTTTGAGAATCACCTGATCATCAGAGTTAAGAACCACCACCTTTGCTACCTCTGATTAGCCTTAGCTTAGCTTAGCCTTAGACCTTAGCTTTCATAAATATATTGTCAACTTTGTAGTCGGTGACTACAAAGGGTTACACAAGATGATGATAATGGGGAAGAGGTGCTAAAATGGACTGATACCTTCCAGTTAACCCTTGTTCATGACAGTAAACTTCCTCCATCCTTCTATAGGGCGCTGGCAACGCGGATACAATCCAGATCTGATTTATGCCAGTGAGCACGACAATATATGAAGACAATCTGTTCTCCAGTACCTAATTCTCAACATTGACCTATGATGTGCCAAGTTACTGCAATAGCGCGACCGATCACTTTACCCTATCGTAGAAGATTCAACTTCCGGAAAGCCGATTGGAAAAAATTTAGTTCTACTTTGGATTGTTTTGTAGCAGATACACCAGTCAACATCAGAAGAATATGATAAATTTGTGGATGCAGTGAAGAAGGCATCACGGTTATCTATGCCCCGAGGATGCACAATACTTCCATGGCTTAACATCTAAAACAGCTGATCTTATGAGTAATTATTTTTCACTCTTCGAAGATAATCCATTTAGTGATGAACCCATTTCAGCAGGCCAAGAGCTAATAACCACGATAGCACAGAACAAGAGACACTTATGGAGGAAACTGACTTTTCAAGCCTATAGGAAATCCTAAATTCAGTCTCGATATCGAATTGCCACTGAGGTTGAGATAAATTAATTGGGACAACTTATCGAAAACTCTTAGTTTAACTTCAGTTAGAGAGTTTCTGGACAAATTTAAATATAATAAATTCGAATTGTTACTAAACGTCCCTCTGTCCAAAGCTTCCAATTGATTATTAGATAAATCCAAATTCTGTAGATATTTTGAAAAACCGAACAAACTTTTAGTTCCGTTGAATGTATCCAAGTGGCTTAAAATCGAGGTCGAATCTAAGCTATTGAACGACAGATCTAAAAAATTTAATGTATTCTTTTGTGTTTTAAATGCATCAAAGTCTATCCAACTAATGTTGTTGTGACTTAAAGATATAATTCTTTGAGGTCAGTTTGTGTTTGAAAATTTTTTTGTATTTCTGTTAAATCGTTGTAGTCGAGTTTCAGTTTTAATAAATTGGGAAAGTTCACGAAACTTCTAAATCTATTTCCGCCATCCGACTATCTGTAATTTCAAGTGTAATTACTGGTACATTATCATATCTAGATGTGACACTGAATGAGTTTTCACTTAATTGTGGAATTAAACTTTTGCTAATTTGTATTATATGATTATAGTTTTCCCAACTATGGTAGTATTCTATCGATAGACGAATTGGATACTGTGAAGGATAATAAACATTTTCAAATTTACATTCTACATTATTGTAATTGTTTCTATCTTGATAGCAATCTGAAAGTATTTCTATGAACTGAAGCTTAAATATCAAAGTCCAAACCAAAAAAACATTTACTTTCCTTATGGTATCTAAAACAGTACAAAATATATTCAACAATTTCGAATTGTTTACCTACTTTTGTCTGTCCAGTTTCTATTGATCTTATTGTCTCTACCTCGTCTCCCCTATTTCCTTTTGGCAGCTTATAAATAGCTAATTAATATTTTCTACTCAATATTTAGTATCTCCCCTCTGTCTCCCGATTCTCAGAAGAAAACAAAATTAGAATCCAAAATTAGAAAGACTAGACTACAAAGAAGATTTAGTTTAATAATCAATACGGATTTAGCGAAGGAGTTTTAGTTTTAGAAAAATAAAATTGCAAGGATTAAGGTAAAGATACCGCGAATAAATTTGAACTTTGACTTACAACTTAAAAAAATCGTAAACTTAATTAATCGACAAAGTTTAATAATGTTTTATAAGTCAAGTTTATATGGTTAATAATGGAAGGTTTAGAGTCTAAACCTTAGTGGTTCCCAACCTTTTGAAAAATTGTACCCCTAAAATAAACTGATAAATATTCTGTACCCCTCCCCTTTTTTTAGAGGTAAGGGAGAAAAAGTTTCAGTATGTTTTGAAAAAAAAAACAGAATAAAATATTCTTACGATAAAACACAGTTTTATTATAACTATAATACATATTAATTATAATTATAATAAAGAGAAATCAGAGAAATGAAGAGATTGAACTTTGACATTCTTGGAGCAAGCGAAACATTCTGGCCACGTTCAGGTAAATTTCAATCAGTAAACAAAAATATATATTACTCAGGAAATGATACTCAAAACCCATCATTATGAACATCATAAATGTTTATGCTCCAACTTCGGAATCGAGTGAGGATCAAATCGAAGAATTTTATTCCCAAATCTCCGAATTATTACAACACACAAATTCGTTCGAGCTGACCATGATTATAGGGGATTTTAACGCAAAAGTTTTATCTGATAAAATAGATGGAATAGTTGGTGCGTTTGGACTAGGAGATAGAAACGAAAGAGGTGACAAATTAATACAATTCTGCCAGGAAAACAACTTCAAAATAAGCAATACTTGGTTCCGGCTCCCGCCTAGAAGACTATACACCTGGAAATCTCCACAAGACAACCTACAACATATCGTACGTAACCAAATCGATTACATACTAATAAATAAAAGATTTTCTTCAGCAATAATCAATGCATGCACATATCCAGGAGCTGACGTGTCTTCAGATCACACCCGACTGAAAGCGAAACTCAGAACTACGATTACTTTATAACGCGAAACACCAACCAAACAAAAAAAAAGATCTTTTGAACAACTGAAAAATCCAAATATTTAACAAAATATTTCAATGAAACAACAAGTTGAATGAGCTTGATTATCAGAACATAAGCCATCTGGAATTATGGAGTCAAACAGCTGAAATTTTAAAAAGCGCATTAAAGAACTCCCTACTAGAAGATATCAGCCTAAAACTAAATGGATAACTGACGCAATCCTTGAATTAATGTGTGAAAGACGAGTCTACAAAAACAAAGATGGTGCAAAGTACAACAGTTGGCAAAGAATCATAAGATCCAAAATTTGACAAGCAAAAAACTCCTGGCTTGAACGGGAATGCTCGGAGATAGAAAGGCTCCAAAACTTGCACGATGATTTTAACATACATAAAAAGATAGAAGCGGCATCAGACATGTACCAAAAAAAAACACGAATATGATATTCGATAACTACAACAAATTGATAACTGGTGCTGAAGAGAAGTCTGATGTTTGGGTGCACTACATTAACAAGCTATTTGAAATTACGCAAAAAATTACGCTCTTCATAAGAAATTTCTTGAAATATCTATTGTACCCCTTGCAACAACGCAATGTACCACCAGGGGCACATGTACCCCAAGTTGGGAACCTATGGTTTAGACTATCTAAATGTCCTTTAACTAGACTTGTTAGTCCAGATTTAATGGAATATTCATTTAATGAAAACTAGCTACTTCTGTTTTAGTTTTTAACTAAGCCCAATGATCAAACTCGACAAATAAGATTGGATAAATGTGGCTTGATCAAGACTAAACGGAGAAAATTAGACGTACAACACTGAACAACGAGATTAGAGACAAACGACAAACATTTTATATTAAACAAACAAAACTAGACAAACAAGATAATTCATATAAAACTAGGAGTATAATGCAATAGAGACAAGACCAGGTACAAAATAGGCAAATAAAATGCGATAAAAAAGTTTAGGCGGAGAGGATTAGAGCGAGAAGATTAGCCGTAGGTTCCAAGCCGGTGCGCTGTCTAATCTAAATCTCGTTTAAATCCATATTCTGCTTGTTACTTGTCTTGTCTCGCCATTCTTATATTGCTTGATTTCTTGTCTATTTAATTTAGTTTGTTGGTGCAATAGATAAATACACTTACCACTTTGAGTTTCAGTAATATCTGCTGTCGTTTTTCTGTTGTTTAACTATTACTAGTGTGTATAGAAATGGGGGGAAAATCAGTTCGCTGCAAAATTATTTATCGTCGACTCGCATTATCTTGTTTATATTTCCGCTTGCTCATCAGAAAGATGGTCTTGTATAAAATTTATTTTCAGTTCATTCAAATTGTTGTGATCTCGTGAGTTACTTTCCAAGATTTCGAGTTTCTCACGGGCCGACAAAGAACCTTAAGTGGACAGTCGATTAGTTTGTTTTATTTACGAACTTTAGTCTGTTTTATTTCAATGATGCCCGCATGCGCCGTCAAGATTGTTTATGGAACTTATCAATATTGGAAATTTTCCATTAAAATTAGGGGAGAACTTACATCAAGACCGATGTGATGAGGTAGAGGAGAAGTGGGAAACAGTTTAGTTTAAGTTTGTTTCTCGAGTAGATTATTTACGTAATTTCGTTAATAACTAATTTTCGGATTTGACCACAAGTTCGTTAGCATATAGCATTGTAAAATATAAGTTAGCGATTAGTTGTACATATTGTATTAATAAATAAGTAGCACTTAGTAATACACATAAAGAACATATTTGTCCTGATTATAACTATAGTCCTGATCCTGGAACGGCATACACCAACGGAACGGCAGCACCATTTCAAATTCCCATTTCGCAATCAATTTTCCCTCCATTTTGTTCACTGATTGCGCGGCACAAAAGTTTTGATTGTGCAAAATCTTCCAAGGGTTCTGAAAGTGCAGAAAGGGGGGGGCGGGAAAATCGTATTGTTGTTAAATTAAGTTTCTAGATGTAAATCGAGCTTAATACATCGCGAAATTTTCAAAAATTATTATAGTATATTCTTCTTCTTCTTTCGAATAGGCCTACTTTGGACCAAGCTTGTTCAACTGTTGGGCTTTGACCTTTGCCCAGTATTGTCGCATCTTCTGCTGGTGTAACTCCTTTCTCTCTTCTGTCCAGGGGATACCTTTCCTTCGAGGTTTTTCCTGAAATCCACGGACTTCCTTCAGGGTGCGTCTCACAGACTGTCTGTTGTGAGATCTTTTATTCCCAGTTCTTTAATATCCTTCTCGGTCTCTGTCAACCAAGTAGTACGAAGCTTCTTGTTTTGCCAGAAGGTGAGCAGACGGTTGGTTAGTCGGTTTGGAGGCAATCTTGCAACGTGGCCATAGAAAGCTACCCTTCTTTTCCTTGCATAGTCAGAAAGCATCTCAATGTGTTCGTAGAGCTCAGAGTTATGCCGCCTTCGGAATTCCCCACCTTCCTTTACCGGGCCTAGGATCCTCCTGAGCATTCTCCTCTCTCTGATTTCCATTTTCTCTATTAGACCCTTTCGGTTCAAGGAAAGACACTCCATGGCATACAGGGCTACTGGTCGTAAGACTGATGTGTAGTGCTTAAGTGCCAGGTTGCGTGACAGGCATTTCTTATTGTAAGTGTTCTTAGTCAGCCGATAGGCTAGTTCTAACTTGCTGACTCTCTTAGATAATGATGCTCTTTCTGATAAGTTGGGTTCAATCCATTCGCCGAGATACTTAAATTTCTCAGTCTTCTTTATGTTTCCATGTTCTAGTAACATCTCTCTGTTTGCTTCTTTGATGTTGGTGGAGAATTCTGTTTTCTCCAGCGACATTTGGCAGCCTGTTTTCTGAGGCAGTTTACCTGCTTTGTTGCCATCTCAAGAGAATCAGCAAACAGTGCCATGTCATCTGCAAATAATACTTATTAAAATACTTATTCATTATTCTTTGTAACTTTTCGGCCACCAATTAGCTATCATTTACGAGTTGCCTATTTGTTGCAAGTTAGAACATGTATACGCATTTCTAAACGCATTTAAAATGTTCAACACGCCATTTTAAAATATATCTGAATTGTTATCACATGCGCAAACTTACTACTGCGCACTACATATATGCCGTTTCTGACTATCTCTCTCATTTGATGATGATCAATATCTACTGTTTACAATTAGTAGTACAGCCAAGTATTGATAGAAAACCGTATAATAATATTCGTTATATTAATTACTACAAAATAATTCCTCATGGATAAGTGGTTAATTAAACAAGAAACAAACAATGTGTCGGTTAGTGTCGGTGATATAGAGCCAGAAACTGTTAATAAGGCAGAGCCTAGTGAAGATGCCCACACCGGTACGAGTTGTGCCACCAAAACGCCCACATACCGAGTTTCCTTCTACACTTACAAAAAAGAAGAAAACGCCTTGGTTGCGAGAATATTCTTCGGATTACATAAAATACGGTTTCATGAATGGTGCTGAAGAAAATCCATTATCACTGTCAAACGAGTCCATGAAACCTTCAAAGTTAAAGAGGCATTTTGATTTTTTCAATTTTGCGTCTATAATTAAGTCATTAAAGCATTCAATGGGTTCGTTAATAGCTCACCGATTGCGATACAATTTTCTCTATATGTATCCGCGATTTTTTTGTTCAGAAATGGCATCATAAAAGGGCGCAAAATAGAAAAAAATAGTATAAAAAACTTGTTCATTTGGCGTTTTTTGTCCATTAGAAATCCTCGCTACCAAAATAGGAAAATAGTGCCGCATGCCGAAAGATCTATTCGGGCTTAATAAGGCTTTTCCGAGCTGCTTACGAACTGTGCCTCATTCGAAACTTCGCCCGTCCTAGACACAAGAGAAGATAGAGGCTGCAACAAAAAAAAACTAAATTTATGGATTCGTCGTGAGGGAGAAGGGATTACAATGCTTTTATGAAGCTAACAGAATTACAGAAACAGTATAATCTTATTCCCATGCCAGATGAAATTTCATCTGCATTGAAGGATCATCTGCAAGGATTACAGACAAATATTTTCCTGCAATCAACCGCAACAAATCATGGATAAGAAACCCTTTTACACTGAATGTAGAATTTGAAATAGAATTACTAGATTCGGACGTTGAATTTATACTTGAACTGTCATGTGACGCAATGCTGAAAGATAATTTCCATAGAATGCCTTTGTTGGATTTTAGGCTTTCCTGTCAGCAGGAATATCCAGTATTGGCACAAAAGGCAATTAAATTTCGGGTGAAGTGTGAGCAGGCTTTTCCACACTGTTTTTTTTTTTTAATAAATTTAGAAATCGATTTGACGTAAAACCAAATTGAAGAATAAAATTATCATCCGTTTCTCCACACCTAAAATATTTGGTCGACGAGAAAAAGCAAAACTCCTCACATTATTTTTTATTAGAGAGATTATCAGAGCTACATTTGTTTTATCATGAATAAAATGATCCATTGCTTATCTTTCATTTTAACAATAACTCATAAAAAATTTAAAGTACTAGGTCACGAAGGGAAAATATTAAAATAACCGGGTCACGAAGAAAAAAGTTTGGGAAACGCTGCATTAGAGTTCAATTCACTTAGGGTGAACCTATTCGGTGCTCTAAAACTAATCTTGTTCGGGATAAGGTAGAAATAATTTGAATTTGTGAATAATTTGAATTACATATAATTAATTTTATTGATAATATATTTATACAAATTTATTTTGTCGTAGTTAAATTATAGGTTGCATTTCTTTCGATTCCTTCCAGGATTTTCGATTGGCGAGAAACTTAATGTATGAAAAGTAAATACTGAGTGAAAGTAATGAAATTATGATGATTAAGAAAATGTTGTTGAAAATATCGGAAATATTGCTCGGTTTGTTGTTGACATCGGAAGGTTTCGCTTTGTTGTCCTTCATGAAAGCTACTAAAACGTTCTGGAGGATTTCTAGTTGCTTTTCTATTTGTTGGTTTCCTTTAGAAATTGAAGCCGATAGGTTCCTCATGATTTCCAAAATCAACGTTTCATTTTGCGACTTATCTTTGAGAGCGATTTCCTTCAACGTTTCCACCAACATATCTTCATTTCTTTCGTTTGCCGCGGATTTTCTGGCGTTCAGTTCGGTCAAGATGTCCAGATTTTCCTTTTGATTTCTAATAAAATCTCTAAGCATTTCGTAAAACGTTGAATTGAGGAAGACGTTTTCGAAATTCTCCAAGAAATCGTTTCTGCGAGGGGAATTTTCAGAAGGTCCTGTGTAGGAATTTTGCGAATTAGATGTCTGTACCAAAGATTTCTCTGTGGTGGAACTAACGTTACAGGAAATTCCGTGAAAACTGTAATTTTCTGTTTCTGAACCTTCATCGAGATCAATCGCGTAAGTTTTCAGAGAGCTCAATATTTGTAAAAGAAGTAAACAATCTATGTTGTTATCATGGATGGTAATTGAATTTAATTTAGTATAACGTCTAAGGTCGTATATGGGAATATTTTTAAAAAAGTTATTATGCAACTGAAGATTTTTCAACGTTGGAATATTATGAAATATACTCGGATCCAAAACGGACAGTCTATTAAAACTCAAGTCCAGAGTGTTTAATGATTTCAAGCCTATAGGAAATCCTAAATTCAATTTCGATATCGAATTTCCACTGAGATTGAGATAAATTAATTGGGACAACTTATCGAAAACTCTTAGCTTAACTTCAGTTAGAGAGTTTCTGGCCAAATTTAAATATGATAAATTCGAATTGTTACTAAACGTCCCTCTGTCCAACGCCTCCAATTGATTATTAGATAAATCCAAATTCTTTAAATTTTCTGAAAAACCGAATAAACTTTTAGTTCCGTTGAAGGTATTCAAGTTGCTCGAATCTAAGTTATTGAACGACAGATCTAACAATTTTAATGTATCCTTCTGTGGTTTAAATGCATCAATGTCTATCCAACTGATGTTGTTGTGACTCAAAGATATTTCTTTGAGGTCAGTTTGTGTTTGAAAAATTTGTTGTATTTCTGTTAAATCGTTGTAGTCGAGTTTCAGTTTTAATAAATTGGGAAAGTCCACGAAAGCTTCTAAATCTATTTCCGCCATCCGACTATCTGTAATTTCAAGTGTAGTTACTGGTACATTATCATATCTAGATGTGACACTGAATGAGTTTTCACTTAATTGTGGAATTAAACTTTTGCTAATTTGTATTATATAATTATAGGTTTCCCAACTATGGTAGTATTCTATCGGTAGACGAATTGGATACTGTGAAGGATAATAAACATTTTCAAATTTACATTCGATATTCTTGTAATTGTTTCTATCTTGATAGCAATCTGAAAGTATTCCTATGAACTGAAGCTTAAATATGAAAGTCCAAACCAAACAAACATTTTCTTTCCTCATGATATCTAAAACAGAACAAAACATATTCAACAATTTAGAATTGTTTACCTACTTTTGTCTGTCCAGTTTCTATTGATCTTATTGTCTCTACCTCGTCTCCCCTATTTCCTTTTGGCAGCTTATAAATAGCTAATTAATATTTTCTACTCAATATTTAGAATCTCGCCTCTGTCTCCCGATTCTCAAAAGAAAACAAAATTAGAATCCAAAATTAGAAAGGCTAGACTACAATGAAGATTTAGTTTATTAATCAATACGGATTTAGCGAAGGAGTTTTAGTTTTAGAAAAATAAAATTGCAAGGATTAAGGTAAAGATACCGCGAATAAATTTGAACTTTGACTTACAACTTAAAAAAATCGTAAACTTAATAAATCGACAAAGTTTAATAATGTTTTATAAGTCAAGTTTATATGGTTAATAATGGAAGGTTTAGAGTCTAAACCTTATTGGTTCCCAACCTTTTGAAAAATTGTACCCTTAAAATAAACTGCTAAATATTCTGTACCCCTCCCTTTATTTTAGAGGTAAGGGAGAAAAAGTTTCAGTATGTTTTGAAAAAAAAAACAGAATAAAATATTCTTACGATAAAACACAGTTTTATTATAACTATAATACATATTAATTATAATTATAATAAAGAGAAATCAGAGAAATGAAGAGATTGAACTTTGACATTCTTGGAGCAAGCGAAACATTCTGGCCACGTTCAGGTAAATTTCAATCAGTAAACAAAAATATATATTACTCAGGAAATGATACTCAAAACCCATCATTATGAACAACATAAATGTTTATGCTCCAACTTCGGAATCGATTGAGGGACAAATCGAAGAATTTTATTCCCAAATCTCCGAATTATTACAACACACAAATTCGCTCGAGCTGACCATGATTAAAGGAGATTTTAACGCAAAAGTTTTATCTGATAAAATAGATGGAATAGTTGGTGCGTTTGGACTAGGAGATAGAAACGAAAGAGGTGACAAATTAATACAATTCTGCCAGTAAAACAACTTCAAAATTAGCAATACTTGGTTCCGGCTCCCGCCTAGAAGACTATACACCTGGAAATCTCCACAAGACAACCAACAACATATCGTACGTAACCAAATCAATTACATACTATTAAATAAAAGATTTTCTTCAGCAATAATCAGTGCATGCACATATCCAGGAGCTGACGTGTCTTCAGATCACATCCGACTGAAAGCGAAACTCAGAACTAAGATTACTTTATAACGCGAAACACCAACCAAACAATAAAATGATCTTGAACAACTGAAAAATCCAAATATTTAACAAAATATTTCAATAAAACAACAACTTGAATGAGCTTAATTATCAGAACATAAGCCATCTGGAATTATGGAGTCAAACAGCTGAAATTTTAAAAAGCGCATTAAAGAACTCCCTACTGGAAGATATCAGCCTAAAACTAAATGGATAACTGACACAATCCTTGAATTAATGTGTGAAAGACGAGTCTACAAAAACAAAGATGGTGCAAAGTACAACAGTTGGCAAAGAATCATAAGATCCAAAATTTGACAAGCAAAAAACTCCTGGCTTGAACAGGAATGCTCGGAGATAGAACGGCTCCAAAACTTGCACGATGATTTTAACTTACATAAAAGGATAAAAGAGGCATCAGGCATATACAAGAAAAAAACCACGAATATGCTATTCGATAACTACAACAAATGGATAAATGGTGCTGAAGAGAAATCTGATGTTTGGGTGCACTACATTAACAAGCTATTTGAAATTACGCAAAAAATTATGCTCTTCATAAGAAATTTCTTGAAATTTCTATTGTACCCCTTGCAACAACGCAATGTGCCACGAGGGGTACAAGTACCCCAGGTTGGGAACCTATGGTTTAGACTATCTAAATGTTCTTTAACTAGACTTGTTAGTCTAGATTTAATGGAATATTCATTTAATGATAACTAGCTAGTCCTGTTTTAGTTTTTAACTAAGCCCAATGATCAAACTCGACAAATAAGATTGGATAAATGTGGCTTGATCAAGACTAAACGGAGAAAATTAGACGTACAACACTGGACAACGAGATTAGAGACAAACGACAAACATTTTATATTAAACGAACAAAACTAGACAAACAAGATAATTCATATCAAACTAGGAGTATAATGCAATAGAGACAAGACTAGGTACAAAATAGGCAAATAAAATGCGATAAAAAAGTTTAGGCGGAGAGGATTAGAGCGAGAAGATTAGCCGTAGGTTCCCAGCCGGTGCGCTGTCTAATCTAAATCTCCTTTAAATCCATATTCTGCTTGTTACTTGTCTTGTCTCGCCATTCTTATATTGCTTGATTTCTTGTCTATTTAATTTAGTTTGTTGATGCAATAGATAAATACACTTACCTCTTTGAGTTTCAGTAATATCTGCTGTCGTTTTTCTGTTGTTTAACTACTACTAGTGTGTATAGAAATGGGGGGAAAATCAGTTCGCTGCAAAATTATTTATCGTCGACTCGCATTATCTTGTTCATATTTCCGCTTGCTCATCAGAAAGATGGTCTTGTATAAAATTTATTTTCAGTTCATTCAAATTGTTGTGATCTCGTGAGTTACTTTCCAAGATTTCGAGTTTCTCACGGGCCGACAAAGAACCTTAAGTGGACACTCGATTAGTTTGTTTTATTTACGAACTTTAGTCTGTTTTATTTCAATGATGCCCGCATGCGCTCTCAAGATTGTTTATGGAACTTATCAATATTGGAAATTTTCCATTAAAATTGGGGGAAGACTTACATCAAGACCGATGTGATGAGGTAGAGGAGAAGTGGGAAACAGTTTAGTTTAAGTTTGTTTCTCGAGTAGATTATTTACGTAATTTCGTTAATAACTAATTTTCGGATTTGACCACAAGTTCGTTAGCATATAGCATTGTAAAATATAAGTTAGCGATTAGTTGTACATATTGTATTAATAAATAAGTAGCACTTAGTAATACACATAAAGAACATATTTGTCCTGATTATAACTATAGTCCTGGTCCTGGAACGGCATACACCAACGGAGCGGCAGCACCATTTCAAATTCCCATTTCGCAATCAATTTTCCCTCCATTTTGTTCACTGATTGCGCTTCACAAAAGTTTTGATTGTGCAAAAATCTTCCAAAGGTTCTGAAAGTGCAGAAAGGCGGGCGGGAAATTCGTATTGTTGTTAAATTAAGTTTCTAGATGTAAATCGAGCTTAATACATCGCGAAATTTTCAAAAATTATTATAGTATATTCTTCTTCTTCTTTCGAATAGGCCTACTTTGGACCACGCTTGTTCAACTGTTGGGCTTTGACCTTTGCCCAGTATTGTCGCATCTTCTGCTGGTGTAACTCCTTTCTCTCTTCTGTCCAAGGGGTACCTTTCCTTCGAGGTTTTTCCTGAAATCCACGGACTTCCTTCAGGGTGCGTCTCACAGACTGTCTGTTTTTGAGATCTGTTATTCCCAGTTCTTTAATATCCTTCTCGGTCTCTGTCAACCAAGTGGTTCGAAGCTTCTTGTTTTGCCAGAAGGCGAACAGACGGTTGGTTAGTCGGTTTGGAGGCAATCTTGCAACGTGGCCATAGAAAGCTACCCTTCTTTTCCTTGGATAGTCAGAAAACATCTCAATATGTTCGTAGAGCTCAGAGTTATGCCGCCTTCGGAATCCCCCACCTTCCTGTACCGGGCCTAGGATCCTCCTGAGGATTCTCCTCTCTCTGATTTCAAATTTCTGTATTAGACCCCTTCGGTTCAAGGAAAGACACTCCATGGCATACAGGGCTACTGGTCGTAAGACTGATGTGTAGTACTTAAGTGTCAGGTTGTGTGACAGGCATTTCTTATTGTAAGTGTTCTTAGTCAGCCGATAGGCTAGTTCTAACTTGCTGACTCTCTTGGATAACGATGCTCTTTCTGATAAGTTGGGTTCAATCCATTCGCCGAGATACTTAAATTTCTCAGTCTTCTTTATGTTTCCATGTTCTAGTAACATCTCTCTGTTTGCTTCTTTGATGTTGGTGAAGAATTCTGTTTTCTCCAGCGACACTTGCTAGCCTGTTTTCTGAGGCAGTTTACCTGCATTGTTGCCATCTCAAGAGAATCAGCAAACAGTGCCATCTCATCTGCAAATAATACTTATTAAAATACTTATTCATTATTCTTTGTAACTTTTCGGCTAGCAATTAGCTATCATTTACGAGTTGCCTATTTGTTGCAAGTTAGAACATGTATACGCATTTCTAAACGCATTTTCTTGTTTTAAAATGTTCAACACGCCATTTTAAAATATATCTGAATTGTTATCACATGCGCAAACTTACTACTGCGCACTACATATATGCAGTTTCTGACTATCTCTCTCATTTGATGATGATCAATATCTACTGTTTACAATTAGTAGTACAGCCAAGTATTGATAGAAAACCGTATAATAATATTCGTTATATTAATTACTACAAAATAATTCCTCATGGGTAAGTGGTTAATTAAACAAGAAACAAACAATGTGTCGGTTAGTGTCGGTGATATAGAGCCAGAAACTGTTAATAAGGCAGAACCTAGTGAAGATGCCCAGACCGGTACAAGTTGTGCCACCAAAACGCCCACATACCGAGTTTCCTTCTACACTTACAAAAAAGAAGAAAACGCCTTGGTTGCGAGAATATTCTTCGGATTACATAAAATACGGTTTCATGAATGGTGCTGAAGAAAATCCATTATCACTGTCAAACGAGGCCATGAAACCTTCAAAGTTAAAGAGGCATTTTGATTTTTTCAATTTTGCGTCTATAATTAAGTCATTAAAGCATTCAATGGGTTCGTTAATCGCTCACCGAGTGCGATACAATTTTCTCTATATGTATCCGCGATTTTTTTGTTCAGAAATGGCATCATAACAGGGCGCAAAATAGAAAAAATAGTATAAAAAACTTGTTCATTTGGCGTTTTTTGTCCATTAGAAATCCTCGCTACCAAAATAGGAAAATAGTGCCGCATGCCGAAAGATCTATTCGGGCTTAATAAGGCTTTTCCGAACTGTTTACGAAATGTGCCTCATTCGAAACTTCTCCCGTCCTAGACACAAGAGAAGATAGAGGCTGCAACAAAAAAAAAAAAAAACTAAATTTATGGATTCGTCGTGAGGAAGAAGGGATTACAATGCTTTTATGAAGCTAATAGAATTACAGAAACAGTATAATCTTAGTCCCATGCCAGATGAAATTTCATCTGCATTGAAGGATCATCTGCAAGGATTACAGACAAATATTTTCCTGCAATCAACCGCAACAAATCATGGATAAGAAACCCTTTTACACTGAATGTAGAATTTGAAATAGAATTACTAGATTCGGACGTTGAATTTATACTTGAACTGTCATGTGACGCAATGCTGAAAGATAATTTCCATAGAATGCCTTTGTTGGATTTTAGGCTTTCCTGTCAGCAGGAATATCCAGTATTGGCACAAAAGGCAATTAAATTTCGGGTGAAGTGTGAGCAGGCTTTTCAACACTGGTTTTTTCTTAAAAATAAATTTAGAAATCGATTAGACGTAAAACTAAATTGAAGAATAAAATTATCATCCTTTTCTCCAAACCTAAAATATTTGGTCGACGAGAAAAAGCAACACTCCTCACCTTAATTTCAGAGAGATTATCAGAGCTACATTTGTTTTATCATGAATAAAATGATCCATTGCTTATCTTTCATTTTAACAATAACTCATAAAAATTTTAAAGTACTAGGTCACGAAGGAAAAATATTAAAATAACCGGGTCACGAAGAATAAAGTTTGGGAACCGCTGCATTAGAGTTCAATTCACTTAGAGTGAACGTATTCGGTGCTCTAGAACTAATCTTGTTCGGGATAAGGTAGAAATAATTTGAATTTGTGAATAATTTGAATTACATATAATTAATTTTATTGATAATATATTTATACAAATTTATTTTGTCGTAGTTAAATTATGGGTTGCATTTCTTTCGATTCCTTCGAGGATTTTCGATTGGTGAGAAACTTGTATGAAAAGTAAATAATGAGTGAAAGTAATGAAATTATGATGATTAAGAAAATGTTGTTGAAAATATCCAACAAATTGCTCGGTTTGTTGTCTTTCATGAAGGCTATTAAAACGTTCTGGAGGTTGTTGAAGTTTTCTTTTTCGATATTTTCTACTTGTTGGTTTCCTTCAGAAATTGAAGCAGATAGGTTCCTCATGATTTCCAAAATCAACGTTTCATTTTTCAACTTATCTTTGAGAGCGATTTCCTTCAACGTTTCCACCAACATATCTTCATTTCTTTCGTTTGCCGCGGACTTTTTGGCGTTCAGTTCTTCCTTAATGTCGGTCAAGATGTCCACAGTTTCCTTTTGATTTTTGATAAAATCGCTAAGCAGTTCGTAGAACGTTGAATTTAGGAAAACGTTTTCGAAACTCTCCAAGAAATCCGACGGGCTTCGAGGGGGATTTTCAGGAGGTACTCTATAGGACTTTTGGGAATCTGGTGTCGTTTCCAATGAATTCTCTGTGGTGGAACTAAAGTTACAAGAAATTCCGTGAAAACTGTAACTTTCTGTTGCTGAACCTTCATTGACGTTAATCTTGAAAGCTTTTAGATAGCTCAACATTCTTAAAAGATGTGTACAATCTATGTTGTTATCATGGAAAGTAATTGCATATAATTCAGTGAAATCCCTAAGGTCGTATATGAGTATATTTTTAAGAAAGTTATTATGCAACTGAAGATTTCTCAACATTGGGGTATTATGAAATGCATTCGGATCCAAAACGGAGAGTCTATTAAAGCTCAAGTCCAGAGTTTTTAATGATTTCAAGCCTATAGGAAATCCTAAATTCAGTTTCGATATCGAATTGCCACTGAGGTTGAGATAAATTAATTGGGACAACTTATCGAAAACTCTTAGTTTAACTTCAGTTAGAGAGTTTGTGGACAAATTTAAATATAATAAATTCGAATTGTTACTAAACGTCTCTCTGTCCAACGTCTCCAATTGATTATTAGATAAATCCAAATTCTGTAGATATTTTGAAAAACCGAACAAACTTTTAGTTCCGTTGAAGGTATCCAAGTGGCTTAAAATCGAGGTCGAATCTAAGCTATTGAACGATAGATCCAACAATTTTAATGTATCCTTCTGTGTTTTAAATGCATCAAAGTCTATCCAACTGATGTTGTTGTGACTCAAAGATAATTCGTTGAGTTTAGTTTGTGAATGAAAAATTTGTTGTATTTCTGTTAAATCGTTATAATCGAGTTTCAGTTTTAATAAATTGGGAAAGTCCACGAAAGCTTCTAAATCTATTTCCGCCATCCGACTATCTGTAATTTCAAGTGTAATTACTAGTAGATTATAATATCTAGATGTGACACTGAATGAGTGAGTGACTGAGAGACTGAATGAGTTTTCACTTAATTGTGGAATTAAACTTTTGCTAATTTGTATTATATAATTATAGTTTTCCCAACTATGGTAGTATCCTATCGTTAGACGAATTGGATACTGTGAAGGATAATAAACATTTTCAAATTTACATTCGAAATTCTTGACATTGTTTCTATCTTGATAGCAATCTGAAAGTATTCCTATAAACTGAAGCATAAATATCAAAGTCCAAACCAAACAAACATTTTCTTTCCTCATGATATCTAAAACAGAACAAAATATATTCAACAATTTCGAATTGTTTACCTACTTTTGTCTGTCCAGTTTCTATTGATCTTATTGTCTCTACCTCGTCTCCCCTATTTCCTTCTGGCAGCTTATAAATAGCTAATTTATATTTTCTACTCAATATTTAGTATCTCCCCTCTGTCTCCCGATTCTCAGAAGAAAACAAAATTAGAATCCAAAATTAGAAAGACTAGACTACAATGAAGATTTAGTTTAATAATCAATACGGATTTAGCGAAGGAGTTTTAGTTTTAGAAAAATAAAATTGCAAGGATTAAGGTAAAGATACCGTGAATAAATTTGAAATTTGACTTACAACTTAAAAAAATCGTAAACTTAATAAATCGACAAAGTTTAATAATGTTTTATAAGTCAAGTTTATATGGTTAATAATGGAAGGTTTAGAGTCTAAACCTTATTGGTTCCCAACCTTTTGAAAAATTGTACCCTTAAAATAAACTGCTAAATATTCTGTACCCCTCCCTTTATTTTAGAGGTAAGGGAGAAAAAGTTTCAGTATGTTTCGAAAAAAAAAACAGAATAAAATATTCTTACGATAAAACACAGTTTTATTATAACTATAATACATATTAATTATAATTATAATAAAGAGAAATCAGAGAAATGAAGAGATTGAACTTTGACATTCTTGGAGCAAGCGAAACATTCTGGCCACGTTCAGGTAAATTTCAATCAGTAAACAAAAATATATATTACTCAGGAAATGATACTCAAAACCCATCATTATGAACATCATAAATGTATATGCTCCAACTTCGGAATCGAGTGAGGATCAAATTGAAGAATTTTATTCCCAAATCTCCGAATTATTACAACACACAAATTCGCTCGAGCTGACCATGATTAAAGGAGATTTTAACGCAAAAGTTTTATCTGATAAAATAGATGGAATAGTTGGTGCGTTTGGACTAGGAGATAGAAACGAAAGAGGTGACAAATTAATACAATTCTGCCAGGAAAACAACTTCAAAATTAGCAATACTTGGTTCCGGCTCCCGCCTAGAAGACTATACACCTGGAAATCTCCACAAGACAACCAAACACCATATCGTACGTAACCAAATCAATTACATACTATTAAATAAAAGATTTTCTTCAGCAATAATCAGTGCATGCACATATCCAGGAGCTGACGTGTCTTCAGATCACACCCGACTGAAAGCGAAACTCAGAACTAAGATTACTTTATAACGCGAAACACCAACCAAACAAAAAAATGATCTTTTGAACAACTGAAAAATCCAAATATTTAACAAAATATTTCAATAAAACAACAACTTGAATGAGCTTAATTATCAGAACATAAGCCATCTGGAATTATGGAGTCAAACAGCTGAAATTTTAAAAAGCGCATTAAAGAACTCCCTACTAGAAGATATCAGCCTAAAACTAAATGGATAACTGACGCAATCCTTGAATTAATGTGTGAAAGACGAGTCTACAAAAACAAAGATGGTGCAAAGTACAACAGTTGGCAAAGAATCATAAGATCCAAAATTTGACAAGCAAAAAACTCCTTGCTTGAACAGGAATGCTCGGAGATAGAAAGGCTCCAAAACTTGCACGATGATTTTAACTTACATAAAAAAATAGAAGCGGCATCAGACATGTACAAAAAAAAACACGAATATGCTATTCGATAACTACAACAAATTGATAACTGGTGCTGAAGAGAAGTCTGATGTTTGGGTGCACTACATTAACAAGCTATTTGAAACTACGCAAAAAATTACGCTCTTCATAAGAAATTTCTTGAAATATCTATTGTACCCCTTGCAACAACGCAATGTACCACCAGGGGTACATGTACCCCAGGTTGGGAACCTATGCTTTAGACTATCTAAATGTTCTTTAACTAGGCTTGTTAGTCGAGATTTAATGGAATATTCATTTAATGATAACTAGCTAGTCCTGTTTTAGTTTTAATTTAACTAAGCCGAATGATCAAACTCGAAAAATAAGATTGTATAAATGGGGCTTGATCAAGACTAAACGGAGAAAATTAGACGTACAACACTGGACAATGAGATTAGAGAGACACGACAAACATCTTATATTAAACAAACAAAACTAGACAGACAAGATAATTCATATCAAACTGGGCATATAGTGCAATAGAGACAAGACTAGGTAAAAAATAGGCAAATAAAATGCGATAAAAAAGTTTAGGCGGAGAGGATTAGAGCGAGTAGATTAGCCGTACGTTTCCAGCCGCTGCGCTGTTTAATCTAAATCTCGTTTAAGTCCATATTCTGCTTGTTATTTGTCTTGTCTCGCCATTTTTATATTGCTTTATTTCTTGTCTATTTAATTTAGTTTGTTGGTGCAAAAGATATACACTTACCTCTTTTTCGTTTCAGTAATATCTGCTGTCGTTTTTCTGTTGTTTAACTATTACTAGTGTGTATAGAAATGGGGGGAAAATCAGTTCGCTGCAAAATTATTTATCGTCGACTCGCATTATCTTGTTTATATTTCCGCTTGCTCATCAGAAAGATGGTCTTGTATAAAATTTATTTTCAGTTCATTCAAATTGTTGTGATCTCGTGAGTTAGTTTCCAAGATTTCGAGTTTCTCATGGGCCGACAAAGAACCTTAAGTGGACAGTCGGTTAGTTTGTTTTATTTACGAACTTTAGTCTGTTTTATTTCAATGATGCCAGCATGCGCGGTCAAGATTGTTTATGGAACTTATTAATATTGGAAATTTTCCATTAAAATTAGGGGAGAACTTACATCAAGACCGATGTGATGAGGTAGAGGAGAAGTGGGAAACAGTTTAGTTTAAGTTTGTTTCTCGAGTAGAGTATTTACGTAATTTCGTTAATAACTAATTTTCGGATTTGACCACAAGTTCGTTAGCATATAGCATTGTAAAATATAAGTTAGCGATTAGTTGTACATATTGTATTAATAAATAAGTAGCACTTAGTAATACACTTAAAGAACATATTTGTCCTGATTATAACTATAGTCCTGATCCTGGAACGGCATACACCAACGGAACGGCAGCACCATTTCAAATTCCCATTTCGCAATCAATTTTCCCTCCATTTTGTTCACTGATTGCGCGGCACAAAAGTTTTGATTGTGCAAAAATCTTCCAAAGGTTCTGAAAGTGCAGAAAAGGGGGCGGGAATATCGTATTGTTGTTAAATTAAGTTTCTAGATGTAAATCAAGCTTAATACATCGCGAAATTTTCAAAAATTATTATAGTATATTCTTCTTCTTCTTTCGAATAGGCCTACTTTGGACCACTCTTGTTCAACTGTTGGGCTTTAACCTTTGCCCAGTATTGTCGCACCTTCTGCTGGTGTAACTCCTTTCTCTCTTCTGTCCAAGGGGTACCTTTCCTTCGAGGTTTTTCCTGAAATCTACGGACTTCCTTCAGGGTGCGTCTCACAGACTCTCTGTTTTTGAGATCTGTTATTCCCAGTTCTTTAATATCCTTCTCGGTCTCTGTCAACCAAGTGGTACGAAGCTTCTTGTTTTGCCAGAAGGTGAATAGACGGTTGGTTAGTCGGTTTGGAGGCAATCTTGCAGCGTGGCCGTAGAAAGCTACCCTTCTTTTCTTGCATTGTCAGAAAGCATCTCAATATGTTCGTAGAGCTCAGAGTTATGCCGTCTTCGGAATTCCCCACCTTCCTTTACCGCGCCTAGGATCTTCCTGAGGATTCTCCTCTCTCTGATTTCCAATTTCTCTATTAGACCCCTTTGGTTCAAGGAAAGACACTCCATGGCATACAGGGCTACTGGTCGTAAGACTGATGTGTAGTGCTTAAGTGCCAGGTTGCGTGACAGGCATTTCTTATTGTAAGTGTTCTTAGTCAGCCGATAGGCTAGTTCTAACTTGCTGACTCTCTTAGATAATGATGCTCTTTCTGATAAGTTGGGTTCAGTCCATTCGCCGAGATACTTAAATTTCTCAGTCTTCTTTATGTTTCTATGTTCTAGTAACATCTCTCTGTTTGCTTCTTTGATGTTGGTGGAGAATTCTGTTTTCTCCAGCGACATTTGGCAGCCTGTTTTCTGAGGCAGTTTACCTGCTTTGTTGCCATCTCAAGAGAATCAGCAAACAGTGCCATGTCATCTGCAAATAATACTTATTAAAATACTTATTCATTATTCTTTGTAACTTTTCGGCCACCAATTAGCTATCATTTACGAGTTGCCTATTTGTTGCAAGTTAGAACATGTATACGCATTTCTAAACGCATTTAAAATGTTCAACACGCCATTTTAAAATATATCTGTATTGTTATCACATGCGCAAACTTACTACTGCGCACTACATATATGCAGTTTCTGACTATCTCTCTCATTTGATGATGATCAATATCTACTGTTTACAATTAGTAGTACAGCCAAGTATTGATAGAAAACCGTATAATAATATTCGTTATATTAATTACTACAAAATAATTCCTCATGGATAAGTGGTTAATTAAACAAGAAACAAACAATGTGTCGGTTATTGTCGGTGATATAGAGCCAGAAACTTTTAATAAGGCAGAACCTAGTGAAGATGCCCAGACCAGTACGAGTTGTGCCACCAAACGCCCACATGCCGAGTTTCCTTCTACACTTACAAAAAAAAACCGGCCAAGTGCGAGTTGTGACTCGCGCACCGAGGGTTCCGTACAAACTTGTAAGTAAGGTACCTTTAGGAGGACTTAACTGTATGCAACCCATATACTTCTGGTGCCTGACAATACCACGCAAAACATTAGTGTATTTTCATAAGTTTCTAATAGTAAATTCGCATTTTTCTTGTTATTAAACTACATATTTACGGTTTTCAGATTTTTCCCTTTACATGTACTGTAAGACACCGCTTCTTGCCAAATTTCATGATTCTAGGTCAACGGGAAGTACCCTATAGGTTTTGATTCCCTTGTGAAATCGCAAAATATGCGACATAAACGGTCATATCTTTTGATCGCGTTGACTTACAAGTTTGATTTTTTTCACAGCTGAAAGAGACCGCAGTCCCGAGTATGTAATACAAATTTCAACTTGTTACCTCTATGTGTTCTTAAGAAAAATGGTCTTGACAGACAGACAGACAGACAGACTGACAACAAAGTGATCCTATAAGGGTTCCGTTTTCAGTACGGAACCCTAATATTATCAGAAGATCAAAATAATATTAATACTTCAAATATAATGCATTTGTCGGACGTGTCTGTATGCACCTGGAAAGAAGATTTCCCGACGACGATCAAAAACAATGGCAAGCATTTGATAATAAGAATTTTGGAAAAAAAATTCATTTTGGAAAACAGAATCTTTGCAAAAAATATTCTGTATTTATGATAAATCAAAATATTGACATTGATAAAATATGCCATGAATTACGACATGAAATTTACATTAATGGAGAAAAGTAAACTGGGATTGTTCAAAACATTCAACGATACTTAAACTATCTTATTAACCCATTCAGAATTTTCTAATCTCTCTAAGCTATTTGTTTGGACCGTGTCTCACGATAATCAATTTTGCTAACTTTAAACGGGCCGGTCTGATCACTTACCTTTTAGGGTTACTCGCTTCTCCGCCCCGTGTGGACCGTCCATCCGGTGCCTATTTCAAAGGAGCAAATAAAGATAATGGGTGGAGGGATTCTCCTAAAATTGTTGTATTCCTGACGTTTGTGGTCGCTGCAGCGCTTTGGCTCGTGATTACACCTCCTTGTTAACTTGAAACTATTAAATTTAGCTGCGTGCACGTGTCAATCGCCCCGGGTTCGCGCTTCAACCCGTGTCTTTTCGCTTCTAACACTCGAAGCATACTACCGGAAATATCAATTCGCGGCGTGAGAGATATAAAAATCGCGAGGTTTCGGCCCAGGTCTATACACCTTTCCCCTTCTTTTAATCGATGCCGAAATCGATGTAAATTTCGAATTAAAATATAGATTTATTAAAATTGGCACGAACACTATTCTATACAATATTATGAGTACTTTCCAAACATCCAGTGCGGATTGCGAACTGGGATTTTCATTAATGAATTCCATTAAAAGAAAAGATTGCAATATCATCAATCAAGATTGCAATAACACCTCGGTGATCTAATGAGAATAAAATTACATTTATCATGTGAGCAAACAATAGGGAATATGCATCAATTTTTTTTATTTGCTTAATTCACTTTTTACTTCGTTTTAACATAGTAAAAAATATAAATACTATTGAAAGTGCATCAATTTTTTTTTTTTAAAATATATAAAATACCGATTAAATTTGACATGTTTGAACGGTCCCATTTTTCGCGCGCTTTGGTTGACGTCACAGCTCTCGTTGTCATTCAGTGTTGTTTACTATTTGCAGTGTTGTTTACTATTGACAATTGTTGACAGTTAAGGATTTTCAGTTTGATTCGCTATTTCGATAATGGAAAAAGCTAAAAAACCGTGTTATGTAAAGGAATGCAAAAACACTATTATAAGTACAACAGATAAAGCGTTTGACAAAGTCCCAATCGGGGTGTATAGTCCACCCTACCTACATCGACGCCGATTAATATCATAACGTGTACGTCACAGTTCCTAGTTTCGGTTCGACCAATGGTGATGCGTTTCGCAAATTTGAATTTCGCTCGCATATTTTGGACTTTTTAATTTTTGGAATTAAATACAAACTAAGTAACAAAATAATGATATAGGTGTAATGTCAAGAATATAAAGTATCGGCGGTAAAAAAATCAAGTAAATCTAAATCTATTGCATATTCCCTATTAACACCGAACAAGTCTATAGACTGGGTTAGTACGAAAGACAAATTTAAGTTTCATTAGAAATATCCAAAACTATTATCTTGCCATTATGGTTTGCATAAATAAAAGTATAAAATAATTTTGATTTTAATTTTTTTGCCTTCATCTTGATTTTGGACCGCGCATCACTAATAAAACTTAGAGGGAACACTTGTCAGGTTACAGTTATTACACTTACAGTTATTTTATATTGTTTCTGTAGTGTTGTTTGTTTAAGGTAGTCATGTGATTCAAATAAATAATTCTGTGGAATTGGTTTTATTAAAAATATAATTATTTAAATTATTGTTTTGTGCTATTTGTTATGTTGTTACATTATGGGTTGCATTTCTTTCCAATCCTTAAAGGATTTTTGTTTGATAACAAACTTGTATAAAACGTATAAGATGAGGACCAGTAATAATGTCATGATGATTTGGAGTATGATGTTGAACGTGAAGAAAATGTTGTTGGATTTGTTTTGATTGAGAGCTATTTCCTTAAAATTTTCCATTAAGAGATTTTGATTTCTTTCGATTTCGGTAGACTTTTCTGCCTTCATTTCCTCTGTAAAATCCGTTAGAATGTCCAATTTTTCTTTTTGATTCTTAACAAATTCACTAAACATTCCGTAAAACGTTGAATTCAGGAAAACATTTTCCAATAAATCTTCTCTCCGTAGCAAAGTTTCATAAGGATCTCTATTCGAATTTTGGGAATTAGATGTCACTTCCAAAGACTTCTCCGTGGACGAAGTAATGTTACAAGAAATTCCGTGAAAACTATAACTTTCTGTTTCCGAACCTTGATCGACATTAATCTTGAAAGCTTTTAGATAGCTCAACATTTTTAAAAGAAGTAAACAATCTATTTTGTTATCGTGGATAGTAATTGATACCAATTTAGTGAAACCCTCAAGCTCGATTATGGAAATATTTTTGAGAAAGTTATTATGCAACTGAAGGTTTTCCAAAATTGGAGTATTATGAAAAACATTAGGATCCAAAACGGCGAGCCTATTAAAACTCAAGTCCAGAGTTTGTAGTGATTTTAAGCCAACAGAAAATCCAAAATCCAATTTCGATATTGAATTGCCGCTGAGATTTAAATAAATCAACTTAGATAACTTATCGAAAACTCTCAGTTTAACTTCAGTTAAAGAGTTTTTGGACAAATTTAAATATAATAAATTCGAATTGTTATTAAACGTCCCTCTGTTCAACGCTTCCAATTGATTATTTGATAAATCCAAATTCTCTAGATATTTTGAAAAACCGAACAAGCTTTTAGTTCCGTTGAAGGTATCCAAGTTGTTTAAAATCGAGGTAGAATCTAAGTTATTGAACGACAGATCTAACAACTTTAATGTATTCTTCTGTGGTTTAAATGCATCAAAGTCTATCCAGCTGATGTTGTTCTGACTCAAAGTTAATTCGGTGAGGTTAGTTTGTGTTTGAAAATTTTTTTGTATTTTTGTTAAATCGTTGAAATCGAGTTTCAGAGTTTGTAATGATTTCAAGCCTATAGAAAATCTTAAATCCAATTTCGATATCGAATTGTTGCTGAGATTGAGATAAATCAATTTGGACAACTTATCGAAAACTCCAAGTTTAACTTCAGTTAGAGAGTTGCTGGACAAATTTAAATATAATAAATTGGAATTGTTACTAAACGTCCCTTTGTCCAACATCTCCAATTTATTATTTGATAAATCCAAATTCTCTAGATATTCTGAAAAACGGAACAAACTTCTAGTTTCGTTGAAGGTACCCAAGTTGTTAAAAATCGAGGTCGAATCTAAGTTATTGAACGACAGATCTAACAATTTTAATCTGTTCTTCTGTGGTTTAAATGCATCAAAGTCTATCCAGCTGATGTTATTGTGACTCAAAGTTAATTCGTTGAGTTTAGTTTGTTTTTGAAAAATTTGTAGTATTTCTGTTAAATCGTTGTAATCGAGTTTCAGTTTCAATAAGTGTGGAAAGTTTACCAAAGCTTCTAAATCTATATCAGCCATGCGACTATCTGTAACTTCAAGTATAATCACTTCCGTATTATATACAGTTGAAACACTGAATGAGTTTTCATGTAATTTTGAAATTACACTGTTACTAATTTTTATTTTAGAATAGTTGTTGCTCCATCTATAATAGTTTTGTGCCGCTAGATAAATTGGATACTGCGAAGGATGATAAATATTTTCAAATGTACATTCGATATTTGGTATTGGGTAAAAATACATTTGATTTTGATCGCAATGTGTAAGTATTTCTACGATCTGAAGTTTAAATATCAAAGTCAAACCGAAACAAACATTTACTTTCCTCATGGTATCTAAAACAGAACAAAATATATCCAACAATTACACATTGTTCGTCTAATTTTGTCTGTCAAGTTTCTCTTTATCTTATAGTCTGTACTTCGTCCCCTATTTGCTTTTAGTCGCTTATAAATAAATAAAATAAATACTGGACGATACAATTTTAAATGAGGTAGATTTTAATAGTAAGGTTTAGACTATCAAAATTTTTATTTTTTCTATTAATTTTATTTATTTTTATTTATTCTAACTAGACTTGTTAGTCGAGGTTTAATGGAATGTTCATTTAATGAAAACTAGTTACTTCGGTTTTTAACTAAACTGAATGATCAAACTCGACAAATAAAATACTAGGTGTAGGTACTAGGCGTACAACAGTAGATAACGATATTAGAGAGACACGACAGACATTTTATATTAAACAAACAAAACTACACGGACAAGATAATTCATATCAAACTAGGCGTATAATACAATACAGACAAGACTATCTACAAAATAGACAGATAAAATTCTATAAAAAGGTTTAGGCAGCGAAGATTAATGCGATAAGATAAGCCGTAGGTTTCCAAACGTAGGCCTAATCTAAATCTCGATTAAATGCATATTCCGCTTCTTACTTGTCTTGTCTTGCCATTCTTATATTGAATTTCTTTCTTGTCTGTTTAATTTAGTGTGTTGTTGCAAAAGATAAAAAGCACTTACCTCAGTCTTAGTTTCAGTAATATCTGCTGTCGTATTTTTGTTGTTGCGTAACTATTACTAGTTTGTATAGAAATGGGGGAAAATCAGTTCGCTATAAAATTATTTATAGTCGACTGGCATTATCTTGTTTGTATTTCCGCTTGGTCATCACCAAGAGTCGTCTTGTTTTATATAAAATATATTTTCAGTTTATTCATATTAACTAATTCAGGGGAAAAAATGTTGATGAATAAAATGTTTTTTAATAACAACTAGTACATATTAATCGTTTTTTTTTTAAGTGAAATAGTGATGAAGATGGAATACTTGTTGTGGGTGTAATTATTATTTTAGGGTAGAATAGTTGTAGATGTTGAAATAGTTGATGAGGATGGAATAATGTGGAGAATTTAGAGGTGCACGCCACTGGTGACGATGAAGGAACCATGTGGTGTTTTTATCTGGCAATTGTTCTGCCGCTTGGCGGTATGCAACCTTGTATGCAACCCTATACGGAAAAGTCTAAAAGTACCACTGGCGCTTTCATTGCCACCTGGTGCGGCATGTGGTAAACTATAGTTTATTGTAAATATACTGCCAGACTGTGCCAATCAAAGCGCTTTAGAAGCGTTGCCTAGCAATAGAGTTTTTGAAAGATTATGCCATTCAAAACCCGCTTTATTTTTAAATTTCACGCAATACTGTACAAATAAATAAAGGGGGTAGAGTCTTTTAATATTTCGACAAAAAATGTATTGTGCCACATTGCCTTAAGTTTTTGGATCTTGATTTATCTGATCAAGACCACATACGCGCAGCGCTGCCGCGCGTTTGTCGTCTTGATTTATCTGGTTTACGACATGTGGTAAACCAGTATGTGGTAATGTCTTGATTTATCTGATCAAGACTATACGCGCGGCGCTGCCGCTATATATATATATGCTGAAAGTTTTTCAATTCTATATATATATATATATATATATTTATATATATATATATTTATATATATATATTTATATATATATATATATATATATATATATATATATATATTTATATATATATATTTATATATATATATATATATATATATATATATATATATATATATATATATATATATATAAATGGTAAATGGTATCAATTTAACCTGCATGCTGAAAGTTTTTCAATTCTGGCTCGTTAACGATGGTTTTTCCTTGAGAATCGAGATGGGATCCGTAGTGTTCATATGGAAGGACTACCGTGGCTAGTTCACGGCTCAAGGGTGCCATTCTTCGCTCAACTCGGTTGTAAGCCGATCAACCGGGTGCATTCGTTAACACGAACAGCCCATCCAAATCAAACTTTTTAAAGTGGGATATACAGTTAGATATCACCTTTTTGTAACGTGGATTTTCATCCGGTCCTCCATCCACGGATAAAATCATCACATGCTTGACTTTTCCATCTTTTCCTAAGGTCAGATTTTTAAAATCATCTAATGTTAGCAGTTTGATGAGGTCTTTGGCATGAGTTGTTGCTGTCGAACTGATATGTTTTCCACTGCGGATTGCGATATAGGTTGGACCCGAGTATGTAACAGTTTCTTTCCTACCCATGCAGTTCTCTTTGATTATGATACCAGCATATACGGAAGGAATCAGTTGATGGCGTTCTCCAACAGCAAAATCGTGGTCATCGAGGCGCACTTTATAATTCAGATGCATTAAAACAGGAGCCTGTACTTTTGCAGCCGTTTTTCCAATTGGTACTTTTGCTTTATCATCTTGAGAAATAAATACTACCTGTTCAGGTCCAAGTAAAGATGAAAGTTCCTCAAGGCCGTTAACAGTAGCCTTACAGAAATGTTGATCGACGTGATCTCGGTATCTATCTCTTTGGGCTCGACACAGTCTCACAGGTACAGTTGTGACATGGCGCTTGCCCTCTAAGGATTCAGAATACTTTGGCATCAGCCTACGGTATGTTGAGGTTCGTGAGATCAAATATCCATCTTCAACAAGCCGTGCATGCAATTCATCAAGAGTCTTACAAGTTCTCAATACTTCTGATCTGCGTCGATCAGCAGCTGAACTTCCATGTGTTGCTATATCGCAAATTACTTGAAGAAGGCCTGACTGATTTTCTTCAAGTGAAGGGCGTCCTGGCTGTGTCCTTATAAACGAGGATTGCTCGTTGGGATGAGCGGATTTCAGTCTCAAAATTTCAGCTTTTTGTTTTGCTCTAAATTTTCGCATGTTCTTTGCACGGACTATTTTGTTCTTTAACTCCTTATTCTTCACATCAGTACCATGCCTTAATTTTTTTATTTTCTTCTCAATTCCGTCTTTTCCAAGTCCAGCATCTCGCTTTTTTACGGTAGCATTTAATTCGGCTTCAAGTACTGAAATTTCAGATTTCAAAGCGTCCTGTTTTGGTGTCGGAGCTGCTGTAGATACAGAAGATTTATTATTATTATCACTGATACCTTCGGTGTTGGGAAGCACTTTGAGATCAGCTTCATGTGTGGCTGAAGGTTGTCTTGCAGGTTTTTCAATTTCCATTACCAATGTTCATACATGGGAAAGCAGAAACCATACTTTAAAAACATGCAAATAAGACCATACTTAAAAAATATGCAAATAATATAAAACCATTTTAAGCATTGAACAAAATACGCTCAGAATACTCACCTTCACGAAGAAATTAAGGAGACGAGCGCTTTTCTTAGTCCCAAGCTGACAAAGTTCCTCGATTTTTAACAGTGTGAGACGTTCCAGCTCTTTTGGATTCTTTTTGTGCTCATTCCTTAAAGGCACCCAAAATTCATTTGTCTTTTTTTGTATTGTCTGCATTGACAAGGAATCCTTGTGACATTTAATAAATGCATTGTATAGCCGATCATACAACGACATTATTGTATCGACACGAACAACACTATAATAATATTTATTATCAGATTTTTACAAATGTTTAGAAACGCTATATTTCTAAATTCCTTCTGATCTCTATTCTCACCTCCACACGCTCACCCCACCATAAGAGGAAGTAAGGCGGCCAATAAGAGGGTTACATTTTAAAAAACGCCATAACAGTTCGCCGGCATTTTTCAAAGTGCCCAAAGTACCATGCCGCTTGTCTCTTTGAAAGGCAATAACTTGCCGCCGCCGATACGACTTTGAAAGGCCCTAGCATACCGACGCCGCTGCGTCTTTGAACGGGCCTTAAACGCTAGGTGAATTGCATGTTGCGACCCTTACTACGTGTAATCTATACTTACACTGAATTGAAAAAATCAGTATTCGGCTAGAAAGCCTGCAGAATATTCGGTATTCGGCGTGTGGTCGAATACACTATTCGTTGCAAGTCTAAAAACAACCGAAATTAGGAAATTGGAATCTTCTATAATTAATACCTGGAAGAATGTATTATCAGCGGCGCGTAGCCGATGCAATAGAAATAAATCACTGTTGTAAAAGAACTAAAATAGAAATAAAGACTGAATAGGAATAACGAGTGTTACATGAATATAGCTCGAAAAAGCACATTTCCCTAGACGGCTTAGAGGAGATTTAATACGTGACCAAAACCTAAGACCCCCCCGGCCCAGTGACCAAGCGTGGTATTTTGAAGACCCCCTTCCCCCCCTGAACGGGTCACGTAATATGGGTACGCTCCCTAAGTGTTAAACGCATGTTTGGTATAGTTTGAAAAAATGGACAGAAAAAAGATTTGACAAAACTTTTTTTTCAAAATTTCTGTATTTACAAAAATTCTGTGTCAAGGCTATCGGCCACGAAGATACCAAAATGTCAATTTCAATAAAAAATGTATAATCTATATAGATCTGAAAGAAATTTCAATATAGCTCTTGCAATGTTCATTTTATAGTTTTTTGAATTTATTAATTTCTGTTATGTTTTTCGAGTTTAAGGGGCGGTGGCCGCCGCCAGATAAAGTATTTTGTAAACCTAGCTAAGGGAAATCATAGACTGACTAATTTTCTACAAATGTGTGAAATTTTATTGTTCCACGTTGTGTGCAACTTATTAAAATAATTTTTTTTTTAAATCCAGACATGTCAATCACGAATTCTGATCAAAAATGAACACGAAAATTTCAAAATATTCAAAAATTACGAAAAAATGTATTAACATTTGAGGGATTTCAATGAAACTTTTACTGGATGTGGGTATCCACCAGAAGTATGAGTTGACAAAATTTTAACGCTCCCATTCCAATGGGGACGTCGTGAGGAATGATTTTCTCTTCAATAATTTTATGGAAATATCTCGTCAACGCCTCAAGATGGAAAATTTTAACCGCGTTATCCGTACGTAGGACGTCGGTGTCTACAAAAAAGTATTCTTTGCAAATCTTGTAAAATCCTTCGTTTTGGTCGCAAAAGTAAAAAATATTAAAATCCCAAAATTTATCAAATTCTACTAATATCACATGTTCCAAAATGATTTCCACTGATTTCAAGAACAAACTTTTCTGGGCGAAACTTGCTTGTCCCTTCTCCGTCAGAATTGTTAGAAAAGTCTGAGTTTTGTCCGAAAACAATTTTTTCAGCGGTCGCAGTAGATTTCAACTGACTGACGTTTGGGTTGAAATTTGTGTTTGAGTCCCGCCATTGGCGCCGATGTGTTTTCTTGATGAATTCTTTGTTCAGAAAATGCGGAAAAAAATTGAAAATTCGAATCACTTTGCGACGGGACTTGCAGGTGAAAGTGCGGAAATGTGTTACCACCGATTAGTGTTCTTCGTTGCAGCGTAAATGTCGTGGTAAGAAAATTTCGATTTTGACGTACCCGGAATTTGAGGAATTTTGGAAAATTCGCCCACACCGAACAGCAGCCGGCGAAGAAGGGACATTTACAACCCTTGCAGAAAAGAGTTGAAATTTGCGAATTGCCGCGGTAAAAGTTGCTAAAGTTGAAAGACGGATAAAATGTGACGTGCGAAAAATGGGCGACAATTCCCAGGGCTCTGGGGGGCGCACAGTGCAAGTGAAACGTGGAAACTTAGTTTCAGAATGTCGGCAATTTCCGGCGGAAGGATACCGTTCAAAAATTTCTCAAAAATTCGCATGCGCCTCTTAGCTAGGACTCAAAATGCGAATTTCGTTTTTTTTTGCAATAACTTTGCCAGCTGCGAACTTTTTGCAACTTTTAATAGCCTATGGCACGGTCCAGTCTGTTCTCGATCTGCCACTATAGGGCAGTTAGTTGTGTCATTTGTACTTTTGTAGATCTCGATTGCGGATTGACATCCTACCGGTTTGCTACTATCGGCCGTGGCGACCTCGTGGTTTCTGCGAATCGGCAAATCGGCACATCGTACGCAAAATACCGTCGACCTCCATCGAACGGTTTAGAAGAAATTGCAAAATTCCACCCACTTCCGGTTCGGCAGCCGATAACGTCCGGTTTTGCAAAAAAATGTACCGCACTGCCATTTTTGCAAAAAATCGCACGGCCTGGGTCTTCGAAGATCCAGAGAGAAAGAACCTACGAAACCGGACCCGCAAACGGGATGGCGTTCTGTTCAGCGGTCGGCTCGCAACAGAACGTCAAATAAGATCGTTTTTTGCGATTTTTTTTTTCGGTTTTTCGCACTTTTCTCCAAATTTTCAGAAAAGACTCGAAAATTTGAGATGACAGTTTTGTGCGGAAAAAATCGGCGCTCCAGATTGCACCATTCGCGTCGCGAGCGGTCCAAATTCGGCCGCTCGGCGGCCGAGAAACGGAAATTTTGTTTTCGCACCGCACCCCCGCCGCCTTCGGCGGCACCACAATTTCTCAAAGATTAGTCAATTGTTTGGAGTTTTCTAAACAATTTACCACTTTGTCCCGGCAAAATTTCTTTCGAAAATCACTCAAAACGTCCGTTTTCATTCTCCAAACCCGATTTGACGCATTTCTCCCGACCCCTTCCGGAAAGGCGTATCAAACTATTTTAGTATATGTAATTATTGTATCAGTTTTAAAACTAAACTTGTAGTTACGTATTAACGCCACCGCAGCGGGAGATCGCGCGATATGTGGTCTGCATTTTTCTGCTTTAATATAACCCTTATCCAATATTTTTTCTTATTTCAGATCGAGAGTTCGCGCTACCGCGCCATATGTGGTCTGGATTTATCTGCTCCGTTATAACGTATAAATCAACTATTTTGTTCAAATCTGTAGCTGGGGTGGCGTTAGTACGTAAGTACCGACAAAACTTTTGAGGAAGATCATCGCGCTTCTTGTTAAAGCAATTTTCAGTTTTAAAATTATTATTTTTTGAGAGTGAATTAGTGAAATACTGCGGGTCGCGAGCGAAATAAATGACAGTTAGTAGGGAAAGATGATATGTTCTAGACCCACCTCCACCTCTGACATGCGCATGCGCGATGACCTTTGACCCCTAACCTAATCTTGACCTTGACCCCTAACCTTGACCTTGGAACTTCAGGTTTCGACTTCCGGTTTCCGGTTTCGACTTCCGGCCGCCATTTTCAGAACTTCCAGATGCGCGGGAAAATTAAAAAAATAGACGCGAGGCGGGGAAATTCAAAATTAGATCCTGTTGAGACAAATGAGGTGTGAAGTTGGTTGCATACATCAACAGGACTAAATACATGAGACTAGACCGACGAGGCTAGATCCATGGGACTAAATTCATGAGACTAGATAGACGGGACAAAATACATGAGACTAGATAGACGGGACTAGATACATGGGGCTAGATACATAAGGCCAGACAGACGAAGCTAAATACGTGAGACTAGATAGACGAGGCTAGATACATGAGACTAGATATACGGGGTTAGATACATGAGGCTAGGTACATGGGGCTAGATAGACGGAGCTAGATACATTAGGGAGACTAGTTAGAAAGAGACTAGAGAGACTGAACTAAAATATATAAAGGATTGTTTAATTCAACTAAAATATATGTAAAATTTCTTAAACTTGTCTGTGATTTAGACCGTATTAATTATTTAATATAAATAAAAAAGTATTTCAGCAATTAGGTTTAATTTTGAGTGAGAAATGGAATATATTGTTTCTTTTTCAGTTTACGTAATCAGTTTAGTATTTGAAGCTTTTAAATATATGAGAATGAAATAACATCCAATAATTTTTATTACAACTTCCACGATAGAAAATGTTTATGTAACCACACGTCTAGATAGGACCGAGCGTCTAGCACTGATAACAATCCTGTCTCAACCCGTCTGTAAACGTATGTGAAACAAATAAATTATGAAGCGCGGTCTTATTAATTTCTTGAAATTATCCCGTGTTGAATTTTATAAACGTAATAAGATTTTAATTTAAATAAAGTTTCAGTATTCGGTTAAGCATAGCCGGATGTTTGTGTATGTTAGTGTAATCAATTTCTTCGTTTTGTTTTTCGTATTTGTGTTTATTTCAGTCTACTGCCCTGGCTTTGCGATAAGACGCAGCCGGCCGTCTAGCGCTGATTAGAACTCTTATCAGCGGTGCGCGAGCGGAGAAAATAATAAATTATGAAGCGTGGTCTAATGAATTTCTTAGGTTTGTATTTCGTTTTAATTTAATAAACATAATCACGTGAAACATCCAGCATTTCATTTATATAAACCAGAGTTCAATTTTCTGGCATCCACTTTTCATCTACTTGCATCCACTTTCTATCTACTTGCATCCACTTTTCATCTACTTGCATCCACTTTTCACCTACTTGCATCCACTTTTCATCTACTTGCATCCACTTTCCATATACTTGCATCCACTTTTCAACACGCTAAACAGGGTGTGAGGTCTATGTAACCCCATGCTAAACAGGGTGTGAGGTTTATGTGACCCCGCGCTCAACAGGGTGTGAGGTCTATGTTACCCCACGCTCAACAGGGTGTGAGGTCTATGTGACCCCACGCTCAACAGGGTGTGAGGTCTATGTGACCCCACGCTAAACAGGGTGTGCGGTCTATGTTACCCCACGCTTAACTGGGTGTAAGGTCTATGGTGACCTACGTTAAAGAGGGCGTGAGGTCTATTTTTAGTCAGCTTTAATTAGCTTTTAATCAGCTTTATTCCCATTGGGTTAGTTGTGTTAGCATTAGGTTAGGTTAGCATTAGGTTAAGCTACGTGAGGTTAGGCATGAGGCGCGCTTTATTCCCAACCTCACGTAGCTTAACCTAATGCTAACCTAACCTAATACTATTACATATTCCTCACACCCTGATTTACATAGATTGACACCTGATTTACATGGATTACATAGACCTCACACCCTGTTTAGTGTGGGGTCACATAGACCTCACACTCTGTTGAGCGTGGGGTCACAAAGACCTCACACCCTGTTGAGCGTGGGGTAACATAGACCTCACACCCTGTTGAGCGTGGGGTCACATATACCTCATACCCTGTTTAGCGTGGGGTTACATAGACCTCACACCCTGTGTAGCGTGATGGAAAGTGGATGCAAGTAGATAGAAAGTAGATGCAAGTAGATTAAAAGTGGATGCCAGAAAATTGAACTCTGGTTTATACAAATGAAATGCTGGATGTTTCACGTGAATATGTTTATTAAATTAAAACGAAATACAAACCTAAGAAATTCATTAGACCACGCATCATAATTTATTATTTTCTCCGCTAGTCTCTAGTCTCTGCACATATCTAGTTCCGTCTATCTAGCCCCATGTACCTAGTCCCATGTATCTAGTCTCATGTATCTAGCCCCGTCTATCTAGTCTCATGTATCTAGTCCCGTCTATCTAGTCTCATGTATTTAGTCCTCTATCTAGTCTCATGTATTTAGTCCCATGGATCTCGACTCGTCGGTCTAGTCATGTATTTAGTCCCGTTGATGTATGCAACCAACTTCACACCTCATTTGTCTCAACAGGATCTAATTTTGAATTTCCCCGCCTCGCGTCTATTTTTTTAATTTTCCCGCGCATCTGGAAGTTCTGAAAATGGCGGCCGGAAGTCGAAACCGGAAACCGGAAGTCGAAATCGGAAGTCGAAACCGGAAGTTTCAAGGTCAAGGTTAGGGGTCAAGGTCAAGATTAGGTTAGGGGGTCAAAGGTCATCGCGCATGCGCATGTCAGAGGTGGAGGTGGGTCTAGAACATATCATCTTTCCCTACTACAGTTAAAACAGAGTGTTTTAAGTAAAGTCGGGAGTGTTAATTTTGCGGAAAGTCAAATCGTTAATTGCCGAAATTTTTTGTAGTGCGCGAGTGTAAAGTCGGGAGTGTTAGTACCGCGTGATATAAAATGTATAGGGAAAGTTTCCGTCAAAATTTCCAAATAAAATTTTGCCCTGAACAAAGACACAGTGTTAGATTCGCGAGTAAACAAAAAAAAACCGTGGTTAGGATAGTGTTGGATCTTTTCAATGGCTGGTGGATATGGTTAGGGGAGCGGCGCAGACTGCAGGAGACGCCTTTAGGGCAGAAAGGACGCCTGTTGCTCAGGGTCTCAGAAAAGTGCAGGCTACCGTCCACTGTACAAATGTAGGTCCTGCAAGAGATTGAGCACCAAGATGCCAAGTAGTGAGTGATGTTTGAAGTTTATTAATCGCGGTAGTGCTCCGATAGAACGGATAACATTTAATTTTTTAACATAAATCTTTTTTTTAAAGCGAAAAAAGGAACCATGTAAAACGAGGGAGAAGTGTATATTAGATTATTTAATTCCTGTAGCGCAAAGTGTAGTTATGAAACTAACTGAACCCATTCTAGGGAAGGCATACTTTGTTTTTAAGCAATTCGTGTTCATCGCCAAAATTATTCCAAATTTTGAATGAAAATAATATAAATGTTGTTGGAACGGACGGAAAAAATTGCAAAAATTTGTTATATTACAAATCAATTTAATTATAGAAAAATATATTTATTGATAATATATTTATACAAATTTGCTTTGACTTTGTTAAAGTATGGGTTGCATTTCATTTAAGTCCTTGCAGAATTTTCGATTGGTAAGAAACTTGTATGACAAGTAAATGCCGAGTGCAAGTAATGAGATTATGATGAATAAGAAAATGTTGATGAATATATAGAAAATGTTGTTGGGTTTATTCTTGGCGTCGGAAGGCTTCGCTTCGTTGTCTTTCAGGAATGCTATTAAAATGTTCTGGAGGTTGTTAAAGTTTTCTAGTTGTTGTTTTTCCATTCGTTGGTTTCCTTCAGAAATCGATGCCGATAGGTTTTTCATGATTTCCAAAATCAACGTTTCATTTTGCGAATTATCTTTGAGAGCGATTTCCTTCAACGTTTCCAGCAACATGTCTTCATTTTTTTCGTTTGCCGCAGTCTTTCTGGCGTCCAGTTTGTCTTGAATGTCGGTCAACATGTGCATCTGTTTCTTTTGATTTTTAATAAAATTGCTAAACATTTCGTAGAACGTTGAATTTTGGAAAACGTTTTCACTAGGTCCTGTATAGGAATTTTGGGAATTAGATGTCGCCTCCAAAGATTTCTTTGTGGTGGAACTAACGTTGCAAGAAATTCCGTGAAAACTGTAACTCTCAGTTGCTGAACCTTCATCGACACTAATATTAAGAACTTTTAGTATTTGCAACATTCCTAAAAGAGATGAACAATCTATGTTGTTATCATGGATACTAATTGATTTTAGGCGAGTCGAATACTGGAGATCGATCATGGACATATTTTTAACAAAGTTATTATGGAGCTGAAGATTTTCCAACACTGGAGTATTATGAAATACATTCGGATCCAAAACGGACAGTCTATTAAAACTAAAGTCCAGAGTTTTCAATGATTTCAAGCCTATAGAAAATTCTAAATCCAATTTCGATATCGAATTGCCGCTGAGATTGAGATAAATCAATTTGGATAACTTATCGAAAACTCTTAGCTTAATTTCTGTTAGAGAGTTTCTGGCTAAATTTAAATGTAATAAATTCGAATTGTTACTAAACGCCCCTCTGTCCAAAACCTCCAATTGATTATTTGATAAATCCAAATGCTTTAGATATTCTGAAAAACGGAACAAACTTCTAGTTCTGTTGAATGTATCCAAGTTGCTTAAAATCGACGTGGAATCTAAGCTATTGAACGATAGATCTAAGACTATTAATTTATTCTTCTGTGGTTTAAATGCATCAAAGTCTATCCAACTGATGTTGTTGTGACTCAAAGATATTTGGGTTAGGTTAGTTTGTGCTTGAAAAATTTGTTGTATTTCTGTTAAATTGTTGTAATCGAGCTTCAGTACTAATAAATGTGGAAAGCCTGTTAATGCTTCTAAATCTAATTTCGTCATCTGACTTTCTGTAATTTCAAGTAGATGCATTGGCATATTATATGTAGATGTGACATTGAAGGTGTCTACATGTAAGTGTGGAATTAAACTTTTGCTAATTCTTAATTGAACATAGGTTCTCGATGAATGAGTTTTATGTAATATTGGATGAATTGGATACTGTGAAGGGAGATAAATATCTTCAAATTTACATTTGATATTCGATAATATGTAATCGTAGTCTTCGTAGTAGTCATATTCATATAAATCGTGATCGCAATCTGAAAGTATTTCTACGAACTGAAGCTTAAATATCAAAGTCCAAACCAAACAAACATTGAATTTCCTCATGGTTTCTAAAACAGAACAAAATATATTCAACAATTTCACATTGTCTGTCCAGTTTCTTTTTATCTTATTTTCTCTACCTCGTCCGTTCAGTTTGAGATTTAAACTAAACTGAATCATCAAACTTTACGAATAAGATTGAATTAACGTGGCCAGATCAAGACTAAACGGAGAAAGTTAGCATTAGTGTAACATTACACAATGAAATTAGAGAGACAATACATACATATTAAATACATTGCATATTCATTACATATATTAAATAAACAAAACTAGAGAGGCAAGATAATTCATATCAAACTAGGCCTATAATACAAGACTATATAGAAAATAATCGTCATCCAAGTTTCGTTTTATTCCGCTTCTGTTTGTCTATACGGTATTTTTTCTTTTTCCTTATATTATTATTATCACTCTAATTTGGTTTTTTCTTGTCTGTGTAATTCAGTTTGTTAGTTCAATACATAAAACTCTTACCTCGTTCTTTCTTTAAGTAATATCTGCCGTCGTATGTTAGTGGCTGTTTAAGTATTACTAGTCTGTATAGAAATGTGGGAAAATGAGTTTGTTATAAAATTGTATATCGTCGGCTTGTCTTATCTTATTTATAATCTTATCTTTCTTTGATATATCTTATCTTTCTCTGATCTTATGGCCCAAATGTATCCGGGAACCTCAAATTAAAACAAAACTTTCACCGCCCTGACATATTTTGGCGAAACAAGAGATGGTATAATTGCAACAAAGGCTCAAAACACTGTAGTTATTAGAAATTTTCAAACAAAGCCATAACCCATCCCTTTTATTTATTTATTTATTTATTTAGCGTATGGATCATCACAATATTGATAGTAATACAAATACAAATAAATGATGACAATATATATTCGATTGCATTGTCCGTTGCGTTCAGAAGCCTCGGTAGGACCTTAGTGGACATTCAAGAATGGTTTGCCCAGGTTTCCTACAGCTCCGCAGTTGTTATCAGACATTGTCATGATCTTAACCAGGAGATCCATAGGATTGTCTGGTTGCCGATTGTTGTTAGTTCATTCACGTTTTAAAAAATAAAACGCTAACCAGGGTGCACCACGGGGAGGCGAATTAACATTACACCCCACACATCTCTTAATCTCCTTGATTCGAATTTGAAAAAAAAAAAAAGCGTATTTTTTGCTCTCCCTCCTTTTTCGACCAAATACACCGTCGTCTCCGCCGGTCGTCTGGTCCCAAGCCCAGGGTGTGAAAGGAGGAGGGTGGTCGGCCTGCCGCGCCGACCAGAATCGGGAAACCGAAGAAACTAGGCAAGAAACCGCATGGATACACGACTTAACCACTTACGAATTAATGCTACCGCATCCAGGGCAGCCGATGCGCCAGCTTTGGGAACCAGGGATGCTGGTGAGAAGTGGACTACTGGCCAAAGACTCAGGTTAATCACACCGAAATCAGAAATACGAATCGCCGCATGGAATGTGCGAACGGGACATCACGTTGGTCAAAAGGAAATTATCGCCAAGGAATTATTGAAATGCAAAATATCGATCTGTGCATTATCAGAACTGCGGCTCACAGGATCTGGGACAATGAAGGTTGACCCACCATCAATCGACGAGACGATGACGCTATTCTATTCTGGTGGCGACAAACGAGAAGCGGGCGTTGGCTTTATGGTTGATCGACGGGCCTCTGCCAGTGTTATCGCATTCCAACCGATATCCGAGCGTCTGGCGGTTATCACTATTGATGGAACGATTAAGACCCATATCGTATCCGTCTACGCCCCAACTGAGACCAGCCCGGACACAAACAAGGATGAATTTTATGCCCAGTTTCAACACACACTGGATACAATACCCCAAACCGAATTAATCGTACTTATGGGCGACTTTAATGCACATACGGGTGCAGATCGAACCGGTTGGGAAGAAACGATGGGAAAATTCGGATACGGGGAAATAAATGACAACGGATTACGCCTCTTATCATTTGCAGCGTCAAACAACTTGATCATCGGCAACAGCATCTTTCGTCACCCCCTCAAACATCAACTCACGTGGCGAAATCCATCCGGCAACAATTCGGCGATGTTGGACTACATTTTGGTCAACACCAGATTCCGATCGACGCTCAAAGATGTACGTGCGATGCGTGGACCCGACTGTGGATCAGACCATTATCTTGTCCGAGTGAAACTACAATTGAAATTACAAAGAGCAAAGAAAAAGGCACCACCATCAGCCAAGAGGAACTGGGCCTGTCTGCGAGACCCTGAAACCAGCCGAAAATTTCAAATCGCATTATCCAACAAATTTGCAGCACTCACGATACCAGTCGATATCAACATAGAAGAAAAACAACTTTCTGAGTCTATTGTGGGGTGTGCAACGGAGCTGTGTCCGCCCATCCGTCGACGGACGCAGCAATGGATCTCGGACGACTGTCTCAATCTAGTCGACCAGCGGAAGCAAATGAAACACGTCGATTTCAAACAATACCGACGATTGAACAAAGAAATTCGACAGAAAATGAAATTGGAACGGGAAGCTTACTGGAATAACATCGCGGCTGATATGGAAGAAGCAGCGTCAAGGCATGAGTACCGGACGCTGTACCAGACAATCCGACGGTTAAGTGGCAAAACAACATCAACAAATGACAATATCAAAAAATTGGATGGAACTTTCGTGACCTCTCCTCACGAACGTCTACAGCGGTGGAGAGAATTCTTTCATCAGCTGTACAACCACAATCCGCCAGAAGGTCCAGCACCCGAACTGCCGATTATTGAGCAGCCGATAAATCAGTTTCCCGATACTGAACCAACAATCAATGAGGTGAAGACGGCAATAAAGTCCCTGAAAAATGGTAAAGCGCCGGGAGGAGATCAAGTAACTGCCGAAATGATCAAAGCCGGTGGAGACGTCTTATTACATCTACTTCACGTTCTCACAGTGCATATATGGCATTCAGATTGTGTTCCATCCGTGTGGAAGAAAGCGATTGTTGTGCCCATTTTGAAGAAAGGCGACAGTCGGGAATGCAAGAATTACCGTGGTATTAGCCTCCTCTCGATCGTCGGCAAAGTATTTATGAAAATCATACAATCAAGACTACAGAAACATCGAGAGCAAACAAGCCGGGAAGAACAAGCTGGCTTTCGACCACATCGAGGATGCATCGATCAGATATTTGCTCTCCGTCAGCTAATGGAAGAAAGAATTCGATGTGGCAAACGAACTGTCATCGTCTTCATCGATTTCAAATCTGCTTTTGATTGCATCGATTGGACAAGCTTGTGGGAAGCCCTGAAGATCGAACACGTGCCACTGAAAATCATTCAACTTCTTCAAGCATCGTACGACGGCTCAACCAGCAATGTTCGTATCCTAAACGACATGTCTGAGGAATTCCCGATTCGAACCGGAGTCCGGCAAGGAGACGTGGCCTCGCCGCTCCTTTTTAACATTGTGATCGACACGATTATGCGAAAAGCGTTTGATGGGCGACGCGGAGTTCGATATGATGACAAAAACTTCCTAACCGATCTGATGTTCGCCGATGACAGTGCGGTTTTCGCCAACACAGATGCCGAAGCAACAGACACCTTGTATGACATTTCCCGCATTGTCCAGTCATACGGACTGAGAATCAATGCGGATAAGACCAAAGTGCTTACAACGGATGGATCTGAAGCCAGAGTTTACCTCGATGGAACCACAATCGAGCAGGTACCACAGTTCAAATATTTGGGATCACTGGTTGTGGAGAAGAAAGTAGCTTCGACAGCCGAAGTTCACAGCCGGATAGGCCAGGCAACAGCAACGTTTGCTTCACTCAAGTGGTGCATATGGAAGCGGACGAATATTACCATCAAAACCAAAATACGCCTATACCGGACGCTGATCCTCCCAATTCTTCTTTATGGATCGTAAACATGGACATTACTCAAACCAGACCTTAACAAGCTCGAGGCCTTCGAAATGCGATGCCTGAGACAGATTCTCTGCGTCTCACTCCTCAACCACCTCCGAAATGAGACAATCAGAGAAAGGTGCGACCAACAGACACCGATTACGATGGTTCGGCCACATCTGTAGGATGGGCGACAATCGAGTACCGCACAAACTCCTATGGAAAAAACGACCTCTTGATTGGAGAACACAAAAACAAGCACCGAAGACCACATGGTTGAAACACGTAGAGAACGATTTAAAAAACCAGCGAATAACAACAGCTGAGGCAAGAACCGTTGCAACTGATCGATTAGCATGGAAGCGTATAGTGAATGGAGCACGGAATCTAGCGGCACCAACAGCAGCGTACTGGCTACGAGGTCGACCACCTCTCCATGCGCCGGCTATGGATTAAAGAAGAAGAAGAAGAATCTACTTGATTAGCAAACCGACTTTTTGCAACTTTTTCATATAAAGATGTAATTTGGCATGGATATAAAGATTATTCACGCCGACAAAGTGGTAAAATAAATTATTGACAGAAATTTTATTAGCGTACCTCCTCTAACGTAAAGTGTTGACTTTTTTTTTTCTCATCTACTCCATGATGTGGGGTATCGTTGGATATGTCTTTCAAAAATATTACAGGTTTGTAAAAACAATATTTCGATTAGGAGATGCGTTTGTGAAATATTAAGCTTTAAATTACTAATTTTTGTTAGAGTCAAGTGTTAATTTAAATCTTGATTTTAAGCGAGAAAGTGTAAAAAAGGAACCGTGTAACGAGGAAACTGTGTATATTAGATTAATTATTTTCTTTACCACAAAGTGTAGTCATGAGACTAGCTGAGCCCATTTTAAGGAAAGGTGTAGGGACTTTGTTTTTAGACAATTCGTGTTCATCACCAAAATTATTCCAAATTTTGTATGAAAATAATAGAAATGTTGTTGGAACGGAGAGAAAAAATTGCAAAAATATGTAATATTACAAATCATTTTAATTATAGAAAATAAATTTATTGGAAATATATTTATACACATGTATTTTGAAGTTGTTGAAGTATGGGTTGCACTTCTTTTGAGTCCTTCAAGAATTTTTGATTTGTAATCTTGTATGACAAGTAAAAGCTGAGTGCTAACAATGAAAGTATGATGATTAACAAAATGATGATTAAGAAGATGAATATGTAGAAAACGTTGCTCGGTTTGTTGTTGGTATCGGAAGGCTTTGCTTCGTTGTCTTTCATGAAGGCTGTTAAAACGTTCTGGTGATTGTTGAAGTTTTCCAGTTGTTGTCTTTCGACATGTTCTATTTGTTGATTCGCTTCAGAAATCGAAGCCGATAGTTCCCTCATGATTTCCAAAATCAACGTTTCATTTTGCCACTTATCTTTGAGAGCGATTTTCTTTAACGTTTCCACCAACATATCTTCATTTCTTTCGTTTGCCGCAAACTTTTTAGCGTTCAGTTCGTAATTAATGTCGGTGAATATGTCAAGTAAATGTTTGTAAAACGTTGAATTTAGGTAAACGTTTTCGAAATTTCCCAAGAAATCATTTTTGCGAGGGGGATTATCAGGAGGTCCTCTATAGGAATTTTGGTAATTAGATGTTGGCTCCAAAGTTTTCTCTGTAATGTTACAAGATATTCCGTGAAAACTGTAACTTTCTCTTGCTGAACCTTCATCGACATTAATATTGCCCAATTTTACTGCTTTAAACATTTTTATAAGAGTTGAACAATCTATGTTGTTATCATGGATACTTATTGATCGTAATCTAGTGGAATCTTTGAGGTCGCTTATGGGAATATTTTTAAGAAAGTTATTATGTAACTGAAGATTTTCCAACATTGGAGTATTATAAAATACATACGGGTCCAAAACCGACAGTCTATTAAAATTCAAGTCCAGAGTTTTTAATGACTTCAAGCCTATAGAAAATCCCAAATCTAATTTCGATATCAAATTGCCGCTGAGATTGAGATAAATCAAATTGGACAACTTATCGAAAGTTCTTAGTTTAACTTCAGTTAAAGAGTTTCTGGACAAATTTAAATATAATAAATTCGAATTGTTACTAAACATCCTTCTATCTAATACCTCCAATTTATTATTTGATAAATCCAAATTCTCTAGATATTCTGAAAAACCAAACAAACTTCTGCATCCGTTGAATGTACTCAAGTTGCTTAAGATCGAGGTCGAATTTAAGGTGTTGAACGATAGATCTAACAATTTTAATGTATTCTTCGGTGGTTGAAATGCATCAAGGTCTATCCAACTGACGTTGTTGTGACTCAAAGATAATTCGTTGAGTTCAGTTTGTGTGTGAAAAATTTGTTGTATTTCTGTTAAATTATTGTAATCGAGTTTCAGTGTTTTTAATAAATTTGGAAAGGCTTTGAAACCTTCTAAATCTATATCCGCTATCCGACTATCTGTAATTGCAAGTACGGTCACTGGTATATATCTATACGAGTCTGTAGTTTTGATTCTGGTTGTGACGCTGAATGAGTCTGCATGTAATCGTGGAATTGAACTACTGCTAATTTTTATTTCAGCTGTCGATCGCGTGCTGTAGTAACGTGACCTTAAACTAATTGGATAATTTAAAGGATTCCTGATATTTTCAAAGTTGCATACAACGTGTATACCTTTATTATTGCAAAGTGAAAATATTTCTACGAACTGAAACTCGAATATCAATATCCAAACCAAACAAGCATTTAATTTCCTCATGGTATCTAAAACAGAAAGAGTTATATTCAACAGTTTCGCATTGTTTACCTAATTTTCTATGTCCAGTTTATCTTAAACCTATCGTCTCTACCTCGTCTCCACTTTTTATTTCTAGCCGCTTATAAATGGTTAATTGATATTTTGTACTCAGTATTCTATTGGCTTTCTGCTATTCGCTCTAAACTCTTTCTTCGGTTAAAAACCGCAATGGCCAGTATGGTAAACAGAAAAACGAAATAGACTATTGCTTCACGAACAACAGGAAAATAGTCCAAGACCTCTCAGTAATGAACAACTTCATAACTGGCAGCGATCACCGAACGATCACAGCAAAAGTAGCCTTAAACATAAAAAAGGAACAAATAAAACTCATGTCTAAAACTAAGTGCAACAAATGGGTACCTCCTGAGAACTCGGAGGCTTACCAAAATAAAATAGCTGAAGTACCAGAAGATGAAGATATCGATAAACGCATCCATAGTAAACAGCATCAAATCGGCCGAGAAGGCACACTGTTCAAGAAGGAAAACCAAAGATGAGAAGAACTGTCAGAATACTAACGAGCTTAAGAAAAAGAGAAATGAAGTAAAGTAAGTAAGAGAAAAGAAAATAAATATGATGAGAATTATGCGCAACTACGAGAACTCGATAAAGAAATTTCAAAAGCTGTGAGAAACGACGTAACAGGATTTAATTCGGAGAATAGAAATAAGATCATACAGGAAAACAAAGGGCCAAAAGTACTCAAGAAAAAATTGTATAAGTATATCTGCAAGCTGAGGGACAAACAAGGCAATATGAAAACAAACAGAGAAGAGATCCTTAGATTGTAGATTGTAGATATGTTGGTGACGACTTGTACTGCGACCTTTATAGATCTATGTTACCCCACCCTCCTCCTCCAAGTGTTGGTGTACTTACCCATTTAGAGCGCCTCCTCTAATCCTGATTCCTTTAGGAATCTCAGGATCTGGGTGGGATTCAAGGCCTGCAGCTCCTCTGTGTTCAAGCAGTGAGCCCCAAGGTACATCTGTCTCTTGCGGAGTAATGCTCCGCAGTCTTTGAACAGATGTATGGGGGTTTCCTCTGCTGAGCCACAGAATCTGCATCCATCATCTTCCTCTAGGCCTAGGGCCTTGAGATGTTTCCTAAGTCTTCAGTGTCCCGTCAGGGCTCCTGTCAGAATTCTGAGCTTGTTCCTGCTTAGTTTCAGGCAAGCTTTAGTTCTCTTCTGGTTAAAAGATCCCAGCATCACTTTGGATTGCCTTAGCCCTGGAAGTTCTTCCCAGGTTTTCATCCATTTTCCTCTTATTTCTTCATCTAAACTTTTGCGGATGGTGTTCACGCTCATACCGCAAAAGGGTTCCGGACCTATAAAGGGGCTACTGGATCCCTTGTTTGCTAGGTGATCGGCTTTTTCGTTTCCGTCTATACCAGTGTGTCCTGGTACCCAGTATAGCGTTACTTTATTATCCTTGCCAAGCTTGTTCAGCTCCCCCACACAGTCCCATACCAGTTTGGATCTGATGGTGTATGAGCTAATGGCCTTGATGGCTGCTTGGCTATCTGACAGGATAGCAATTCGTTTTTTGCGGTAATTCCTGTCGAGGTTAAACTGTGCACATCTTTCGATTGCGTGTACCTCTGCTTGGAAGATACTTGGGGATGTTCCCATGGATTCGGAGTATCTGGTACGAGGTCCAAACACTCCTGCACCAGTGCCTTCCTTTGTCTTCGAACCATCTGTATACCACTTGATGGCATTTTGCTCTATGTGGTATGCTGAGGATTCGTCGCTCCAATCGGCTTTACTACTACACATTGCTGTTTAGTTTTTCTCGAAGTGGTATTTGCATACCATTTCGTCCTTTGGTATTTCCAGCCAGGGGATCTTGGCAGCGAGCCTGTTTCGGTCTCTGCTCCCGATTATTTAACCTCTGCCCATTCCTTCCTTGCTGAACCTTACGATCGCCGATCTGGCGGCGCTCTCCACCACAAGGTGCAGCGGAGTCAGATCCAGCAGCAGCTCCAATGCTGCTGTCGGACACGACCCCATCGCTCTCGTGATGCAGACACACGCCAGTCTTTGAATCTTCTCAAGCTGTTTCCTTCTACTTCCCCACGCAACCGCCCCATAAGTGATTGCAGGTCTCACTATCATGGTGTACATCCATCGCAGGATAGTGGGGTTACAACCCCACGTTTTTCCTGCCAGATTTCTGCACACCATTAGGGCGCGTTTGGCTTTACCTACCACTGCCTTAGCGTGTCTATTCCATAGGAGTTTGCTATCTAGTGTGATACCCAGATACCTTATCTCCTGTTGGTATTCTACTGCCATCTATGAGTATGGGATGCAGGCAGTTTAGTTTTCTCCTTCTAGTAAATGGTATCACCGTGGTTTTGCTCGGGTTGAGTCTCAATCCCACTGTTTGACACCATCTACTAGTTACTTTGAGGCCTCTCTGAACAATTTCACAAAGCGTTTCCTCAAATTTTCCTCTGGCCATTATGACTATGTCATCGGCGTAACCTTGACATTTGATGTCTAGGTTGTTTAGCCTAACCAGTAGTTCATCAACTACCAGGCTCCACATTAGTGGTGATAGTACACCTCCCAGTGGGCACCCTCGAGTTGTGGAGATCTTAATGGTATCTCTTCCCACTTGTGTCTCCGCCACTCTAGTTCTCAGCATTTCTCCCATCCACTTTAAGATAGTGCTGTCGATACTCCTTCTCTCGAGGGCCGCCTTGACAGCCTCGTGTGAGGTGTTGTCAAAAGCTCCCTCTATATCCAAGAAGGCACATATCGCTACTTCCTTTGTCGCTAGTGCTGCTTCTATTTTATTTGTCAGCTGATACAGGGCGGTTTCTGTTGATTTCCCTGCTCTGTAAGCATGCTGACTATTGTGTAGTGGTGTACCTACCAGAACCATAGTCCTAAGGTAATTATCAAACACCTTCTCCATTGTATTTAACATAAAAGATGTTAGACTAATGGGTCTAAATGACTTCGGTTGAGTGGTGTCTTCCTTTCCCACCTTCGGTATAAATACCACCTTAGCCCTTCTCCATAGCTCCGGTATATATCCGAGCGCTAAACTACTTCTAAAAATATTTAGAAGATACGGCATTAGTTCTCTCTCTCCCTTTTGTAGGAAGGCAGGAACTAGTCCGTCCACACCTGGGGCCTTAAAAGGCTGGAAAGTGCCGATAGCCCATCTGATTCGGTTTTCCGTACAGATGGACGCTGCCCTCTTCCAGTCGGCCCGTCTTGGTTTCCGTGGTTGCATCAAGCCCTCGGTCTCCCTGTATCTTCTGCATCCCGGAAAATGAGTTTCTAGTAGGAGGAGAGCTCTTTGCTCTTCATCCTCCGTGAAGGTCCTATCCGGTTTCTTGAGAGTGGTTGTCATTTCCACTCTATCCTTCGCTAGTGCTTTGTGCAGTCTAGCTGCCACCGGCGTGGATTCTATGTTTTCACAGAAGGTCCTAAAGTTTTCCCTTTTTGCCCTTCTGATCCCTTTATTCTAGGTGGTAGGCACCTCAGAGTATTCTAGCCAATTTCCGTATTGCTTGGCTTTGTTGAAAAGCCTACGTACTTTTGCTCTTAATGTAGAGAAATTTTTGTTCCACCATTTTTCGTCCTTATCTCCTTCGGTTTTCACCGGGCAGCTGGATTCAAATGCCGTGGTGATTGCTACATTTATTTCTCCTACAGCCTGCTCCAGCACGGTGAAGAGATCCTTAAGATAGTAGAGACATTTTATGCCGAATTATATAAAAAACAAACCAGGAACACCTGGCGACAAAATGATCAAAGTTCTGAACCAAGGGTCGGAAGATATACCAGAGATCACAGTAAGCGAGATAAATGGAGCCCTTTCCGAGATGAAAAACAACAAGACCCCAGGAGAGGATGGATTAGTCATCGAAGCAACTACAATGAGAGGGAACTAGCAGGCTATAAAAGCTCTTTTTAATGCATGCCTCTCAAAAGGAACTACGCCCTCTGAATGAACAATGCAGTTATAATATTATTACACAAGAAAGGCGACATAACAATTATCGGAAACTATAGACCCATAAGTCTCCTGTCACACGTATACAAACTCTTTACTAAAATAATTACGAGAAGACTATGTCACAAATTAGATTTGTATCTGCCAAGAGAACAAGCTACGGAACGGGTGACCATCTTCAGGTTGTGAAGAACCTTACTGAGAAATGTGTGGAGTACAATAAATCTCTAGTACTTATCTTCGTAGATTATGAGAAAGCATTCGATTCAGTAGTAAAATCTGCCACGAAACGGGGGGGTTTCGTACTTGTGTCTAAGATCAAGACTCCAAATACAAGTCTATGCCGTGGGAGGAGGCCCTGGCCCGTCATGGGCTGTTGCGCGAGGGTTATTATTATTATTATTCGATTCAGTAGACCAACACGCTGAAGGCTCTATCAGACTGCAGAATATATTATCGGTACTCGACAGTTACTAAAAATATGTAGGAGAATGCTACTGCACGTGTCAGACTCCACAACAACACTGAGAAATTCAATATTGAGAGAGGCGTACGTCAGGGAAAAAACCATCTCACCAAAACTTTTCAATACTGTTCTCCAGTATATGTTCAAACAAACAAACTGGGACAACTTAGGTGTGAATATAAACGGTGAAAAACTCAATCACCTAAGATTTTCCGACGATATAGTCCTCATAGCCGAACGATTGGATGACGGCATCTCAATGTTATGAAATCTTAATGAAGAGTCAAAGAAAGTAGGACTTAAAATAAAATTCCCCAAAACCAAGATCATGACAAACCTTGTTGCTCGGTGAGGGCATATACATTGACGGCATCAGGGTGGAAGAAACTACATCCTGACGTGAGATTTCCATTGGAAGAGATAATCAGACCCTAGAAATTCTTCGAAGAACAGCATGGGCTGCTTATGGGAATCTCAAATATGTGTTCAAGGCAGAGTTACCTAACTGCCTAAAGAGAAAGGTTTTCAATCAGTGTGTCTTTCCAGTCCTTTCCTACGGAGCCGAAACCCTAACAATAACTAAACGGACAATAAAGAAAATACGAGTTACGCAACTAGCGATGGAACGAATCTCTCTCAGGGATCACATACCAAATACTGAAATCCGCAGACGATCCGGAGTTGCAGACGCCGTAGAGAGAATATCTGTACTAAAATGGAACCGAGGCTGATGACGGATGGACAAGACGAATTCTTGAATGGAGGCCTAGATCGGAAGCCTTCAGAAATACAGGGCGTCCCCCCATCAGATGGACCGACGCCTTAAAACGCATCAGTACCAACTGGATGCAGACAGCACAAGACCGAGGAAAGTGGAAACTATTGTGCGAGGCTTACGTCCAGCAGTGGACTTCAATAAGCTGATTGATGATGATGATGACTCAGTATTGAGTACCTCCATTCTACCTCCCGATTGTAAGAACAAAACAAAATAAGAATCTAAATTTATAGAGACTGGACTATAATCAAGATTTAGTTTAATAATCAATGCAGATTAACGAGCAAATTTTCGGAAGATTAAATTGTATAGGTAAAGTTTAGATTAGCACGAAAAATCGATGTTAGTCAAGGTTTAACAGTATTTTATAAGTCAAGTTTATATAGTTAATACTGGACGGCAAAACATTAAATGGGCAAGATTCTAATAGTAAGGCTTAGACTATCTAAATGTTCTTTAAATATATTTGTTAGTCGAGCTTTAATGGTATGTTCATATAATCAAAACTTGCTTCAGTTTTAGATTTTATCTAAACAAACTCGACAAATAAGATTGTATAAGCGGGGCTAGATCAAAGTTAGGCGTGCAACACTAGGTAGAGAAGACAACGCGTTTAGAGAGATACCACGGACATTTTAGATGGTGAACTAGACAGACAGACAAGATAATTCATATTTAACTAGGCGTGTAATACAACACAGATACAAAATAAAAAAAATAAAAAATTTGGGCTGAGAGTTGAGCCACCTAGACTTAAGTTTCCAGCCGTTGATCTAAACTAATTGTAAGTTTAGTTTAAAATGTTTATTACGCTTATGTTTGTCTATACGGTATTTTTGCTTTATTTTTATCAGTTCAGTTATCACTTTTAGGCCTAGGCCGCACTACGGCTAAACCGCCGCGGTTTTTAATCGCGTGATTTTGTGACCCAAGTAAGCTAATACAAGCAGCTCCACTTGCGGTTTTTTCCCGCGACTGATTTTTCCCATATCGTACTGTGTGTTTCTCGAGCGGTTTCGCGGTTATAGCGGTTACCGCTCGCGGGCAAATACCGTAGTGCTGCCTCGGCCTTATATTCCTTTTTTCTTGTCTGTTTAATTCAGTTCATTAGTGCAATAGATAATATACACTTACCTCTTTATTCCTGTAAGTATTATCTGCTGTGGTATTTTAGTTGCGGCCTAAGTATTACTAGTCTATATAGAAATGGCGGAAATCAGTTTGCTGTAAAATTGTGTTTATCATCTTATCTTTCAATTTTGTTTATCGTTTTGTTTTGCTTATTGTACAGTCTTGATTTTGTTTATCATCAATCTTATCTTTTAAATATATTGATAGTTTATTTCCGTTAACTAAATTTTGTTTTTGTCAGAATATTGTGATAAATTAAGAGTGTCCTGATTTAAGACTGCAATTATCAAAAAAACGAAATAAGTTGGACACGAACTTTTTTCTTGAACGTTGTAGAGTAAAATCTAAAGTTTAATAACAAGTTATATCATCACCATCATCATCAATTAGCCTATCGTAGTCCACTGCTGGACTTAGGCCTCCCGTGACTGCTTCCACATCTGTCGGTCTTGCGCTGCTTGCATCCAATTTGTATGGATACGTTTAATATCATCGGACCATCTTGCAGGTGGGCGTCCCCAGGACGTTGGTCGCCATTCCATTATTCGTCTGGTCCATCGGTTGTCCTTCATTCTCGCAATGTGCCCAGCCCATTTCCACTTCAAGGTTGTTATTCGTTTTATTGCATCTGCTACTCCCGATTTTCTCCGGATTTCGGTATCTAAGGGATAATCCCAACATGAATCTCTCCATTGCATGTTGTGTTACTTTGATCTTATTGATTACCTTCTTTGTTAGTGTTGATGTCTCTGCACCGTATGTTAAGACGGGGAGGACGCATTGATCGAAGACTACTTTTCAAACAGGTTGGTAAGTTTGACTTAAATATATGTTTCAGTTTCCCATATGCAGCCCAAGCTAATCCTTTTCGTCTCGCTATTTCACACTTTTGGTTATCTCTGTGTATGCGGATTTCATGTCCTAGGTATTTATATGAGGTGGTCTCTTTGACTTCGACTCCATCTACGGTTATACTATCACTCAGTACAAGAGTAGTCATCAACTGAGTTTTGTAAAGTTGATCTTTAGTCCCACTATGCGTGAGGCTATATTTAGGCGTTTTATCACCTGGTCGATGCTATCCGCTATAATGACTATGTCGTCTGCAAATCTGAGATGACTGAGGTATTCCCCATTTATGTTAATGCCTAGGTGTTGCAGATCAATAGATTTAAACATGTATTCGAGTAAGTTAGTAAAAAGTCGTGGGGAGATTGTATCTCCCTGTCGAACACCTTTGGCTATTTAAATCTTCCCGTATCGTTGTGGAGTCGGACAGATGCTGTGGCATTTTTTTATATGTGTCTGATGATATTAGTATACTGGTGATCTACACGGCAATCAGCTAATGATTTTAGGATTTCGTGTTGGTCCACAGAGTCAAACGCCTTCTCATAATCTACGAATATTAGGACCAGTGGATTGTTATACTCATTTTCTCTATAAGGTTTTTTAGGGCTTGGAGGTGGTCGTTTGTGCCAAACCCTGATCTAAATCCGGCTTGTTCTCTTGGTTGTTATGATTCTAGTATAACAGTTATTCTCTTCGTGATTATTCTTGTGAACAGCTTAAATATATGTGACAGTAGGCTGATGGGTCGGTAATTTCCAAGGTCTACAATGTCTCCGTTTTTATGCAGGACGATGATTGTTGTATTGTTCTATTCTGAGGGCGTTATTCCTCTCATGAGACATTCGGTGAAGAGCACTTTGAGTAGAGAATGTAAGTGGTATCCTCCCAGTTTGATTGCTTCTATGCTGATTTCATCGTCCCCAGGTGATTTGTTATTCCTCATCTCCGAGAGTGCTGTTCTTATTTCGGAGATAGTGATCTCTGGAATATCTTCCGACCCTTGGTTTGTGATTTTCGGAATTTGGTTCGCTTCTGATGTGATTTATATAGTTCTTCATAAAATTCTCTCACTACCCCGAGGATTTCTTCCCTATTTGATGTTATATTTCCCTGTTTATTTCTGAGTCTATGTATGTTTCTTCTGCCTGTTGAGATTTTCTGCCTAAGAACTTTTAAGCTTCTGTTTGCCTCTATCGTTCTAGCAACCATATTCGTGTTGAATGTTCTGACGTCTTTTCGTATGCCTTTTGAGATGTCTTTGTTCAATTGTCTCAGTTTCGCAAAGTTTTGGCCGTATTTGTTTTTCAGCATTCTTCTTTCTTCCATTAGTTTTTTAGTGTTTTTGCTTAGTTTCTGTTCTCTCTCGTTTGGTTTATCACAGTGTTTCTGTTTTGCCTGTTTTATTGCATTTGTTAACGATGTGTTTAGATCATCTATGTTGATACTTCCGTTAGTCGCCATTTGGTTTGTGTAAGAGTTATGTAAGCGGTTTTCTATTTCTCTTTGGTCGGAGTCGATGTTGTCGGGTGGTGTCCATTTCTTGATCGGTTTTTGGATAATCTTTCACTGCTGATGTTCACAGAAACTTTTGTTCGGATCATTCTATGGTCGCTGCCTATGGTAAGACTGTTCAGGACTGCTACGTCGTGATCTTTTTCTTTCCTGTTTGTTGTGATATAATATATCTCGTTCTTAGTGTTGCCATCTGGGCTGGTCCAAGTTCATTTCCGTTGTAGTTTTTTGTCAAAGAAAGAGTTCATTGAATAGAGACCATGTTCTTGCAAGAAGTTGAGAAGTTTCCTCTCTCGTTTCTTTCATCAAAGCCATGGGTGCCCATTGAAGTTTCGGCTTCATCTTATTTCCTGTTTCCTTCCGAGTTTGGCATTGAAGTCGCCTATCAGTAGAGTGTGATAGTTAGTATTTTCTTCCAATGCTTCATTGATGTTGTCATAGAAGGCATCCAGACCTTCTTCTGATGATGTTGACGTGGGGGCATACACATCTATGATTTTCATATTGTGCATGGTTTTAAAGTTTTTACAGTTTTAAAGTTGTCTACATTTCTCTCGGGCTTATGCTTTTAATTTCTATTAGATTTGGTATACGTTTCTTATGTATAATCTTTCCCACACCACCATGTTTCTTCTTCTCCTCTATAATAGAAGATGTGGCCAGTTTTCAGTGTTATCTGGCTTTCTCCTCTTCTTCTAACTTCTATTTAATATTTTCTCAAGCTCTGTTTCTAGTTCAGTTACTTTTTGATCCGATAATAAAGTTCGTACGTTGTAAGACGCGATGTGCAGTGTTCGTCTTCGCAAGTAACCTGGTTTACTCCGGAGATTCCTTGCACACTCTGCTCGAGACCTCGCCTGACCGCTATCGTAGTCAGCGGTTTTTGAGCTGCCGGAGATTGACTTTTTTGGTTTTGTACTGTCATTGGGGTATTTAGTCTTTTGCCCCTACCACGCTGGCCATTGCGGGTTGGTATGAGGAAGGATGGTAGAGATATGTATGAAATAGAGAGAGATCCCTAGCCCCGAGTGCTCTAATAGCGTCGGGGTCGGAAGAGACTAATTGTAAGAGTTGATCAAGGGAGATCTGAGAGGAAAGATAAAAGAGATCTCACCCAAGACAAATTGAAGTAAAGTTAGAATCCAACTTGGGTTTTGTTTTGTTTGTGTGTACCTCTGCATGTTATATGCTTATGTTATATACTTTTTTATTAATACAATTATTCCAATTAATACAATTAATTACATCGATTAGATTAGTGGAACGCAAAGCGTAGGTCGCTACTTCCCATAGATAGAGAATATTTTTGGAGGCTTTTCAATTAAGGGGTTATGCCTAGTTAGAATTTTATTTTGTATATTCGCTGAAAAATTGAAGTTGATCCGGCTAATATTTTCGGAGATATGAGCGCATTTGTTGCCACGTCACCGAGCGCTCGAAACTTGGGCGTACAAACCGGAGTAGAAGCTGCTTTTCTTACCTTTTGTCTTCTGCTAATCATAATGGTCCATCAGGCAAAATGGAAGTAGAAGCGATCATTATCATATGTCATCATTGATCAATATCAATGTTTAAACAAACATTCATTAGAAACATTTGGAGTTCGTTACAAGAACTACATCGGCGATGGCGACTCCGGAATTTTAAAAGTTACACCTTATGGAGACATTGAAGAAGTGAAAAAAGAATGCATCGGTCATGTCCAAAAGAGAATGGGTTCACGACTACGAGATTGTATAAATAAAACTACAACTGAAATTATAGATGAAAATGGAAAAAAGAGGCAGAAAAAAGTACTTGGTGGAAAAGGAAGCTGTCTGGAAAAATAATTTATAAGTTAACTGTTTGGACCGTGTCTTACGAAAATCAAAATTTTCCAGTTTTAAAACAGGGCTGGTCACTTACCTGTTAGGGCTGCTCGCGTCACCGCCACGTGTGATCGTCCTTCCGGCGCCTTTTTTAAGGCACGAAATGGGGATAGTAAGTGGAGGGATTCCCTTAAAATTGTTGTCTTCCAGACGTTGGATGCCGCTTCAACCCTTTGGGCTCGTGATTACACCCCTGGTTCATTTGACTTGAAACGAGAAACTTAAAAATGCGTGCACGTGTCGCACTCGAAGCATACTGCCCGCAAATATATAAATTCGCGACGATATTAATAGTTAAATCGCGCGATTTCGGCCCAGGTCGATACACCTTTCCCCTTCTGTTAATCAGTGCCGAAATCGATTCAAATGTTGAATTAAAAATACAGATTTATTAAAATAGCGAACATTAAAATACTGTGATTCAGTTGTAAACTTGTATAATGCCTAATGAGGCAAACTCAAAAAACTTGGCAAACATGAGGCAAACTCTAAAAACAAACAAAATATGGGCAACATATTATCATTATTGCTCAACTGATGATAATCCTCATCACGAAAAATATCCAGTTGGAGAAGACTCGTAGTATTTTTGGCAGAATTATCAACATTATCAACTTATAAACAAGATTATCAGACCTTACCACCTGAAGTTGCTACAGCTATCTTTCCAATTTACACTGATCTCAGTAATGAAAAATTATTAGAAAGATGCCCAGCCTACGTAGGAGAAGAGGACGCAGAGCGCATCGCGATCACCGACTCGAGAGCGCAGGGGAGTACGCGCGAGTGAAGAACGTGTCGTAGACAACAGCAATTGGCAATTTTAGAAGCTAACGACGACGCAAAGGGTTCCACCTTATGTTATGGTCTTTTGGTAAGATAATTTGAACCAGAGATATCTTGCTCACCGCCGGACACCTTTTTGCGGAGGACCTTCAGGAGATCATTTATAGGAGCAAGGGAACTCAATATTAAAAAAAATTAAAGTACATTCAATTCTCTAAATGCACATGTATTTATATGATAAAATGCCTCTTCACAAAAAAATCCGGAAAAGTCACATTTTTTTAGACTTACAACAAGGCATAACCCCTTAAGGAAATTCGAGCGTAACTAATAATGGGTGATATATACACCCATCTCAGGTATTTCTCTCTCAACCTCTTCCTGTTCTTTCCAGCCCCAGATTTCTGCTCCATACATTAATATACTCTCTATCAAACATCATCATCCTCCACCTGAAGTCGCTTCCCCATTTTATCTCTCCTATCCCCCAAATACACCCCATTATCTTGCTTGGTTGCCTGGCTAACGAATTCAGTTAGACATATAAGACTTTTGTGAATAAAGATACGATGTCAAAGCTCATACGGAGATGACAGAGCTGGATGACGAGCGATGACCTAGCTAAAGTCTTCAGCATTGCGGACATAGAAATCACAATCTTCTGCGTATGGTTGTAAACACTTTGCTAAAAGTTTCGCCAGAAGTTGGACCGGCGAATCAATAGAGCTTACTATTGATCGGAGCAGAGCTCCGTATTTGTATAGCTAGGTTTTTAAGTTTAAATGCCAAACAAGTTTCGGGTTAAATTACAATGTCAAAGCAAAGCAGGCTGGTATTTGTACCAACCTGCGTTGCTTTGACATTGTAATTTAGATCTTGCGAACATCATAAGATCTGAATTAAAACCAGAAAAATATGTATCAGATCTGGCGGAACATTATTTCGATGGTCAAATATACAAACAAGTCTAAAACTAAGTCTACAATTGCATCCCTTAAAACACGTCGGCCTATTGTATTCCCCCACATTGTTTGATTCAAGCAAATAGATCCAGACCATGTATTAGGTCCAGAAGTCTACAGTGTCTTGTGATACGGCGGAAGTGCATCAGCTGTGATGTTGAGCGCGCAATTGCTTCGCAGTGGAAGATTATATCAAAGGCAGTTTCGTCCTTTTCGTTGCAGAGTCTGCATAATGGTTCTTCTTAGTGCGCAGTGTCCCATTAAGAGACTTGCTACGATTGCAATCTGTTTCCTAGAAAGTTGCAAGATCTCAGCTGTTACGGTGTTAGATATAGTTTGCTGTGTTGTTGAGCTGACCCATTGTAATTGGTAACTCTTGTTGGTGCACACATTGTTTTGGTGATGTAGGCAGCAGTACCCCTCCTTTGAAAGTGCGTCCCTACAGACCTATTTGTCCTAGCACTCACTGCGGAAATTATAGAGATGGAGATAGGAGCGAGGAGAATAGATCCAAATCAATGGCAATAGGCTTGAAGCCGAACACAATAAAATTGCCCAGGGAGTAGAAATGGGTTGCCAAATGGGACAATGAAGCTACTGAAAGGTATAATTCTACAATGGAAGGAATTAAATGACATAGACAGCATTATAGGGAAGATGGTCATTAACTTTCTCACATACGCTTTATCCGAAGACCTCTCGTTCAATGTGTAGCCTACGTACTTAAACTCTCTTACTTGCTCTATTGTTCCCCCTTTCCACTTCCATTTAACCTCCTCATTCTTTCTCTTACTAGACACCATCACTTTCGTTTTCTCCACATTCACCTATATGTTTTTCTTCCTCAAATACTTCGCTAGGCTTTCACCTACGACTAGTTCATTATTAGTTCTACGCGTTCTAGCCACTTCCAGAACACGTGGCAGTTGCTTTGATAGTCGCGTGACTCTTTTTGCCACATCTAGTCCCATAAATTATTTTTTCTTCTTTAAGGAAGTTCAAGCGTAACTAATGAGTCAAAATAGTGTTTGAATTGTGTAAGAAGAAAGAGAGTGAGATCGTTCAATCGGTTAGCATATTATAAACCGAAGTTTATATATTTTAATGAAAGTTGTTTTCAAAAAGACATTGGTAAAATACTGTTGTATTTGTAAGCAAAAATAGACGTCGGACACAGACAGATCATTTTTTGGTACTAGACGAAGACAGAGCGTTACGAGAGACACCTTGTGATGCTCTCTCTCGGCCCGCACAAGCCAAGAGGCAGCGCTCGTTCCAGGTAGTATATATTGCAGTGGCCATAAGAGCCTGTATATAAGAATTGAAAAACATCATTTTTTAATTTTTTTTTTAGATAAACTAAATGGTAGTTTACGTTACGAGCACGACGTGTTCATTATTTCTTTCATCTCCCCTCCGCTCTTTGCCATCACTACCACATCATCCGCTAACACCAAGCTTCATACTTTCTCTCTTCCTATCACACACCCTCCCGCTTGTTTTTCTTCCTCAAATACCTCGCTAGGCTTTTCATCATTTCTTTCATCTCCCCTCCGCTCTGCCATCACTACCACATCATCCGCTAACACCAAGCTTTATACTTTCTCTCTTCCTATCACACACCCTCCCGCTTGTTTTTCTTCCTCAAATACCTCGCTAGGCTTTTCATCATTTCTTTCATCTCCCCTCCGCTCTGCCATCACTACCACATCATCCGCTAACACCAAGCTCTATACTTTCTCTCTTCCTATCACACACCCTCCCGCTTGCGTCTTTTTAAACATGCTCTCCATATCTAAATGGAGATCACATATATCGTAAATAATAAGGGGACAACTTTGTTTAAGTGTCTATTAGATTATTTAGTTTCTGTAGCGCAAAGTGTAGTCATGAAACTAGCTCAACCCATTTTAGGAAAGCATACTTTGTTTTTAGACAATCCGTGTTTATTGCCAAAATTATTCGAAATTTTGTATGAAAATAATATAAATGTTGTTGGAACGGAAAGAAAAAATCGCAAAAATATGTAATATTACAAATAGTTTTAATTATAGAAAAATATATTGAATGATAATATGTTTATACAAATTTGTTTTGACGTTGTTAAAGTATGGGTTGCATTTCATTTAAGTCCTTCAAGAATTTTCGATTGGTAAGAAACTTGTATGACAAGTAAATGCCGAGTGCAAGTAATGAGATTATGATGAATAAGAAAATGTTGATGAATATATAGAAAATGTTGCTGGGTTTATTCTTGGCGTCGGAAGGCTTCGCTTCGTTGTCTTTCATGAATGGTATTAAAATGTTCTGGAGGTTGTTGAAGTTTTCTAGTTGTTGTTTTTCCATTCGTTGGTTTCCTTCAGAAATCGATGCCGATAGATTTCTCATGATTTCCAAAATCAACGTTTCATTCTGCGACTTATCTTTGAGAGCAATTTCCTTCAACGTTTCCACCAAAATGTCTTCATTTTTTTCGTTTGCCGCAGACTTTCTGGCGTCCAGTTTGTCTTGAATGTCGGTCAACATGTGCATCTGTTTCTTTTGATTTTTAATAAAATCGCTAAACAATTCGTAGAACGTTGAATTTTGGAAAACGTTTTCAGGAGGTCCTGTATAGGAATTTTGGGAATTAGATGTCGGCTCCAAAGATTTCTTTGTGGTGGAACTAACGTTGCAAGAAATTCCGTGAAAACTGTAACTCTCAGTTGCTGAACCTTCATCGACACTAATATTAAGAACTTTTAGTATTTGCAACATTCCTAAAAGAGGTGAACAATCTATGTTGTTATCATGGATACTAATTGATTTTAGGCGAGTGGAATACTGCAGATCGACCATGGACATATTTTTAAGAAAGTTATTATGGAGCTGAAGATTCTCCAACACTGGAGTATTATGAAATACATTCGGATCCAAAACGGACAGTCTATTAAAACTCAAGTCCAGAGTTTTCAATGATTTCAAGCCTATAGAAAATCCTATATCCAATTTCGATAACGAATTGCCGCTGAGATTGAGAAAAATCAATTCGGACAACTTATCGAAAACTCTCAGTTTAACTTCAGTTAGAGAGTTTTTGGATAAATTTAAATATAATAAATTCGTATAGTTACTAAACGTCGCTCTTTCCAAGACCTCCAATTGATTATTTGATAAATCCAAATGCTCTAGATGTTCTGAAAATCCGAACAAACTAGTTCCGTTGAATGAATCCAAGTTGCTTACAATTGAGTTCATCCTATTAAAACTCAAATTTAGAGTTTTTAATGATTTCAAGCCTATAGAAAATCCTAAATCCAATTTCGATATCGAATTTCCGCTGAGATTGAGATAAATCAATTTGGATAACTTATCGAAAACTCTTAGTTTAATTTCTGTTAGAGAGTTTCTGGCTAAATTTAAATATAATAAATTCGAATTGTTACTAAACGTCCCTCTGTCCAAAACCTCCAATTGATTATTTGATAAATCCAAATGCGTTAGATATTCTGAAAAACGGAACAAACTTCTAGTTCTGTTGAATGTATCCAAGTTGCTTAAAATCGACGTGGAATCTAAGCTATTGAACGATAGATCTAAGACTATTAATTTATTCTTCTGTGGTTTAAATGCATCAAAGTCTATCCAGCTGATGTTGTTGTGACTCAAAGATATTTGGGTTAGGTTAGTTTGTGCTTGAAAAATTTGTTGTATTTCTGTTAAATTGTTGTAATCGAGCTTCAGTACTAATAGATGTGGAAAGCCTGTTAATGCTTCTAAATCTATTTTCGTCATCTGACTTTCTGTTATTTCAAGTAGATGCATTGGCATATTATATGTAGATGTGACATTGAATGTGTCTACATGCAAGTGTGGAATAAAACTTTTGCTAATTTGTAATTGAAAATGGGCTCTCGATGAATGAGTTTTATGTAATATTGGATGAATTGGATACTGTGAAGGGAGATAAATATCTTCAAATTTACATTTGATATTCGATAATATGTAATCGTAGTCTTCGTAGTAGTCATATTCATATGGATCGTGATCGCAATCTGAAAGTATTTCTACGAACTGAAGCTTAAACATCAAAGTCCAAACCAAACAAACATTGAATTTCCTCATGGTTTCTAAAACAGAACAAAATATTATCAACAATTTCGCATTGTCTGTCCAGTTTCTTTTTATCTTGTTTTCTCTAACTCGTCTCCTCTATTTACCTTTGGCTGAAAACTAGTTAGTTCAGTTTTAGATTTAAGCTAAACAGAATCACCAAACTTAACGAATGAGATTGAATTAACGTGGCCAGATCAAGAACAGATAAACGGCGAAAGTAAGCATTAGTGTAACATTACACAATGAAATTAGAGAGACAATACATACATATTAAATACGTTACATATTTATTACATACATTATGTATTAAATAAACAAAACTAGACAAGATAATTCATATCAAACTAGGTCTATAATACAAGACTCTGTAGAAAATAAACAGATAAAAAAAGTTTGGGCGGAGAACATTTGGGCGACAAGATTAGACTTAGGTTTCCAGTTGCTGCATTAGAAACATGGATTAGACCAGCGCGCTGGTCTAATCCAAGTTTAGTTTAAAATGTTTATTCCGCTTCTGTTCGTCTATACCAGGGGTCTGTAAACTACGGCCCGAGGGCCACATCCGGCCCGCGGACAGATTTTGTCCGGCCCGCGGAGCTAGCATACTTGAAAACTCCTTTTAGAGAACATATTTTTTATAGCAAATTAAATTTAGTTTACTGAAGTATTCTAATTTTATGTTGAATAATTATTAATATGACATCTACATTGATATGGTCATGGGCTAACTACTCATAACATTGTTGTAGGCTTATTGTTATGGTTTTTGTGATAAGTTGGATAAAGAAACACAGAATTGTAATGAGTAAAGACATGTATAATAAGCAGAAAATTTAACTTCAGTATATTTAGGGCTTCCAATACCGGAATCCCGAGATCCCAAAAACCGGGATTTTACTATATTTTTTCAGGTATTAGAAAATCGGTATTACAAAAAAAATACCGGTATTTCGGTATTTGTATAAAATATCTTACTTTTTATTTATATTTGTTATTTCTATAAGCATAACAGAATAAGAACAAGAATAATAAAATTATCTGAAATTATCACTATCCTTACTCCTATAAAATTAGCAGTTGATGCATTATGTCGCCATGATTCTAATCTTCTTACAGCAGATGAAACAATAAAATTTATGATGGAAGCTCTTTCGAATCAAAATTGTGACATTGTTAAAGAACTTTATGACGCATTCAAAAGTCGCATATTACAAAGACGAAATAATTTATGGCAGGTACTTCAGTACTTACATAGTGGAGAACAAGATAATAGCGATATAGTTCAAACTTTATTTCCACAGTTAACTAAAGCGACTATGATAAAAATTAGAATTAGAATTCGTTTATTTCAATGACTTTCGCCCGAAAACTCAGAACATGTTAGATCTGATTCAGATAGACAAAAATTCCAAAGAATCCTTGGAAAGAAATCTGACCAATACATGACCAATTCATGACCATGACAAATTAAAACTGCAACTTCAATCAGCAATCCAACAAAAACTTTCAGTTAAACTTAAAATTACAAAAGTGCAAGGGGTGGAACCAATTATAAAAGACGAAATTGCTATTTTTGGAAAAACAGGAGTAATAGGAAATTATTTGCAACTGACGTATGACCATTTAAGTACAATTGCACCAACAAGTGTAGAATCGGAAAAGGCGTTTTCTGCAGCAAGTCACTAATGTACAAAGATTCGGTCCAGTCTGAACGACGAAACAATTAATTGTTTATTTTTTTTACGGGCATATTTTAATAAAACAAACTCAAATTGCGAAATGTAGTAATGTTTATGATAACTTTGTTCCGAATGTTTTCACATCACCATTATCATTAATATTTATAAAACTCTGTCGAAAATATTTTTTTCTGTTAATACCGGTATCAATACCGGTATTCCGCTTTTGAAAACAAATAATACCAAAATACCGGTTTTAATATTTGCTCCGGTATTGAAAGCCCTAAGTATATTATAACTAACAAATTATTTAAATCAGGGGTCTCCAAACTTTCCAGCCTTAGGGCCATACTGATTACTCCAGTAAGTTCCGAGGGCCAAAACCATATTATCATTGTTGCCGGTGGTAAAAAGTGAAATAGTTCACTGATGAAAAAAAAAAGTCCGAAAAAGTACGCAACGTTTAAAAAAGGCTGCAAATCGGAGTAAAGTCCGCAAAACGGCAACACTGCGTATTATTAATTTTCTTGTCATTATCTGTAATTTCTAGATTAGTCGTAGAGTACGAGCCATGAGGAGTAACGTGACGCGACATCTGGTGGACACAAGCGGAAATAGGTAGTACCTTCTATCGCTAACAGATGGCCCTAATAGCACGTACAGAATAATCTCGTTGGTTCGAGAAAGTTCTGGTGTCTTCCACTCACTTCTAAATGGCGGTAATTGGAATATATAAGAAGGCTAGTGGCGCAACCACAAGTCAGTTCCTATGACACTGTTGTGAAATAAAATAGTGCGTACTTCCTTAAAACGTGTTTGTGCGTGTTTAGACATCTTTGTAACAGTATTTTGATTTGAATTGTTGCTTTTGTGTGTGATTTAGTAGTATGGAAAAGAAGCGAAAAATTGATAGTGAATGCAGAAAATTCAAAGATCAGTGGAACATTCAGTATTTCGTAATTGAGTCCAGTAACAAGGCGCTATGTTTGATTTGCAATGAAAGCATAGCCGTTCTCAAGGAATATAACATTAAACGTCATTATGAAACAAAACATTTTCAAAATTACTCAAAATATACAGGAAGTTTGCGGATAGAAAAATTCGAAGCTATGAAGCGCGGATTGAAATCGCAGCAATCTTCATTTACAAAACTCAAAACTGAACAAGAGGCTGCAACTCGTGCCAGCTTTCGTGTGGCTCTTGAAATTGCAAAACGTGGAAAACCATTCACCTATGGAGAAATGATCAAAGAATGCATAATTGCAGTAGCCGAAGAAATGTGCCCTGAAAAGGTAAATTTATTAAAAACTGTCAGTATGTCAGCAAACACTGTGGCTCGAAGGGTAGAAAACATCGCTGAAAATATATCCTCTCAACTGTTCGACAAAAATGGATATGTTGAGTGGTTTTCTTTGGCCTTGGATGAGTCAACGGATGTGTCAGATACTGCTCAGGTGTTGATTTATATTCGAGGAGTAGATAAAAGCTATGAAGTGCATGAAGAACTTCTTGATATGTATAGTATTCATGGCACAACTACTGGTACAGATACTTTTAAAGGAGTTGAAATGGCCATTAATCAAAAGAACCTTCGATGGAAAAACTTGAAATGTATTACAACTGATGGAGGCAAAAACATGAGTGGGAAAGATAAAGGAGTGGTCGCTCTTGTGTCAAGGGCTGTAGAAAATGACGGTGGTTCAAAACCATTAGTCTTACATTGTATCATTCATCAACAGTCTTTGTGCGGAAAATGTTTGGATATGTCTGAAGTTCTGAAACCAGTCATATCAACTGTTAATTTTATCAGATCTTTTGGGCTGAATCACCGACAATTCGGACAATTTATTGAAGAGATTGGAGAAAATGACTTACCTTATCATACTGCCGTACGTTGGCTTAGTTGTGGGAAAGTCCTTCAGCGCTTTTTTGAACTTCGAGCAGTGATCGAAATTTTTCTGAATGAAAAGCATCGCCCTCTTACTGAATTACAAAACAACGCATGGCTGTGGAAGTTAGCATTCTATGTTGATTTGACAAAACATGTGAACGAACTGAATTTGAGATTGCAAGGAGAAAACCAACATCTTCCTGATTTATACACTAATATCAAATCATTCGGGAAGAAATTGATACTGTTTCAATCACAACTACGAAGTAAATGTTTTTCACATTTTAAAACATGTGAAATATTCAGCCACACCACTAAGACTGAGTTTCCTATCGATTTTGCAATCGAAACTTTGAGTGCTTTGAAAATAAATTTTGATACTCGTTTCTCGGACTTTGATGCCATTGCGAATCAAATTAAGATTTTTCAGAATCCTTTTGATACTGACATTGAAACCCTAGCCCCGGAACTTCAAATGGAAATGATTGATCTACAGTGCAGTGATATAATTAAGAACAAATATCAAAACTCATCTTTGTTTTAATTTTATAAGAGTCTTCCACTGACACAATTTGATAATTTGCATAAATTTGCTCGTGGGCTGTTTTCTGTTTTTGGTACTACTTATTTGTGTGAGAAGACCTTCTCCAAAATGAGGTACACAAAAAATGTTTACAGATCTAAATTAACTGATGAGCATCTTAAATCTCCTTTAATAATTGGTACAAGTAAAATTAGTCCAGAACTACAAACTATTGTCAGTGGAAAATCTCAATTACATAAATCTCATTAGTATTTCATATGTCATTATGCTTATTATAAGTTATGATTATATTTAAAATGTATAAAATGTTAGTTGGATTCATTTCCATAATTTGTTAGTTATTATATACTGAAGTTAAATTTTCTGCATATTATACATGTCTTTACTCATTACAATTCTGTGTTTCTTTATCCAACTTATCACAAAAACAATAAGCCTACAACAATGTTATGAGTAGTTAGCCCATGACCATATCAATGTAGATGTCATATTAATAATTATTCAACATTAAATTAGAATACTTCAGTAAACTAAATTTAATTTGCTTTAAAAAATATGTTCTCTAAAAGGAGTTTTTAAGTATGCTAGCTCTCCGCGGACCGGACAAAATCTGTCCGCGGGCCGGATGTGGCCCCCGGGCCGTAGTTTGGAGACCCCTGATTTAAATGAATCCAACTAACATTTTATACATTTTAAATAAAAACATAACTTATAACAAGCATAATGACATATGAAATACTAATGAGATTTATGTAATTGAGATTTTCCACTGACAATAGTTTGTAGTTGTGGACTAATTTTAATTGTACCAATTATTAAAAGAGATTTAACCCTTAAATGCATTGTGTTGCAAATTTGCAACATGTGTATTCTACAACATCCAAATCGCTTAATAAAAAGAATAATACATAAAAGCTCATTGTTGCATATTGGCCACAGTTTGTTTCAAATGTAAGTACGGAGCTTTTATAATAGATGGAACCACATGACTTGTTAAAAATGATAACTTGTCAGTTACCGACTACCGTTTGCAGTATCGTTTCCACGTGCATTTCTAATGGTTTTGAATTCGAAATATTTGACGGGAATTGAGCAAGAATTTTGATATTTTATATAAAAAGGTATGCTGTACAATTGTATTTGTATAGAATTAATTATATTTATATAATTCAGTAGGAATATATCAGTTTGAGTTTGTTGCAGATTTGCAACATTGTGCTTTGAGAGTTTATAAAATATTAATATTGCGGCCATTGACTGACCAAGAATTAGCTGAAATTTGGGAAAATATGTCAGACAGTGAAGACGGAATGGGTTTTTCCGATTCGGATAGTATTGCAGATCCAAACTATGTGCCAACCGATACAGAAGAATCTTATGAAGAAGATCAAAATGAGGCCCAGGAAAAAGAAAAGGACAAAGAAATTGATCGAAGTATTGAAATACAAGAGAATGAAAGTTATCAAGTGGAAACATGTCCATTGAAGGAAATATCCAATAAAAAATTATCCAAAAGAAATGTGATTTGGAAAAAGCGAAATATTCTACTAAATGACTTCCAGCTGACATTCCATGGCAACACTGGTCTTTCACCAGAAGTTTCATCCCTAGAAACTCCTTACAATTTCTTTAGTTACTTCTTGTCTAATGAATTATTTGCTAAAATTGTTGAAGCAAGCAACTTATATGCCACCCAAAAAAATCCTAACAATCAAATAAATTTGTCTGCAATCGACGTAAAGCAATTTATAGGAATTTGTTATTACATGTCTGTGATACATTTACGAAGTGTAAGATCTTATTGGAACGTAGATATAGGTTATGATTTAATTAGAAACGTCCGTCATGCCTCTGAATAAATTTGAGAAAATTAGACGATACATTCATTTCAATGATAATGAGAAACATCAACCCAGAAATCATCCGAATCATGACAGACTCCATAAGCTTCGACCTTTGATTGATCATCTAAACGAGAAATTCTCCAGCATTGCACTAGAACCTGAACTCTCAGTTGATGAACAAATGTGTGCTTCAAAAGTCAAACATTATATGAAACAATACCTGCCTATGAAGCCTCACAAATGGGGATTCAAGCTCTTTGTTTTGGCAGGTGTTTCTGGATTTGCTTATTCTGGACAGGAAAATATGCTAACTAGGCCAGCTAATGAACCTGATATTGGCGCTTCGGCAAATATAGTAGTGCGGTTATCGCGAATCATTCCCGATATGAAAAATTTATTTTGTGATAATTATTACACATCTTTAGAACTTGCCCTTTATCTTGCAAAAAGGGGAATATATTCTCTTGGTACCATAAGGCGTAACCGAATCCCAAATTGCAAATTGCCCACAGAACACGAAATAAAAAAAAGAAAAACGCAGTAGTACAGTTGAACATTGTACAACCATTGATGGTGTAGAGGTGTCAACACTTATCTGGAAAGACAACAAATATGTTACATTGCTCTCAACTTATGCTGGAAAGAATCCCGTTTCAATCACTGTGAGGCGCTTTGAAAAGAAATCAAGAGAAACTGTGGATATAGAATGTCCCAACGCCATTCGGCAATATAATCTACACATGGGTGGGGTCGATCTAATGGACAGTTTTATAGGACGGTACAAAATTCAAATAAAAAGTAGAAAATGGTATTTACGTATCTTTTATCATTTACTTGATTTAAGTATAGTGAATGCATGGCTTCTCTACAAAAGAGTTATGACCCTAAAGGGAAGACATAAAGAAATAATACAACAATTCGCATTTAGAATTGAAGCTGCTAAGTGTTTATGCAATGCCATGATCAAAAGCACACCAAAACGTGGAAGACCAAGTTCTTCTTTAGAACAGGATATTCAGTCCAAGAGGCACAGAGGTCATGCTCAACATGTACCTCCAAAAGAAGTACAAACTGACCAAATTGCGCATTGGCCAATATTCGCAAAGAAAAGAACCAGGTGCAAATATCCAAAATGTAATGGATTCACAAATATTTTATGCGAAAAATGTGGTGTGGTTTTGTGTTTTAACAAAAAAAATAATTGTTTCAAAAATTTTCATGAATAATTTTATAAATGCATTTCTGCACAATATTGCATTATTGCAACAATAACAATTTTTGAAAATAAACCATAATTTTTATAACTTAGATTTTTTTTAGTATTTTTCCCTTATTCGTCAGCTTATTTCCAACCAAAAAAAAAAAAAAAAAAATTACGAAATTTAAAAAAATCATACATTTAAGGGTTAAGATGCTCATCAGTTAATTTAGATCTATAAACATTTTTTGTGTACTTCATTTCGGAGAAGGTCTTCTCACACAAATAAGTAGTACCAAAAACAGAAAACAGCCCACGAGCAAATTTATGCAAATTATCAAATTGTGTCAGTTGAAGACTCTTATAAAATTCCAACAAAGATTAGTTTTGATATTTGTTCTTAATTATATCACTGCACTGTAGATCAATCATTTCCATTTGAAGTTCCGGGGCTAGGGTTTCAATGTCAGTATCAAAAGGATTCTGAAAAATCTTAATTTGATTCGCAATGGCATCAAAGTCTGAGAAACGAGTATCAAAATTTATTTTAAAAGCACTCAAAGTTTCGATTGGAAAATCGATAGGAAACTCAGTCTTAGTGGTGTGGCTGAATATTTCACATGTTTTAAAATGTGAAAAACATTTACCTCGTAGTTGTGATTGAAACAGTATCAATTTCTTCCGGAATGATTTGATATTAGTGTATAAATCAGGAAGATGCTGGTTTTCTCCTTGCAATCTCAAATTCAGTTCGTTCACATGTTTTGCCAAATCAACATAGAATGCTAACTTCCACAGCCATGCGTTGTTTTGTAATTCAGTAAGAGGGCGATGCTTTTCATTAAAAAAAAATTCGATTACTGCTCGAAGTTCAAAAAAGCGCTGAAAGACTTTCGCACAACTAAGCCAACGTACGGCAGTATGATAAGGTAAGTCATTTTCTCCAAACTCTTCAATAAATTGTCGGAATTGTCGGTGATTCAGCCCAAAAGATCTGATAAAATTAACAGTTGATATGACTGGTTTCAGAACTTCAGACATATCCAAACATTTTCCGCACAAGGACTGTTGATGAATGTAAGACTAATGGTTTTGAACCACCGTCATTTTCTACAGCCTTTGACCCAAGAGCGACCACTCCTTTATCTTTCCCACTCATGTTTTTGCCTCCATCAGTTGTTATACATTTCAAGTTTTTCCATCGAAGGTTCTTTTGATTAATGGCCATTTCAACTCCTTTAAAAATATCTGTACCAGTAGTTGTGCCATTAATACTATACATATCAAGAAGTTCTTCATGCACTTCATAGCTTTTATCTACTCCTCGAATATAAATCAACACCTGAGCAGTATCTGACACATCCGTTGACTCATCCAAGGCCAAAGAAAAAAACTCAACATGTCCATTTTTGTCGAACAGTTGAGAGGATATATTTTCAGCGATGTTTTCTACCCTTCGAGCCACAGTGTTTGCTGACATACTGACCGTTTTTAATAAATTTACCTTTTCAGGGCACATTTCTTCGGCTACTGCAATTATGCATTCTTTGATCAGTTCTCCATCGGTGAATGGTTTTCCACGTTTTGCAATTTCAAGAGCCACACGAAAGCTGGCACGAGTTGTAGCCTTTTGTTCAGTTTTGAGTTTTGTAAATGAAGATTGCTGCGATTTCAATCCGCGCTTCATAGCTTCGAATTTTTCTGTCCGCAAACTTCCTGTATATTTTGAGTAATTTTGAAAATGTTTTGTTTCATAATGACGTTTAATGTTATATTCCTTGAGAACGGCTATGCTTTCATTGCAAATCAAACATAGCGCCTTGTTACTGGACTCAATTACGAAATACTGAATGTTGCACTGATCTTTGAATTTTCTGCATTCACTATCAATTTTTCGCTTCTTTTCCATACTACTAAATCACACACAAAAGCAACAATTCAAATCAAAATACTGTTACAAAGATGTCTTAAACTCAAACACGCACAAACATGTTTTAAGGAAGTACGCACTATTTTATTTAGACTCGAAAGAATAACAGTGAAAACATAACAGTATCAACCGAAAAATATCCGAAACAAACGAAGTGTTTTAATATAGCACATGTGAATGTTCAGTCTGTAAAAAATAAGCTGGAACTAGTTGAACTGTTCATTAAAAGACAAAATATTAAAATATTGTGTATTGGTGAAAATTTGTGCACCCAACCTGAGCTAGACATTGTTTCTATTAACAACTTCACTGTAGTTTCGAATTATTGTAGAGGTACATACAAGCATGGTGGCGTGGCCATATTTGTACGTGACGATATACATACTTCTAAACTAAATCTTGAAAACTTTTCTAAAGAAGTTGATTTTGAAGTTTGTGGTACAAACCTGTTATTTGAAAATTTTTGTATTGCATTGATATGTATTTATAGATCTACTTTAGGAAATTTTAATTCGTTCTTTGATGGGCTAAATGACATGTTACTTGAAGTTCTTAAATCTCAAAACCCAGTATTATTGTGCGGTGATCTTAACATAGACAATTTAAAAGACTCCAAAGAAAGAAGTATGTTGCTTAATACTTTTCTTCAATTCAATCTGTCCACTATTAACATGGGACCAACAAGAATAGGTAGAAGACCAGATGGGACACATTCTAAAACAGCCATCGATTACTTGGTCACGAACTTAGACAGAAATGCATTTAAGAGCAGTTTGGTGGAACCAATTCTAGCAGACCATCTAAGTCAAATATTCCATCTAGATTCATCATATTCCAAATCAAAAAACAATAGGATGATGTATAAACTAAGTAGGACATACTCTGAAGACAACATCCTAAAATTGCATCACTATCTCTTAAAAACAGACTTTTCATTTATATCTGCGAGCGATGTGGAGCTAGGCTTTAAAGAATTCCTTAATATCTTAACAAATAGTTTGGACCGATTTCTTCCTTTTGAGCTCAGGAAAATAGTTTCCAAACCTATCAACACTTGGATATCGAATGCCATCATAAATGAAGGTAAGTCATTACGGAATATGTATTGGACATTATGCAAGGCAGAAAGCTCACATCTCTACAACACATATAAAACTATGAAAAAGCAACATTCTATTAATATATCGAAAGCTAAAAGAATGTATTACACTAACCGCATTAATAATGCTAGTAATAAAAGTAGAGAAGCATGGAGAATAATTAACAACTCTATGAATAATTATAAAAAACCTAACCATATTTCTTTAAAAGTAAATGGAATATTGATTTCAAATTCAAGTCAGCTTGCGAATGAATTTGCTAACTATTTTTCGACCATTGCTTTAAAAACATTAAATGCTTTTTTCCCATCACCCTCTTTGCTTCAATGTACTCTGCCAAAAACTAGGCATATTCTTTCTACATGTCACCTATCGATAATACTGATCTACAACACGCTGTCTCCAGTATAGCCTCAAAAAACTCCACAGGAACCGATGGTATTTCAATCAAAATTTTGAAACACAATATTAAAACTTTGGCTCTTCCACTAACGCAGCTATTCAATAAAGCCATTGAAGAAGGAGTATATCCATCGGCGTTAAAAGTGGCATTGGTAGTGCCACTACATAAAAAATCTGACCCTCAGATTTTGGACAACTATAGACCTATATCTCTAGTATCTATTTTCTCAAAGATATTTGAGCGATTAATATACAGTAGAATGATGGAATATCTCTCTTAAAAATGACTTATTATCTGAATGTCAACATGGTTTTAGATCAAAAAGATCGGTGGAAACTGCTTCCGCCAGCTTTGCGAAATATACATCAGAGAAACTGGATAAAGGAGAACACGTCATGGTACTGTTTTTTGATTTGTCTAAAGCATTCGATACCGTTAATATAGGCTATCTAATGGAAAAATTAGAATTCTATGGATTTCGTGGAATTTTTTTGGATCTTTTAGGATCCTTTCTAAGCGACCGACATTTAATTGTCAAAATTAACTCCACACTTTCGAATAAAAAGAGCGTAACAATAGGTATACCACAGGGATCTGTTCTTGGCCCTCTTCTGTTTCTTTTATTTATAAATGATCTTCCAGGGTACATAGACGCTAAAACCATCTTGTTTGCGGATGACACCACAATTGTGGTATGTGCAAATAGTTTGGAAGAATTACATGCAAAGGTAGTGGAAACAATCGTACAATTTAATAATTGGTGTACAAAAAACAAACTAATCTTGAATAGCGAAAAAACTCTGTGTTTATACATGGGCAAAAGAAGAACTTTACCAACCTATTTTCAGATTGTTGTAGACAACCAACGCTATAAAATATCCAACTCTGCAAGATTTCTTGAGGTATTAGTTGATTCGAAACTTACGTGGTCGAACCACACAGAGTTAGTTTGCAAAAAATTAGCAAGAGCTTATTTTGCAATATCTCAATTGAAAAAGTCTATGCATACAAGTACCTTGTTAAGCCTGTACTATGCTATTGTCTATTCACATATATCTTTTAATATTTTATTATGGGGTAATTCAAGCCATAGCCACAAATGTTTCGTTATGCAGAAAAGAATTTTAAGACTAATATTTAATTTAAAGCGTCGACAGAGCTGCAGAAATTGTTTTAGGAATAACAAATTGTTAACCGTACCTTCTATTTTCATTTATAAATGTCTGTGTTATATAAAAAAAATACTCAGAATTACTCTATATCCTCTAACATGCACACATACAACACAAGGAATGGCAAATTATTACAAACTGAAAAACATCACACTACCTTATATGCAAATTCTTTTTTCTGTATTGGGGTTAAATTATTCAATAATATATCGTCAGAAATAAGCACTCAATCATACAATAAGTTTAAAAAATCAATAAAAGAAAAATTAATAGCTGGTACATTTTATGGAATTGATGAATACTTAGAACACCAAATTGATTAAACGATATCATTGAACGAGTGAAAAATTCCTACAAGTAGATATGTTGAGATTTAAAATTTTGAATGTATTCAAATGTATGTAATTGTTTTGTATTTATTGTCTTTTTTATATATTGCTTGTGTATTTGTTTTTTTCTCAATTTATTTTACAATTTTCTTTTTTTCGAATGTTGACAATCACATCTGCAAATTATATATGTATATTATTTTTATTTTTTATAATTTCTATATAATTGTAAGCAGCAAAGTGAATAAAGTTTTATTATTATTATTATTATTTCACAACAGTGTCATAGGAACTGACTTGTGGTTGCGCCACTAGCCTTCTTATATATTCCAATTACTGCCATCTAGAAGTGAGTGGAAGACACCAGAACTTTCTCGAACCTACGAGATTATTCTGTACGTGCTATTAGCGCCATCTGTTAGCGATAGAAGGTACTACCTATTTCCGCTTGTGTTCACCAGATGTCGTGTCACGTTACTCCTCATGGCTCGTACTCTACGACTAATCTAGAAATTACAGATAATGACAGGAAAATTAATAATATGCAGTGTTGCCGTTTTGCGGACTTTAGTCCGATTTGCAGCATTTTTTAAACGTTGCGTACTTTTTCGGACTTTTTTTTTCATCAGTGGACTATTTCACTTTTTACCACCGGCAACAATGATAATATGGTTTTGGCCCTCGAAACTTACTGGAGTAATCAGTATGGCCCTAAGGCTGGAAAGTTTGGAGACCCCTGGTCTATACGATATTTTTTCTGTTTCCTTATGTTATTATTATCACTCTAATTTGCTTTTTTCTTGTCTTTTTAATTTAGTTTGTTAGTTCAATACATAAAACTCTTACCTCGTTCTTCCTTTAGACTTTAGACCCTTTAGACGTTCTTCCTTACCTCCCAAGTAATACCTGCGGTCGTATGTTAGTGTCTGCTTAAGTATTACTAGTCTGTATAGAAATGTGGGAAAATGAGTTTTGCTATAAAATTGTTTATCGTCGGCTTGTCTTATCTTATTTATAATCTTATCTTTATTTGATCTTATGGCCCAAATGTATCCGGGAACCTCAAATTCAAACAAAACTTTTATCTCCCTGATATATTTTGGCAAAACAAGAGAGAACTTAATTGCAACCAAAGCCCGAAACACAATTGTAGTTATTAGAAATTTTCAAAAAAGCCGTAACCCATCCCTTAATCTCCTTGATTAGCAAACCGACTTAATCTTTTCGCAAGTTTTTAATCTTGCTCAATCGTTTTCAGGTAATTTCCTAATTGTAGAAATAAACTTGAAAACCGTTTTCGGCACTTCGATTTCCTCCGGGTAATCACGAAAACAATTTCCAAAATTTTGTATCTTATAATTATTTAGCTTATAAATGTTTTTTTTTATACATAACCCTGTGATTTTCCCAAAAAAAAAACAATATCTTGATCAAATATGTAAAAAAAATAATTATCAATTAATTAATGAACATCCATATACGCGTTTCTGCCTTTTGGCTTCATCAGTATGGCTTTATCATTAACAACAAATTATGACTAGAAATAAAATGAAATTCGACTTACCCAGTGTGTTTTTTACAGCAAACTGATATTATCGCATTTAAGATTATTCTATTTATAGTTGACCCAGACATTGAGATTTATTATTATTATTTTTTTTTTTGGGAAAACCATATGCGGCGCTTGTTGCACTAGCTGACCAATAACATTGGTCGAAGCAAATTTATTAAAGAATTTTTATTCAACTGCATTGACCAAGAAGTCATGATATAATTATTTATATCTTGTTGAGTTTGAAGATTTGATAATATTAAATAGTAGCATTTGTATCTTTTCTTCAAAGATTATAATTTCCAGGAAATTATTGTATACATTCGTCAAAATTTTTTTAATTTTGACATTTTGTGAGAGAGACATGAACTTAGACATCTAACAAACCCTAAAAACATCTAACCCTAATCAACACATGGGTTTTCAAGTGAGTGATTTACAAAATATTGTTCATGGAAGCAAAGCTGTGCTGATGAGAGATAAATCTCGAAACGCGTCCACAGATGGCTATCCACTCAAGGTATCGGAAAGACATGATCTTAAAAATCAATGTTATTTTTATGGTTTTTGTTGAGTGCCACGAAGGTGGACTGAAAGCTATAGAATAACTGACAAATTTCATAAGAGATTTGTTTTTGGTAGTCCTAAAAAGACTCATTAGTATTATAGAGTTCCGGAAAGGTTGAGTATATTTATATATTCAAGCTTTGTTCCGTCTTTATTAAGTTTATCTGATTATCTATAATGTTGTATGGTTTTACCAATTGAAAATATTAAACTTATTTAACAAAATTTGGAGACAAAATGAACGGGTTTCACATTTGCTTGTAGATTAAAGTCCAAATTTTGAGTCTGTCTGTCTATCTATTCCAAAAACTGTTGGTTGAGGCTGCAAAATTCCTTTTAAAAAAGTTATAAAGTTAAAATCTTGAGTCTGCTTGTCTGTCTGCCCCAAACAATTTTGGTCGAGTCTCCAAAATTCCTTTCAAAAACATTGTAAATTAAACTTGTTAATTGCAAATATTAATCTTGTTCTACTTGCACAAATTGGAAACTAAATGGACAAGTTTGATCTTTTCTTGTAGATTAAAATCCAAATTTTCACTCCGTTTGTCTGTCTATCCCAAAAACTATTGCTTGAGGCTTCAAAATTCCTTTAAAAAAATTATAAATTAATCTTGTAATTACAGGCTTTAAACTTGTTTAACTTGAACAAAATAAAGACAATAGAACAAGTTCGATGTTTTCTTGTAGAGTAAAGTCCTCACTTTTGAGTCTGTTGGTCTATCTGTGCCAAAAAGTTTTGGCCGAGTCTTCAAAATTCTTTTGAAAATAGTTCTAAATCAAGCTTGCAAAATTTGAATCTGTGTGTCCAAACAGTTTTATCGAGTCTCTAAAATTTCTTTCAAAAACATTCTGAATTAAACTTGGAAATTGCAAATAATAAACTTATTCACCTTACACAAATTTGAGAAAAAATGAACGAGTTTGATATTTGCTTGTAAATTAAGTCCAAATTTTGAGTCTCTCTGTCTATCCCAAAAAATATTGGTTGAGGCTACAAAACTCTTTTTAAAAAAGTTCAAAATTAAGTTTGAAAAATATGAGTCTGTCTATACCAAACAGTTTTGGTTCAACCTGCAAAATTCCTTTCAATGAAATTCTAAATTTATCTTCAAATTACAAATTTGAAACAAAACAATTTTGAAAAATTCGGAAACTCGAATAAAATAAAGACAAAACAGACAACTTTTGAATTTGCTTGTAAATTAAAGTTTAAATTTTGAGTATGTTTGTCAGTAGGGAAAGATGATGCGTTCTAGGCCCGCCTGCGCCTCCCGATCAGTGCGCATGCGCGAACAGAGGATTTAATCAGCTAATAAACAGGTTTGATCAGCTAATAATCAGGTTTAATCAGCTGATAATCAGGTTTAATCAGCTAATATCCAGGTTTAATCAGCTAATAAACAGGTTTGATCAGCTAATAATCAGGTTTAATCAGCTGATAATCAGGTTTAATCAGCTAATATACAGGTTTAATCAGCTAATAAACAGGTTTGATCAGGCTTAAATCCTCTGTTCGCGCATGCGCACTGGTCGGGAGGCGGAGGCGGGCCTAGAACGCATCATCTTTCCCTACTTTTGTCTGTCTGTCCCAAAAAGGTTTTGGTCGAATCTACAAAATTCCGTTCAAAAAAGTTTCGAATCTTAGACTTGTTTAACAAATTGCACACATTGAAGACAAAATTGACAATTTTAATATTCTCTTGTAGGTTCAAATTTGAGCATGTTGTTCTGTCCATCACAGAAAGTTTTGGCCGAGTTTCCAAAATTCCTAACACAAAAGTTTTAAATTAAAACAAGCTAAACATCTTGTTGAACACGTTGACTGCCACGCTTGTTTGCAATGAAATCTCCGTGAGGCCACCCGCGCCGCTGTAGGAAGCGTGCGCTGCTAATGCTGGCTTATATCTGTTTCTTTCGATAAATTATTACCATCCTCACTTACCAATCACCTCGCTACTGTGCATGAACAGTTGGAATATTTGCCGAGTACCGAGTTGTATAACTTCAAACCTCTGCCCTATATTTTTCAATTTTGAAGAGCAAAGAAAAGCAAAAGTTAATTCTTAGAAGGGATGAGTCATATTTCGCTACCGTAATCACTGCAGTGATCCAATATTCGCATTCACGGTGACCGGTGATTACACTGTATGCAACTTACAACACGAATAACTATTTAAAAGGCAAAAAGCTACATTTATCACTTCACTGTATTTATATTCTATCTATGGTTCTTCCCTTTTGTGCCATGTTAAACGCTTTCTTCTAAAGCTGGTCAGGTTTTGACTGAACGTATAAATAGATCAAGTGATGCAAAAGCCAAAATGATTTTATTTTGAAATGCGAATTACAAATATCGTAAATAAATCTATTTTTTATCACTTATGCGCGAAAGGTGCTTCTTAACGAACGTTTTTTACTCTCGTTGTATTTCCACATAACCTGGGTAATGCACGCAAATATTCAATATCGCTAGGTTACATTAAAAAAAAAACAAATAAATAAATAAAATCAACACAATCAGTCGTTGTCGAGACTTTAACGCGCACAGACGTATCTAAAACCTGTTCGTTATCTCTTTCGATAAATTGCTATCACTTAAGCTGTTTTTTTCTCTATCTTCTCTTAAACTGTGTGTGCTACAAATACTTTGGTATTTATATTTCAACAATATTTATACCCACTCTCCGTTGGCATAAATGCTGACGGACGAGACCTCAATTATGTCCGATGAGGACGAAGAATGGACGAAAAAGAGAAAGAGAGGACGGCCCAAAAAAGTCGTACCTCTCAGCAACAAAAACCTCACTCAACCAGCATCTACCAAAAAGCCGCCACAAATGGTTTCTACCTTAGCCACCACATCAGCCGCCACAGCCGAACAATACTCCACTTCAACATCACACGTTTCTGGTAATCCAGCGCCTCAATTCTCACCTTCAACTTCTACTTCACTAAACACTCGTAAACCTTTCAAACAATATAACTTCATTTACTCATTATCCCCCACAAATCCGTCTACCACACGCATCCAACTTTCTACAATCTGGCAAACAGTTCGTCCCAAAAATCAAGACCTTCTAATCAAAACCTCCTCTGGATTTCTCCTAAAAACTGACTTAGAGGCAAACACCGCTCTTCAAACTCTCTCCTCAAATAAATCTCTAGCTTCTTACAAACTCCTTCCCCGAACCCCATTTTTATCCTCGTCCTCTACGAGAAACGAGTCATACTCTGCAGTTATTGAGCACGTTGAATACGAGATCAGTGATGAATCATTAGCCATCCATCTGAGGGATTTGAAATACAACTTCCGATACTGCAAGCGTATCATATCTAAGGCAACAAACAATCCCACCAGGCTCATAAGAATTATAACATCTGATATAAATACGTTCGAGGCCCTGATTTCTTCTGGCGGCCTGTTTTTTATGAATCGGCTGTATCCGATTTCCCCAAGTACACCACCGCCGCCCATCCCCCGACCTTGCAACAAATGCCAGTCGTTCGAACACGCTACCGAACATTGCAATACCCCCGTCAAATGTCGGAAATGTGGTGGTCCACACGACACTAATAAATGCACAACCATCCTCCCTGTTAAATGCACCTCGTGTGGTCGGACCGACCACGAAGCCTGGTCACATAAGTGCCCGAACCGACCAACTGCGCCCATCGAGGGAATTCCTAATGTCACCATTAGAAGCTCAAACAAAAAATCTGCAGACCTCCCCCCTGAAATCACTCACAACTCACGCATACACTCACCTATAACCACACACGACTATATCATCCATACTTACTTGACCACAATAAACGACCCCATTCAAAATAATCGCGCTGAACTACTCAAAAAACTTAACCTTCGTTTCTCCTCCGACTTCCTAATCGATACCCATGCCTTCTTTTCTGGTAACCGCATGTACATCCTTATGTTTGACCTCTCCCGCCCTTCTTCCGAAACTCTAACACTACCCACTGAAGACCTCTCACAATCCATTATCAATATCGATGCCTAAAATGCGATTTGTCTACGCAAACATCAATAGTTATGTCAACAAACGTTCGTTGATTGAAAACTTTGCGGAAATGAATAACACAGATTGTCACCTCTTTGTCGAGACTAAGACGAGACAAAACACTAATACTACATACAAAAACTGGAATACAATACAAAAACATGGACAGTTACTGACAAATAGGTCCAGGGGCGGTGCATTAGCACATATCAACCCCAAATTCCATCCCGGCAAAGCCAATCCGCCTTCCTTAAATAACCCACTCAACGACTGCATCCACTTCACCATTCCCTTTTATAATAACAAATTGCATATTTTCCTAGTCTATATCGATCCCCACTCCGTTGTTGAGCAGAATATCTTGACAATGGCAGCATTGTATGAATATTCTCTCATCATCGGGGACTTCAATTGCAACAAATCAAAAATCCGTATCCTTTCCTTGATAACTCTAATTTTATCCGCAGGCAAACAAATCCTACTTTCCTCATGCCTTTAAACAAAGACTCCACTCCTGACCTGATCCTCCATACCAATAACCTTACCAACAATATCGTAGAAATCATCCTAACTCCTGACCTGGGATCCGACCACCTAGCTATATCCTTTTCAATTCTCCTTGACTATGCCCCACTACCTCAAATACCTGTCTCTGTACCCAACCTAAAGAAAACCCTCATTCCCAAGGTTAACCTTGATATCCAAAAAACTATATTTCCTCTATAAACTCCGACGAGCTGAACTTTGACATCATTACCGAATTTCAAAAAACTGTGACGGACTCAATAATAAAACACTCACCTTCATTGTCATCCAAATTCTACCGTCAACAACTTCCCCCCTTCATCCTAAAACTCATCAAACTTAAAAGACAATTATACAGAGACTACAGACAAACAGAAAATCCCGACATCAAAACCGAAATAAACAGACTAAACAAAGACATCCATCAACTCATTGGACAGTTCCGCTCCCACAGATGGCTCTCTGTTTGCCAGGAAATAGAAAAAGACCAGGGAAAAACCTACTGGACCAAGATTAAAAAGCTATCGAAATATAAACCGACGTCTCATATTCCAGACCTCTCATTTAACAATCTAACCTACTCCAGTGACTCAGACAAGGCTCTACTTTTTGCAGACCACTTTAAAAAATCATTTTCATCTTCTGACTCTCCTGACTTTGACAAACATAACTTTGACAGAATAAATAACTGGTTTAACAACTTCTTTAAGACAACCCACCCCTATAACATTGATGAAGTTTCCCTGGAAGAATTTCTTTCTGCCCTCTTCCACGGTAAAAACTCCTCCCCTGGGCCCGATTTAGTCACCAAACACCTCATCAGACTCCTCTCCGAAGACATCCACTCCTTTATCACAAAAATTTTCAATTTCTGCCTCTTGAAATGTACCTTTCCTAGCTGCTGGAAAATGAACACAATAGTCACAATCCCTAAACCTGGTCAAGATAAATCCATTCCCAGCAGTTACCGTCCGATCTCTCTCCTCCCTGTTCTTGGCAAAATCCTCGAACATATCCTTAAATCCCGATTATGGAATTCCGTTGCAGACCACATTCCCAAATATCAATTCGGTTTCAAGCCCTTCCATTCCACTATCCATCCTCTGTTCATCCTAACCAAGAATATCCAAGCGTCACACCTCCAAAACAAGAAATCCGCAGCCCTCTTCTTGGACATCAACAAAGCATTTGATAGCGTTTGGCATGCCGGGCTTTTGTTCAAAATGTCGCAAATTAATGTCCCTCCCTACCTAATCCACGTAATTAAAAGTTTCCTTTTTAACAGATCCTCAAAAGTAAAAATCAACTCCATCTCTTCTCCCGCATTTTCTCCTCTGCAAGGTCTCCCTCAAGGTTCCCCACTTTCCCCTCTCCTATACAATATATACTGTCACGACATTTACAACTACAATCAACTAGACAAATCTCACATTGACTTTTCTTCCTACATACTACAATACGCTGACGACACTGCACTGATTTCCCATAGCAACTCCCTCAAATCTACCTTCGACCTACTCCAAAAACTCACCAACAACACTCTCGCTTGGTTCAACCAGTGGAGATTATCACCAAATCCTTCCAAATGCCAACTCCTCATCCCTAACCACAAAATTTCCTCAAACTCACCTCGCATCCACACAGGCTCCTCCGACGTACAGCCCTCCAGCAGCGTTAAATATCTTGGACTAACTATTGACTCGAAACACAAATTCAATAACGACGCCAAATTACGCAAGTCCCAGATAATTAGACGATGCAAGCACTTTAGAGCCTTTACGAATGGCAACCAGGGTATTTCCATAAAGACCGCGGCGAAAATCTACAAGTCTATCTGTCGTCCCATTCTCGATTATGGACACGTAATTACCTCCACCAATAATAAATGTAGACGAACCCTTGAGGTCGCAGAGCGAATCGCATTACGTCTCATCACCATACTCAGACATCCTAACAACCCTCTCCACAACCCCTCCAACGTAGATCTCTATAGACAAACCCGGGTCCCTCCTCTAGCTGACAGACATGACAGACTTAGGAGAAAGCTTAGAAACAACCACATGACGTTCAACATCCTTGACGAACTATGCATTAAACGTCCATCTAGACATTCTAACCGACAATACCCCTCCAAAACTCTTCTTGAATCCATAGAAGACGACTGACTCACTCATTCTCATCCAATTTTTCGATTAAGTCTTTTTTTCTTTTTCAATTTATGTTCTATATATCTGTTCATTTCCGGCTGAAAGACCACGGGTCGATGGCCAATTGTTGTAGTTGTAGATGTTTGTGTTTATAAGTATAACAATAAAGATGTTTTATTATTATTATTATTCAACACAATCAAGACCTCGATATTAAAAGTGACGTGAAAGTGTCTTCTTAAGAAAGATTTTTTTTCATTATAAAATATTAATAAAAATCAAATATAATGTCAATAATATTCACATAATATACATAATACACATAATAACATAATGTCATTTTATGCAAGAATTATAAATTAGTGCATGAAAATTACATGAATTTTTTTTTTAGCCGTAAAGGGTTATTGAGTCAATCAGTCAGTCAGGACACTTACATTTATTGTATATTGTTTCTGTTGAGTTGTTTGCTTAAGGTGGTCATGAGATTCTTTGCGATTCAAATAAATAATTCTGTGGAATTGATAAATAATGGTTTTATTAAAAATACATTTTTTTTTTGTGCATTACGTTATGTCTAATTATGTATGCATTTCTTTATATCTAATAAATTATGGGTTGCATTTCTTTCCAATCCTTTAAGGCATTTTGTCTGATAAGGAACTTGTATAAAACGTATAAAGTGAGGAGCAGTAATAATGTCATGATGATTAGGAGAATGATGATGAAAGTGTAGAATATATTGTTCGGTTTGGTGTTGATATCCAAATGCTCTTGGTTTCCTTTGGAATGTTTCTGAAGATTTTCAGAAATTGAAACCGAAAGATCCCTTATCAATTCTAATATTACGGTTTCATTTTCTGATTTTACGTTGAGAGTGATTTCCTTCAACCTTTCGATTAACAGATTTTGATTTCTTTCGATTTCGACAGACTTCGGCAGAATGTCCAATTTTTCTTTTTGATTTTTAACAAATTCACTAAACATTCCGTAAAACTTTGAATTTAGGAAAACTTCTTCGAAATTCTCCAAATCTTCGCTTCGTGGGGAAGTTTTTCTATTTGAATTTTGAGAATTAGATGTTGTTTCCAATGATTTCTCTGTGGTGGAACTAATGTTACAAGAAATTCCGTGAAAACTGTAAGTTTCTGTTGCTGAGCCTTCATCGACATTAACATGCATCCATTTTAGTACTTTCAACGTTTTTAAAAGAAGTGAACAATCCATGTTGTTATCATGGATACTTATTGATTCTAATGTAGTGAAATGACTGAGGTCGATTATTGAAATATTTTTAAGAAAGTTATTATGCAACTGAAGATTTTCCAACACTGGAGTATTGTGAAATACATTCAGATCCAAAACGGACAGTCTATTAAAACTCAAGTCCAACGTTTTTAATGACTTCAAGCCTATAGAAAATCCCAAATCCAATTTCGATATAAAATTTCTGCTGAGATTGAGATAAATCAATTCGGACAATTTATCGAAAACTCTAAATTTAACTTCAGTTAGAGAGTTGCTGGACAAATTTAAATATAATAAATTGGAATTGTTACTAAACGTCCCTCTGTCCAATACCTCCAATTGATTGTTTGATAAATCCAAATTCTCTAGATATTCTGAAAAACCGAACAAACTTTTAGTTCCGTTTAAGTTATCCAAGTTGCTTAAAATCGAGGTCGAGTCTAAGCTATTGAACGATAGATCTAGAAACTTTAATGTATTCTTCGGTGGTTTAAATGCATCGAGGTCTATCCAACTGATGTTGTTGTGACTCAAAGATAATTCTTGAAGTTCAGTTTGTACATAAAAAATTTGCTGTATTTCTGTTAAATGGTTGTAATCGAGTTTCAGTTTTAATAAATTTGGAAAGTCCACGAAAGCTTCTAAATCTATTTTCGTCATCCGACTAAATGTTATTTCAAGTGTAGTCACTAGTACATTATGTGTAGGTTTGACGCTGAATGAATCTTCATGTAATTGTGGAATTGAACTTTTGTTAATTTTGATCACAGCATGGTTTTGTGATGTGTAATCGTATTGTGACGTTAGATCAATTGGATACTGTGAAGGCTGATAAATATTTTCAAATGTACGTTCGATATTCTTTATGCGGTTCTCATGTACATTGTTGTCATATTCCTCAAAGTCGTAATATTCATCGTCGTCTAATAGTTCTTCAAAAAAATCTGAATGTATTTCTATGAACTGAAGCTTGAATATCAGAGTCCAGACCAAACAAACATTTACTTTCCTCATGGTATCTAAAACAGAACAAAATATATTCAACATTTACACATTGTTCATCTAATTTTGTCTGTCAAGTTTCTCTTTATCTTATAGTCTCTACCTCGCCCCCTATATACTTTTATCCGCTTATAACTAGTTAACTAATATTTTCAACTCAATATTCAGTATCTCTCCTCTACCTCCCGATTGCCAGAAGAAAACAAAATGAAAATCTAAATTTATAGGGACTAGATTACAATTAAGGTTTAGTTTAATAATCAATACAGATTTAACGAGCTTGTTTTAAGCCGGGGTTATATTAGAGCCACGCCGCATGTCGCAATGCGTGGGATTGCAATCGGTTACATACGTTTAGTATGAACGTCATTACATTAGCTCAAGCCGGGGTTAAGCCGGGGTTATATTAGAGCCACGCCGCGTGTCGCAACGCGTGGGATTGCAATCGGTTACATACATTTAGTATGAACGTGATTACATTAGCTCAGTCCCGCGTGTCGCCGAGCGAGCTGACTCCACGCAGACCACTCGATTTCAGCATATCTTATTTTACAAACTAGACCTAGACCTAGTTCAAATAATGGGCGCTTGGCGGCGCCTGCTGAATCTGCGCGTGCAGTTTACGCGCGCTTTGTGCTGTGTCCGTTACTTTCTTTGTGTGCTGAAACTGTCGAATAGACATTGCTGCATTAAATTTAGTATTTACAGTAATAATAATTTATTAACAGTAGTGGGTACCTTTAAGAAACAACAAAATAAAATAACAAGACAAACTTATAAATATACATGACAAAACTTATACTACAAATAAACACATAAGATCACGAACATGTAAGTCTAAGGGCTCTAGATCTAAAAGTTGAGAACCGCATGCCAAAGAAGTCCAATTTATTACAAACACTGTTACAAGCCGCCACAGCTAAATTAAATGGCGTTAATAAAGCGAAATAAGAGGTGTAGTGATGGATATAAAATAAGAGAGCATCCCTTGTACGATAATAAGGCACAAATAAATTTAACTCATTGACAAGGCTAGGAGCATCACACATATTGTTTAGAAGTTTATAAACGAAACATACACTTCAATATTTTCTACGCATCTTTAGCTCAGACAAGCCAAGATAACTTTTGCATAAACAAGTGGAGTTTCTAACACTAATTGGTAGCTTATATTTGACCGATCTTGCGAATTTATTTTGAATAGCTTCAATTCTCTCAATATGAGTGAAAATAATGTAATTGAATTTGAAAATATTTTAATTTAATTTGAAAATAATTTAATTTAATCAGTCGTTCTCGACACGCCAACGAGAGCACACGTCTGCGAATATTCGCTTATCTACGATAATGCTAGACCCATTTTTTGCTGTAATTTCTACCTGCTTAAATTTATTTGTGAAAAATTTAATATAAATCCACCGAAATATAATTCATAATATAAAACTTTTAACATCGAACCACGCATTGTCGGTATGAATACCGATGATGCTGGCTCATCCTACATGTCGAACATGTCGGATGAAGACGAAGCCGCTGGGTTCCTAAAAAAAAGAAAAAGAGGCCGCCCCCCAAAAAAAGTCTCAATCGTCAATTCCAGCCAAAAAACAACTACATCACAAGCTACCACCTCAACTTCGCTCGTATCGACACCTTCATCAAACAACAACACCAAGACTACCGCAAACGTACAACCTACACCACACACACGTAAGCCACTAAAAACATTTAAATACAATTACTCCATCACAACTACCAATCCTTCCATGTCCCGCCTACAATTCTCCACAATATGGCAATCCTTCCGTCCAAGAAACACGGATATAATCATTAAAACCGCAAACAATATCCTCCTTAAAACAGATACTGATCCGATTATTCTTCTAAAATCTCTTAGTACCGAAAAAACCATCAATTCTTTCAAACTCCAATCCCAGTACTCTCCCAGAAACACCACCCTCCCAAGACCCGAATCATATTCAGCGGTAATTGAAAAAGTGGAGTATGAAATCGAAGATGCAACAATTGCAGAACACCTCCGCTCACTCAACTACAATTTCCGATATTGTAAACGAATAATATCCAGAGCAACAAACAATCCAACACGTTTAATCCGCATAATAACCCCAGATATCAAGACGTTCGACTCGCTACTAGGCCCTCCGGGGGCCTATTTTTTATGTATAGGCACTACCCCGTATCTCCCAGCACCCCACCTCCTCCCATCCCTAGCCCCTGCACAAAGTGCCAGTTATTTGACCACGCAAGTGAAAATTGCACCACTCCCATCAAATGTCAAAAATGCAGCGGTCCTTATGACACCGACAAATGCCCGTCTTCTCTGCCTGCGAAATGCACATCATGTAGATCTCCCGACCATGCAGCGTGGTCACCGAAATGCCCATACCGACCCAAAACTCCCATCGATGGAGTCCCAAATGTCAAAATAAGAAGCACGAACAAAAAATCTGCCGAACTACCTACTGAAGTCACCCAAAACTCAAGAATCCACTCAGGACTCACCATTCACGACTACATAATTAATACATACACAATGGAAATGAATCTACCTGGAAACACAAACCGCGAGGATCTAATTAAAAAGCTGAACAAGCGCTTCATATCAGAATACCAAATTGATACTCATGCCTTTTTTTCAGGAAATAGAATGTACATACTTATGTTTGACCTAACCTCCCCTGACTCCGACACCCCCACCCTTCCGACCGATGAAACATCCCAATCAGTTGTAAATATCGATGGATAAGTTAAGATTAACTTACGCCAACATCAATTCCTACAACAGTAAAAGACTTTTAATAGACAGCTTTACAGAGACAAATAACATTGACGGACATTTATTTGTTGAGACAAAGACGGGACCCGACAGTATCCTCACCTTTAGAGACTGGTCTACTTTGGCAAAACACGGAAATGCAATTACTAACAAGGCAAGGGGGGGAGCTTTAATCCACCTGAAACCTAAATTCATACTTGGTAAAGCCAATCCCCCATCCCTTAACAACCCCCTCAATGATTGTCTCCATTTCACTATCCCCTTCCACAATAAAAAGAAAATCCACATATCCCTGGTATACATCCATCCTCACTCCGCGATTGAGCGGAATATCCTAACAATGGCATCATTGTTTGAATATTCACTCATCGTCGGCGATTTTAATATCAACAAAATTAAAATCCGTCAGATCCAATCCTTCTTAAGCAACTCCCTCTTTGTTCGCCGTCACACCAACCCCACATTCATAATGCCCCAAAATAAGGATACTACTCCCGACTTATTACTCCACACCTCGTCACTTCTATAAGTGATATTACCCTGTCCGCCGACCTTGGCTCAGATCATTTGGCTATCACGTTCTCTATCAACCTTAACCACATCCCTCCCCTGGTTAGTCATCCTACTAAAATAAATCTCAACCTTACAAACATCCCTAGAGTCAGCTCCAAAATCCTATCCTATATAAACACCACAGACTCCAACAACCTTTCCCTAAACGACGTTGACGAATTCCAGACCCTCCTGACAAATTTAATCGTAAAACACTCCCCCAAATCCAAAACCAATTTTCACAAACCAACTCTGCCTCCCTTCATCTTGACGCTAATTAAACAAAAACGATCACTATACCGAATATACTGCAGAACAGAAGACAGTTCTTTCAAATCTAAAATGAATAGACAAAATAAACACATTCATAGACTTATCTTCCAGTTTCGAACCAACAAGTGGTTGTCAGTCTGTCAAGAAATAGAAAACGACGCAGGACGAACATGCTGGGACAAAATTAAAAAGATCACCAAATACCGCCCATCATTCTATATCCCCGACATCTCCTATAATAACCAACAGTACTCCTCTGACTCCGAAAAAGCGTCCCTCTTTTCCAAACACTTTAAAGATTCATTTAGCCCCTCTAAATCTCCCTCATTTGATAAACATAACTACGACAGAGTAAACACATGGTACAACGACTTCTTTAAAAATGACAACACAGACCTGGACGAAATAACCTACGACGAATACCTTCCTGCTCTCTTCCATGGCAAAAATAGTGCACCCGGCCCCGACCTAGTTAAAAAATCCTTACTTAGAAACCTTACCGATGATATCCATCTCCACATTATTAAATTGTTCAACGTCTGCCTCTATAAAAGATCCTTTCCCAAATGTTGGAAAAAAGGTATAATTATCACCATCCCAAAACCTCATCAAAATCATTCCTTGCTAAATAGTTACCGCCCAATTACCCTCCTTCCAGTCCTAGGCAAAATCCTAGAGCAAATCCTCAAAAATAGATTATGGAATCTGCTCAAAAACTCAATTTGGATTCAAGCCTTCCCACTCCACCATCCACCCCCTATATATCCTCACCAATAACATACAAACCGCATACCTCCGTAAAGATCATTCTGCTGCCCTATTCCTAGATATAAACAAAGCCTTTGACAGTGTGTGGCATGCCGGCCTCCTGTTCAAAATACACAAACTAAATGTCCCTCCGTATCTCATTTATATCCTTAAACATTTCCTCCATGACAGATCCCTCCAAATTAAAATAAATAACGCCCTCTCCTCTGAATTTTCCCCTCTCCAAGGTCTTCCCCAAGGTTCCCCCCTCTCTCCCTTACTTTATAACCTATACTGCCACGACATTTACAACCACAACTTTGCAGACAAATCCCAAATCAACCTCTCCGCTTATATCCTACAATACGCCGACGACACCGCCCTCATAGCCCACAATAAAACCCTCAAAAAAACGACGGACGAACTACAAACCCTCACGGACAGAACCCTAATTTGGTTTAACCTATGGAGACTCACTGCAAATCCTTCCAAATGCCAACTACTCATCCCGAATCACAGAATCTCCCCCAATTCTCCACATATCCACCTAGACAACATTGACGTAACACCGACCCCACAAATTAAATTAAATACCTTGGTATAACATTCGACAATAAACTGAAATTTAACATCGACGCAAAAATACGTAAGACCAAAACTATACAACGAAGCAAACATTTCCGCTCCTTGACCCAAGGAAACCAAGGCATCTCCATCTCAACAGCCTCCAAGATTTACAAAGCCATATCTCACCCAAAATTCCGAGACTCTGCGATAGACACAAACGACTACTGACCAAATACAAAGAAACCAACATTCACTGGACTATAACAAACCACCTATGCATCAGACGTGACCCTAATAAACCCTCCCGCAGACACCCACTCCTGACACTCCACGAATCACTATACGACTGAACTCATAACCTGTTGATCCTGTTTTTTTTTTTTTTTTTTTTAATCTTGTTTTGTATCCTTTATAATAACTGTATTTTTTTAAATTTTTTTTTTGTATATATTAAATCATTAATTTTATCTGTGTGCAATTACCGGGCGGAAAGACCTAGTGATCGATAGCCTTTTGTAGACTTTTTGTTTTCAATAAATATTTCTTCTTCTTCTTTAATTTAATTTGAAAATAATTTAATTTTATTTGAAAATAATTTAATTTTATTTGAAAATAATTTAATTTTATTTGAAAATAATTTAATTTTATTTGAAAATAATTTAATTTAATTTGAAAATAATTTAATTTTATTTGAAAATAATTTAATTTAATTTGAAAATAATTTAATTTAATTTGAAAATAATTTAATTTTATTTGAAAATAATTTAATTTAATTTGAAAATAATTTAATTTTATTTGAAAATAATTTAATTTAATTTGAAAATAATTTAATTTTATTTGAAAATAATTTAATTTTATTTGAAAATAATTTAATTTAATTGGAAAATAATTTAATTTAATTTGAAAATAATTTAATTTAATTTGAAAATAATTTAATTTTATTTGAAAATAATTTAATTTTATTTGAAAATAATTTAATTTAATTTGAAAATAATTTAATTTTATTTGAAAATAATTTAATTTTATTTGAAAATAATTTAATTTAATTTGAAAATAATTTAATTTTATTTGAAAATAATTTAATTTTATTTGAAAATAATTTAATTTAATTTGAAAATAATTTAATTTTATTTGAAAATAATTTAATTTTATTTGAAAATAATTTAATTTTATTTGAAAATAATTTAATTTTATTTGAAAATAATTTAATTTTATTTGAAAATAATTTAATTTAATTTGAAAATAATTTAATTTTATTTGAAAATAATTTAATTTTATTTGAAAATAATTTAATTTAATTTGAAAATAATTTAATTTTATTTGAAAATAATTTAATTTTATTTGAAAATAATTTAATTTAATTTGAAAATAATTTAATTTAATTTGAAAATAATTTAATTTTATTTGAAAATAATTTAATTTAATTGGAAAATAATTTAATTTAATTTGAAAATAATTTAATTTAATTTGAAAATAATTTAATTTTATTTGAAAATAATTTAATTTTATTTGAAAATAATTTAATTTAATTTGAAAATAATTTAATTTTATTTGAAAATAATTTAATTTTATTTGAAAATAATTTAATTTAATTTGAAAATAATTTAATTTTATTTGAAAATAATTTAATTTTATTTGAAAATAATTTAATTTAATTGGAAAATAATTTAATTTAATTTGAAAATAATTTAATTTAATTTGAAAATAATTTAATTTTATTTGAAAATAATTTAATTTTATTTGAAAATAATTTAATTTAATTGGAAAATAATTTAATTTAATTTGAAAATAATTTAATTTAATTTGAAAATAATTTAATTTAATTTGAAAATAATTTAATTTTATTTGAAAATAATTTAATTTTATTTGAAAATAATTTAATTTAATTGGAAAATAATTTAATTTAATTTGAAAATAATTTAATTTAATTTGAAAATAATTTAATTTTATTTGAAAATAATTTAATTTTATTTGAAAATAATTTAATTTAATTTGAAAATAATTTAATTTTATTTGAAAATAATTTAATTTTATTTGAAAATAATTTAATTTAATTGGAAAATAATTTAATTTAATTTGAAAATAATTTAATTTAATTTGAAAATAATTTAATTTTATTTGAAAATAATTTAATTTTATTTGAAAATAATTTAATTTAATTTGAAAATAATTTAATTTTATTTGAAAATAATTTAATTTTATTTGAAAATAATTTAATTTTATTTGAAAATAATTTAATTTTATTTGAAAATAATTTAATTTTATTTGAAAATAATTTAATTTTATTTGAAAATAATTTAATTTAATTGGAAAATAATTTAATTTTATTTGAAAATAATTTAATTTAATTTGAAAATAATTTAATTTTATTTGAAAATAATTTAATTTTATTTGAAAATAATTTAATTTAATTGGAAAATAATTTAATTTTATTTGAAAATAATTTAATTTAATTGGAAAATAATTTAATTTTATTTGAAAATAATTTAATTTTATTTGAAAATAATTTAATTTTATTTGAAAATAATTTAATTTAATTTGAAAATAATTTAATTTTATTTGAAAATAATTTAATTTTATTTGAAAATAATTTAATTTAATCTAAAAATAATTTAATTTAATTTGAAAATAATTTAATTTAATTTGAAAATAATTTAATTTTATTTGAAAATAATTTAATTTAATTTGAAAATAATTTAATTTTATTTGAAAATAATTTAATTTTATTTGAAAATAATTTAATTTTATTTGAAAATAATTTAATTTTATTTGAAAATAATTTAATTTTATTTGAAAATAATTTAATTTTATTTGAAAATAATTTAATTTTATTTGAAAATAATTTAATTTTATTTGAAAATAATTTAATTTAATTGGAAAATAATTTAATTTTATTTGAAAATAATTTAATTTAATTTGAAAATAATTTAATTTTATTTGAAAATAATTTAATTTAATTTGAAAATAATTTAATTTTATTTGAAAATAATTTAATTTAATTTGAAAATAATTTAATTTAATTTGAAAATAATTTAATTTAATTTGAAAATAATTTAATTTAATTTGAAAATAATTTAATTTTATTTGAAAATAATTTAATTTAATTTGAAAATAATTTAATTTTATTTGAAAATAATTTAATTTTATTTGAAAATAATTTAATTTAATTTGAAAATAATTTAATTTTATTTGAAAATAATTTAATTTAATTTGAAAATAATTTAATTTAATTTGAAAATAATTTAATTTTATTTGAAAATAATTTAATTTAATTTGAAAATAATTTAATTTTATTTGAAAATAATTTAATTTAATTTGAAAATAATTTAATTTTATTTGAAAATAATTTAATTTTATTTGAAAATAATTTAATTTAATTGGAAAATAATTTAATTTAATTTGAAAATAATTTAATTTAATTTGAAAATAATTTAATTTTATTTGAAAATAATTTAATTTTATTTGAAAATAATTTAATTTAATTTGAAAATAATTTAATTTTATTTGAAAATAATTTAATTTTATTTGAAAATAATTTAATTTTATTTGAAAATAATTTAATTTAATTGGAAAATAATTTAATTTTATTTGAAAATAATTTAATTTTATTTGAAAATAATTTAATTTTATTTGAAAATAATTTAATTTAATTTGAAAATAATTTAATTTTATTTGAAAATAATTTAATTTTATTTGAAAATAATTTAATTTTATTTGAAAATAATTTAATTTTATTTGAAAATAATTTAATTTTATTTGAAAATAATTTAATTTAATTTGAAAATAATTTAATTTTATTTGAAAATAATTTAATTTTATTTGAAAATAATTTAATTTTATTTGAAAATAATTTAATTTAATTTGAAAATAATTTAATTTTATTTGAAAATAATTTAATTTAATTTGAAAATAATTTAATTTTATTTGAAAATAATTTAATTTTATTTGAAAATAATTTAATTTTATTTGAAAATAATTTAATTTAATTGGAAAATAATTTAATTTTATTTGAAAATAATTTAATTTTATTTGAAAATAATTTAATTTTATTTGAAAATAATTTAATTTAATTTGAAAATAATTTAATTTTATTTGAAAATAATTTAATTTAATTTGAAAATAATTTAATTTAATTTGAAAATAATTTAATTTAATTTGAAAATAATTTAATTTAATTTGAAAATAATTTAATTTTATTTGAAAATAATTTAATTTAATTTGAAAATAATTTAATTTTATTTGAAAATAATTTAATTTTATTTGAAAATAATTTAATTTTATTTGAAAATAATTTAATTTTATTTGAAAATAATTTAATTTTATTTGAAAATAATTTAATTTTATTTGAAAATAATTTAATTTTATTTGAAAATAATTTAATTTTATTTGAAAATAATTTAATTTAATTGGAAAATAATTTAATTTTATTTGAAAATAATTTAATTTAATTTGAAAATAATTTAATTTTATTTGAAAATAATTTAATTTAATTTGAAAATAATTTAATTTTATTTGAAAATAATTTAATTTAATTTGAAAATAATTTAATTTAATTTGAAAATAATTTAATTTAATTTGAAAATAATTTAATTTAATTTGAAAATAATTTAATTTTATTTGAAAATAATTTAATTTAATTTGAAAATAATTTAATTTTATTTGAAAATAATTTAATTTTATTTGAAAATAATTTAATTTAATTTGAAAATAATTTAATTTTATTTGAAAATAATTTAATTTAATTTGAAAATAATTTAATTTAATTTGAAAATAATTTAATTTTATTTGAAAATAATTTAATTTAATTTGAAAATAATTTAATTTTATTTGAAAATAATTTAATTTTATTTGAAAATAATTTAATTTAATTTGAAAATAATTTAATTTTATTTGAAAATAATTTAATTTAATTTGAAAATAATTTAATTTAATTTGAAAATAATTTAATTTTATTTGAAAATAATTTAATTTAATTTGAAAATAATTTAATTTTATTTGAAAATAATTTAATTTAATTTGAAAATAATTTAATTTTATTTGAAAATAATTTAATTTTATTTGAAAATAATTTAATTTAATTGGAAAATAATTTAATTTAATTTGAAAATAATTTAATTTAATTTGAAAATAATTTAATTTTATTTGAAAATAATTTAATTTTATTTGAAAATAATTTAATTTAATTTGAAAATAATTTAATTTTATTTGAAAATAATTTAATTTTATTTGAAAATAATTTAATTTTATTTGAAAATAATTTAATTTTATTTGAAAATAATTTAATTTTATTTGAAAATAATTTAATTTTATTTGAAAATAATTTAATTTAATTGGAAAATAATTTAATTTTATTTGAAAATAATTTAATTTAATTTGAAAATAATTTAATTTTATTTGAAAATAATTTAATTTTATTTGAAAATAATTTAATTTAATTGGAAAATAATTTAATTTTATTTGAAAATAATTTAATTTAATTGGAAAATAATTTAATTTTATTTGAAAATAATTTAATTTTATTTGAAAATAATTTAATTTTATTTGAAAATAATTTAATTTAATTTGAAAATAATTTAATTTTATTTGAAAATAATTTAATTTAATTTGAAAATAATTTAATTTAATTTGAAAATAATTTAATTTAATTTGAAAATAATTTAATTTAATTTGAAAATAATTTAATTTTATTTGAAAATAATTTAATTTAATTTGAAAATAATTTAATTTTATTTGAAAATAATTTAATTTTATTTGAAAATAATTTAATTTTATTTGAAAATAATTTAATTTTATTTGAAAATAATTTAATTTTATTTGAAAATAATTTAATTTTATTTGAAAATAATTTAATTTTATTTGAAAATAATTTAATTTTATTTGAAAATAATTTAATTTAATTGGAAAATAATTTAATTTTATTTGAAAATAATTTAATTTAATTTGAAAATAATTTAATTTTATTTGAAAATAATTTAATTTTATTTGAAAATAATTTAATTTTATTTGAAAATAATTTAATTTAATTGGAAAATAATTTAATTTTATTTGAAAATAATTTAATTTAATTTGAAAATAATTTAATTTTATTTGAAAATAATTTAATTTAATTTGAAAATAATTTAATTTTATTTGAAAATAATTTAATTTTATTTGAAAATAATTTAATTTTATTTGAAAATAATTTAATTTAATTGGAAAATAATTTAATTTTATTTGAAAATAATTTAATTTTATTTGAAAACAATTTAATTTAATTTGAAAATAATTTAATTTAATTTGAAAATAATTTAATTTAATTTGAAAATAATTTAATTTAATTTGAAATTAATTTAATTTTATTTGAAAATAATTTAATTTAATTTGAAAATAATTTAATTTTATTTGAAAATAATTTAATTTTATTTGAAAATAATTTAATTTAATTGGAAAATAATTTAATTTTATTTGAAAATAATTTAATTTAATTTGAAAATAATTTAATTTTATTTGAAAATAATTTAATTTAATTTGAAAATAATTTAATTTAATTTGAAAATAATTTAATTTTATTTGAAAATAATTTAATTTTATTTGAAAATAATTTAATTTAATTTGAAAATAATTTAATTTTATTTGAAAATAATTTAATTTTATTTGAAAATAATTTAATTTTATTTGAAAATAATTTAATTTTATTTGAAAATAATTTAATTTTATTTGAAAATAATTTAATTTAATTGGAAAATAATTTAATTTTATTTGAAAATAATTTAATTTAATTTGAAAATAATTTAATTTTATTTGAAAATAATTTAATTTTATTTGAAAATAATTTAATTTTATTTGAAAATAATTTAATTTAATTGGAAAATAATTTAATTTTATTTGAAAATAATTTAATTTAATTTGAAAATAATTTAATTTTATTTGAAAATAATTTAATTTAATTTGAAAATAATTTAATTTTATTTGAAAATAATTTAATTTTATTTGAAAATAATTTAATTTTATTTGAAAATAATTTAATTTAATTGGAAAATAATTTAATTTAATTTGAAAATAATTTAATTTAATTTGGAAATAATTTAATTTTATTTGAAATTAATTTAATTTAAAAATAATTTAATTTTATTTGAAAATAATTTAATTTGCTTTGAAAATAATTTAATTTTATTTAAAAGTAAGTTAATTCAATTTGAAAATAATGTAATTGAATTTGAAAATATTTTAATTTAATTTGAAAATAATTAATTAGAAAATAAGTTAATTTAATTTGAAAATAATGTAATTGAATTTGAAAATATTTTAATTTAATTTGAAAATAATTCAATTTTATTTGAAAATAATTTAATTTAATTTGAAAATAATTTAATTTTATTTGAAAATAATTTAATTTTATTTGAAAATAATTTAATTTAATTGGAAAATAATTTAATTTAATTTGAAAATAATTTAATTTAATTTGGAAATAATTTAATTTTATTTGAAATTAATTTAATTTAAAAATAATTTAATTTTATTTGAAAATAATTTAATTTGCTTTGAAAATAATTTAATTTTATTTAAAAGTAAGTTAATTCAATTTGAAAATAATGTAATTGAATTTGAAAATATTTTAATTTAATTTGAAAATAATTAATTAGAAAATAAGTTAATTTAATTTGAAAATAATGTAATTGAATTTGAAAATATTTTAATTTAATTTGAAAATAATTCAATTTTATTTGAAAATAATTTAATTTAATTTGAAAATAATTTAATTTTATTTGAAAATAATTTAATTTTATTTGAAAATAATTTAATTTTATTTGAAAATAATTTAATTTAATTTGAAAATAATTTAATTTTATTTGAAAATAATTTAATTTTATTTGAAAATAATTTAATTTTATTTGAAAATAATTTAATTTTATTTGAAAATAATTTAATTTTATTTGAAAATAATTTAATTTTATTTGAAAATAATTTAATTTTATTTGAAAATAATTTAATTTAATTTGAAAATAATTTAATTTTATTTGAAAATAATTTAATTTTATTTGAAAATAATTTAATTTAATTTGAAAATAATTTAATTTTATTTGAAAATAATTTAATTTAATTTGAAAATAATTTAATTTAATTTGAAAATAATTTAATTTTATTTGAAAATAATTTAATTTAATTTGAAAATAATTTAATTTTATTTGAAAATAATTTAATTTAATTTGAAAATAATTTAATTTTATTTGAAAATAATTTAATTTTATTTGAAAATAATTTAATTTAATTGGAAAATAATTTAATTTAATTTGAAAATAATTTAATTTAATTTGAAAATAATTTAATTTTATTTGAAAATAATTTAATTTAATTTGAAAATAATTTAATTTAATTTGAAAATAATTTAATTTTATTTGAAAATAATTTAATTTTATTTGAAAATAATTTAATTTTATTTGAAAATAATTTAATTTTATTTGAAAATAATTTAATTTTATTTGAAAATAATTTAATTTTATTTGAAAATAATTTAATTTAATTGGAAAATAATTTAATTTTATTTGAAAATAATTTAATTTAATTTGAAAATAATTTAATTTTATTTGAAAATAATTTAATTTTATTTGAAAATAATTTAATTTAATTGGAAAATAATTTAATTTTATTTGAAAATAATTTAATTTAATTGGAAAATAATTTAATTTTATTTGAAAATAATTTAATTTTATTTGAAAATAATTTAATTTTATTTGAAAATAATTTAATTTAATTTGAAAATAATTTAATTTTATTTGAAAATAATTTAATTTAATTTGAAAATAATTTAATTTAATTTGAAAATAATTTAATTTAATTTGAAAATAATTTAATTTAATTTGAAAATAATTTAATTTTATTTGAAAATAATTTAATTTAATTTGAAAATAATTTAATTTTATTTGAAAATAATTTAATTTTATTTGAAAATAATTTAATTTTATTTGAAAATAATTTAATTTTATTTGAAAATAATTTAATTTTATTTGAAAATAATTTAATTTTATTTGAAAATAATTTAATTTTATTTGAAAATAATTTAATTTTATTTGAAAATAATTTAATTTAATTGGAAAATAATTTAATTTTATTTGAAAATAATTTAATTTAATTTGAAAATAATTTAATTTTATTTGAAAATAATTTAATTTTATTTGAAAATAATTTAATTTTATTTGAAAATAATTTAATTTAATTGGAAAATAATTTAATTTTATTTGAAAATAATTTAATTTAATTTGAAAATAATTTAATTTTATTTGAAAATAATTTAATTTAATTTGAAAATAATTTAATTTTATTTGAAAATAATTTAATTTTATTTGAAAATAATTTAATTTTATTTGAAAATAATTTAATTTAATTGGAAAATAATTTAATTTTATTTGAAAATAATTTAATTTTATTTGAAAACAATTTAATTTAATTTGAAAATAATTTAATTTAATTTGAAAATAATTTAATTTAATTTGAAAATAATTTAATTTAATTTGAAATTAATTTAATTTTATTTGAAAATAATTTAATTTAATTTGAAAATAATTTAATTTTATTTGAAAATAATTTAATTTTATTTGAAAATAATTTAATTTAATTGGAAAATAATTTAATTTTATTTGAAAATAATTTAATTTAATTTGAAAATAATTTAATTTTATTTGAAAATAATTTAATTTAATTTGAAAATAATTTAATTTAATTTGAAAATAATTTAATTTTATTTGAAAATAATTTAATTTTATTTGAAAATAATTTAATTTAATTTGAAAATAATTTAATTTTATTTGAAAATAATTTAATTTTATTTGAAAATAATTTAATTTTATTTGAAAATAATTTAATTTTATTTGAAAATAATTTAATTTTATTTGAAAATAATTTAATTTAATTGGAAAATAATTTAATTTTATTTGAAAATAATTTAATTTAATTTGAAAATAATTTAATTTTATTTGAAAATAATTTAATTTTATTTGAAAATAATTTAATTTTATTTGAAAATAATTTAATTTAATTGGAAAATAATTTAATTTTATTTGAAAATAATTTAATTTAATTTGAAAATAATTTAATTTTATTTGAAAATAATTTAATTTAATTTGAAAATAATTTAATTTTATTTGAAAATAATTTAATTTTATTTGAAAATAATTTAATTTTATTTGAAAATAATTTAATTTAATTGGAAAATAATTTAATTTAATTTGAAAATAATTTAATTTAATTTGGAAATAATTTAATTTTATTTGAAATTAATTTAATTTAAAAATAATTTAATTTTATTTGAAAATAATTTAATTTGCTTTGAAAATAATTTAATTTTATTTAAAAGTAAGTTAATTCAATTTGAAAATAATGTAATTGAATTTGAAAATATTTTAATTTAATTTGAAAATAATTAATTAGAAAATAAGTTAATTTAATTTGAAAATAATGTAATTGAATTTGAAAATATTTTAATTTAATTTGAAAATAATTCAATTTTATTTGAAAATAATTTAATTTAATTTGAAAATAATTTAATTTTATTTGAAAATAATTTAATTTTATTTGAAAATAATTTAATTTAATTGGAAAATAATTTAATTTAATTTGAAAATAATTTAATTTAATTTGGAAATAATTTAATTTTATTTGAAATTAATTTAATTTAAAAATAATTTAATTTTATTTGAAAATAATTTAATTTGCTTTGAAAATAATTTAATTTTATTTAAAAGTAAGTTAATTCAATTTGAAAATAATGTAATTGAATTTGAAAATATTTTAATTTAATTTGAAAATAATTAATTAGAAAATAAGTTAATTTAATTTGAAAATAATGTAATTGAATTTGAAAATATTTTAATTTAATTTGAAAATAATTCAATTTTATTTGAAAATAATTTAATTTAATTTGAAAATAATTTAATTTTATTTGAAAATAATTTAATTTTATTTGAAAATAATTTAATTTAATTGGAAAATAATTTAATTTAATTTGAAAATAATTTAATTTAATTTGGAAATAATTTAATTTTATTTGAAATTAATTTAATTTAAAAATAATTTAATTTTATTTGAAAATAATTTAATTTGCTTTGAAAATAATTTAATTTTATTTAAAAGTAAGTTAATTCAATTTGAAAATAATGTAATTGAATTTGAAAATATTTTAATTTAATTTGAAAATAATTAATTAGAAAATAAGTTAATTTAATTTGAAAATAATGTAATTGAATTTGAAAATATTTTAATTTAATTTGAAAATAATTCAATTTTATTTGAAAATAATTTAATTTAATTTGAAAATAATTTAATTTTATTTGAAAATAATTTAATTTTATTTGAAAATAATTTAATTTAATTGGAAAATAATTTAATTTAATTTGAAAATAATTTAATTTAATTTGGAAATAATTTAATTTTATTTGAAATTAATTTAATTTAAAAATAATTTAATTTTATTTGAAAATAATTTAATTTGCTTTGAAAATAATTTAATTTTATTTAAAAGTAAGTTAATTCAATTTGAAAATAATGTAATTGAATTTGAAAATATTTTAATTTAATTTGAAAATAATTAATTAGAAAATAAGTTAATTTAATTTGAAAATAATGTAATTGAATTTGAAAATATTTTAATTTAATTTGAAAATAATTCAATTTTATTTGAAAATAATTTAATTTAATTTGAAAATAATTTAATTTTATTTGAAAATAATTTAATTTTATTTGAAAATAATTTAATTTAATTGGAAAATAATTTAATTTAATTTGAAAATAATTTAATTTAATTTGAAAATAATTTAATTTAATTTGAAAATAATTTAATTTTATTTGAAAATAATTTAATTTTATTTGAAAATAATTTAATTTAGTTGGAAAATAATTTAATTTTATTTGAAAATAATTTAATTTGATTTGAAAATAATTTAATTTTATTTGCAAATAATTTAATTTTATTTGAAAATAATTTAATTTTATTTGAAAATAATTTAATTTAATTGGAAAATAATTTAATTTTATTTGAAAATAATTTAATTTAATTTGAAAATAATTTAATTTTATTTGAAAATAATTTAATTTAATTTGAAAATAATTTAATTTTATTTGAAAATAATTTAATTTTATTTGAAAATAATTTAATTTAATTTGAAAATAATTTAATTTAATTGGAAAATAATTTAATTTAATTTGAAAATAATTTAATTTAATTTGGAAATAATTTAATTTTATTTGAAATTAATTTAATTTAAAAATAATTTAATTTTATTTGAAAATAATTTAATTTGCTTTGAAAATAATTTAATTTTATTTAAAAGTAATTTAATTCAATTTGAAAATAATGTAATTGAATTTGAAAATATTTTAATTTAATTTGAAAATAATTAATTAGAAAATAAGTTAATTTAATTTGAAAATAATGTAATTGAATTTGAAAATAATTTAATTTTATTTGAAAATAATTTAATTTAATTTGAAAATAATTTATTTTAATTTGAAAATAATTTAAGTTTATTTGAAAATAATTTAATTTGAAAATAATTTAATTTTATTTGAAAATAAATAATTTTATTTGAAAAAAACCATATTCTAGAATTGATCTAAGGAATATCACATATAGGACAGTTAGTGTGCGAACATTGTGAAATTCATAGCCATATCTTTTCACACATCCTAAGACTTTGTTTGCTTTAGTGATTATGTATTCATAATGATGAGTAAAAGACAATTTGCTATCAAGAACTATTCCTAGATCCTTGACTACTGATGTTACTTTGAGAGCGACATTATCCACCAGATTATACGGCACAGAAGGATTTAATTTCCGACTAAAATTGATTGTTAAACATTTGTCCCTATTTAATACCATGCAAATTTTTATTACACCACTGAACCAGAAAGAGCAAATCACTACTGAAGTAGCCCTTCATCGCCAGGATTTGCAATTACTTTGAAAATGTTTAAGTCATCAGCAAATAACTCAAAGTCACATGCAAGGCCATCGGCAGTCATTCACGAAAATAGAAAAAAGCAAGGAGCCCAATATTGAAACTTGGGGAACACCTGAAGGTACAAGCTGTTCATTCGATAGACAATTCTGTAATTTCACAACCTGGGTCCGACCCGAAAGATAGGACGTGAATCACTCTAGCAGGCACCCGGATATTCCGTAAGCTGATCATTTGTTTAATAAGATTTGGTGATTAATTTTGTCAAAGGCTTTGCAGAAATCAGTATAAATAGCATGTACTTCCAGGCCAGGATTCATTTCACTAATGATGTTATTGGTATATGATAGTAAGTTCGTCACAGTGGAACGTTTTCGAAAAAAGCCATGCTGTTTAGGTGAGATTATGTTTTTGAAATGTGAAAAGATATGACTCGATATTATGGATAATATCGAGTCGATAATTTTGGACGGAGTTGACAATATGGAGATCGGACGATAGTTAGTCGACTATAGATTTACTACAAGATTTATAGACAGGGACATGTATGTGTGCCTGTTTCCACAATGTTGGACATATACCAGATTTTATGGACAAATTAATTAGAAGTTGTAGAGGAAGAGCCAAGAACTCCTTAAATTGCTAGTTGAATTGTATAGTATTGTATAGTTGTAAACTATTTACTGGTTTACGTTCCTACTGAATTATTTGAGTGTCTTTACGAATTAGCAGTTGTTATTGCTACCTATATATACATATAAATGTACCAAGGTCTTATACCAAGGGAGAAATCTTCACGGTGTCCCAAGATATATGGTTTACCAAAGATCCACAAAGATGGAGCCCCACTACGACCAATAGTAAGCTCCATTGGTTCACCGGTCCTACTTCTTGCGAAATATTTAGCAAAATGTTTACAACCATACGCAGAAGATTGTGATTCCTATGTCCGCAATGCGTAATGCATAGACATACTGAAAAATCACCAACTCCAGCCCGGCCACCTCCATGGGAGCTTTGACATTGTATCTTTATTCACAAAAGTACCAGTCCCTGAGGCCTTAAACATCATAAGATCAAAATTAAAACCATAAAAGTACGTATCAGATCTGGCAGAACATTGTTTAAAGAACACATACTTTAGGTACGATGGTCAAATATACAAACAAGTCCTAGGAGCACCAATGGGTTCACCTCTATCCCCAGTAATAGCCAACATATTTCTTACAGATTTTGAGGAAAAGGCAATCTCATCAACAACACTTAAACCTACACTCTGGTTAAGATATGTTGACACATTTGTAATCTGGCCCCACGGCAGACCAGAGCTGGACAAATTCCTTAACCATCTTAACTCCCAACACGACCAAATGAAATTCACAATGGAGATAGAAAAGCATCAACGACTTCCTTTCTTGGATGTTTTGGTACAGAAGAAACCTGACGGTAGTTTGAGTCACACTGTGTACCGCAAACCAACCCACACAGACAGATATCTGAACGCTTCTTCGCACCATCATCCCAAACAACTAGCATCTGAAGTCAACACTCTGACCACCCGATCCAAAAGACTAGCCGACCAGCTTAACTTACCGAAAGAATTGAGGAACTTACGAGAAGCTCTTTCTTCAAATGGATATCCAAACAGCTTAATATCCAGAGCTTTCCGTCGTAAAGAGAACAGTAGCCCTAGAACTGAAGAACGCCAGAAACCCGTTAGCACAGCATACCTACCATATGTTCATGGATCAACTGACAAAATCGCCAGAATCCTTAAAAGACACAACATCGACACCATTTTCAAACCTAACCAGAAAATATCCTCCATGCCACGCAGCGTTAAAGACACCATCCCGTTAGAATCCCATGGAATTTACGAAATACCTTGCGGAACATGTGAACGAACCTACATTGGACGTACCAATAGAAAAATATCTGCTAGGATTCAAGAACATGTAGTTTCAGTCAGACACAGAGACAAAGTTTCATCGGCACTTGTTCAACACACAAACACCGGTCACTGGATGGACTTTAGAAATTCAAGGACTGTTGCACAGATTAGCCACGAAATGTCACGAGTATACAGAGAAGCCATAGAGATAGAAAAAAGAGACTACTGCATGAACACGAGAGACGATTCCTTGAGACTGCCCCCAGCATGGCGACCGATCATATCCACCCTCAAAATGCAATCCCAGACACCCCAGACTCATGTACGACCAACAAGACAAACAAACAACCGAACCGAAGCACCGCACACAACGCGCATGACCCGAAGCCAAACAGCTATAAGTAGTCGCATCGCACGAACGAGCTCTCAGTATGCGTCTAACGGTTGACCCGCACGGACGCATATATCTCTTGAGAATGGCGAATGTTAGTTCGCCGAAACGTCGAGAATCCGGTTCTTTTCAGATCCAACACTCAGCATCAACGCGGAATCCCCGAGAAAACAATACAACATATATATATATATATATATATATATATATATATATATATATATATAGATTATAAATATACATATACAGATACGGTAATATACGACCATTTACGCTTTAAGGGATGAAAATGTTGTTTGGATTGGAGATTATACTTTCATATTTTAGTGTCAGTATAGCGATCTGTGATCTATGCGGAAAGGCATTTGGGAATGTTTATGTAAGGAATAAACATTTGAAGAATATCCATATTAAGAAACCGGAAAATAATATGCCACAATACATTCGTTGCTCGTTATGTCCGGAAGAAAAAAAAGAAGCTCTACAAAACCATGATATCCTGAGTAAGCATTTAACGGATGTACATGGTGTAACAATTAAACAATTTGATTTAAGTTTTACGAACATTGCGAAATTTGAAATATGGAGATAAAGGAAAATGGAGAAGTTGATTATATAGAGGCTATAAAAAAAAAACCCAAATGGCAACATAGAGTATATTACAATTGTAATCGAAGTAACTCAAGAGGTTTATTGGTTATAACGTTATGATGATCATTAAAAATAATTCAAATATGTTAATTTAGGATTTAAAAGCCATTGTACCAAAAGGGCGGAGAAGGCAAAGGGCAGTATTAAAATTTCAGGAGTGTGTTCATCAAGGATAATTGTAAAGATTTTTGAAAATGTTAATTTTGAATAAAATGTTTCCAAAACTAGTCTACTATGAAATTTTTCTAAGTATTTATTTAAGTATTATGTAATTAGCTATGTTTTGTAATTTATTTAAGTATTATGTATTTATATATTGTAAATCTAAACTCAACTCAATTCACGTCAAATCAATTAAATTCTCAATTCAAATCAAATTAATTCAATTCAATTCAAATCAATTCATTCAATTCAATTCTAGAAGTGGCGCAACTAGAAACAAGATACATGGGACTAGACATATGAGATTAGAGGTATTAGAAATAATAAGTAGGCTCTAGCAGGGATAGGGATTAGAACGGCTCTAGCAATGATATGGTGGAGAATCTGGTAAGAGAACGGCTCTAGCAAGCTTCCTAATAGATCAGTTAAAACTGGGCTAGATTAGATATTATCATACCAGCTAAGACTGGATAAGACTAAACTGTACTAGATTTGCTAAAACCGAACAAGGTTTTTCAAAAATTAAAATAGATAATAATGGAGGCTTTCTATAACACTAATCCCTCTAATTATATGTAAAGAAATTTCAATTATAGGTATTTATGAAATATTTAGAGATGTTGCATGTTGCAAGAAACGCGTAATCAGTTTCCTGCTTTTTGCTATTCATTCAGATGTTAGAACGTTTTAAATAATTATTAGTTCTAAACTAGCCCCCATCACGGCAAATCGATATCAAGATTAAAAAATGTTCTCCTGTAGTAAATGTCTAAAGTTTTTTACAAGAAAAAGATGCTCATTTATCTCAAATCATCTGCAGCTGCACAGACCTGTGAGAAACAAATTCATAAAAGATATTGAGACAACACGACAGTGTAATTATTAATACTACATGGTGAAAAGAAAATTTAAATTACGTAATCAGCTGCAAAGAAGTTGTATGGATGGATGTACATTAGGGAACTAAATGAGTTGAAAAATATATTAAAAACTACGAGGAAATCAGCAGTGCAAACATTTAACTAAACTTAGTATAATTATTTTCGAAGAAAAACCTATTAGTTATTTAAGTGCGTAGAAAAACCTATCATTAAAATCTATCGGACAATATGAACAACTTATTCGGCTGTGAAACACCCGCAATCGAGAACCGAGCGTATGCCGTTCCAAATCTTTTGAAGGATGAACGTGTGGTACTTAATTTACTCAAAACGAGGAGAGGTATATTACCAACTTCTTTCCTCAATGTCCAAAAGCAAGTTACACCGGACATGATAAAGCTCGTGGCCGAGTGGATGGTGGAGGTTTGTGATGAGCAAAAGTGTCAGAGTGTTTCCCTTAGCGATGAACTTTTTGAATCGCTTTTTAATGGTTTATTCCATTGGAAAGAATCAGCTGCAATTGCTGGGGGCTGTGTGCATGTTGCTGGCTTCGAAACTACGAGAACCTAGGCCTCTTGATTTCGAAACTTTAGTCTTCTATACAGCTAATAGTATTACTAAAAATGATTTATGGCGCTGGGAAATTTTAGTGCTAAACAGATTAAAATGGGATATGGCCGCAGTCACTCCACAGGATTTCCTCAGAAGAATACCAGCCGACTCGATAGGAGGAACTTATCGGATCAAACCTCTTCATATCTGTTCACACCTCTTCATATATATTTATTAGCTGTTTAAACCTCTTCATATCTGTTTAATACTAGTTTAAACCTCTTCATATCTGTTTATTAGTTGTTCAAACCACTTAATATCTGCTTATCACCTGTTCAAACCTCTTCATATCTGTTCAACCGTCTAAGATTAAATTATAAATGCTATACACCTCTGTTAAATTTAAAGGTTGTTTAAGTAAATACGAATATGTAACTACAGGTGCTCCGCAAGGAACAATATTAGGGCCATTATTTTTTATTTTATACGTCAATGATCTATTGAAAAGTATATCTAATGATATAATAATATCATATGCGGATGACACAGCTGTCATATCTACTGATGATAGCTGAAGTAATGTTGAAGTCATGATGAATACCTATTTAGATAAAATCTCAAATTGGCTAGCATTGAATAAGATCTTTAAACATTGAAAAAAACTGTCTACATTTGGAAATTATATGGATAGCGTTCCAAAAGACATTAATTGCCAAATAGAGGGAACAATTCTAAAAAGAGTTGAATACTTCAAATATTTAGGAATAGGCTTTGACTTCAACATGAAATGGAGGCAGCACATAGTAAATTTGATAAATAAAATTAAATATTTGATTTTTGTGTTTTATACATTTAGACGGTTTATGCAAGTAGACACTCTAAAGATGTTATACTATGCATTTTTTCACAGTGTTATGAGTTATGGTATTATAGTCCAGTCATTTTAGACAATTGAAATAAAGAAAATTCCGACAGAGCCAAATCTTCGTAGAGACCTTAGGTTTACCACAAGGAATAAAGTGTCAAAAGTCCCCATCAGTCCCATGTGAGCTTAGGGACTTATTCGGGGCCCAAGGTCAAAATTTTAGGTTTTTTGGATTTTTCTCGAAAACGGTAGGTTTTATCGAAAAAGTACCTCAGAGCAAAGTTGTAGATCTTAAAATACATAAAAATGGTCCCTATGATTTTTTCTCTAAGACCCACTATTTCCCAGATATTGCGCTTGTAAGAATCATGTTCTACATAGTATGCACACATATGCCACGTATATACATATTTAGGTACTCAAGCAAGCAAAAATGCCTACTCGTGTCTCTTTTATGTATACATTATACTATTCTAAGAAAATTTACTCTAAAATGATCGCCGGTCCCTTACCGAATCCCCTCTACTTGAATAACATCTGGCCTTGAAAAACATCTGCCTATTCTTTTGTCCATGTGGTGTCGTTCACGTATACCTGCTTCTTTTAGTGTTGAACGAGCAGTTCGAGTGACTATACGTATTTATTACAAGCGTCTACTATTGAAGTTAGTGCTGATTAATATTTAAAAAAAATGTCACAATTTTGCTTTATTTGTAATAAACTTTTGACTGAAGATGAAACTGTTGTGGTCAGTCGTGGAATGCCAACTTTAATCGATGCAAGTGTCGCGAGAAGTGATGAGTTTGCTGATTATTTAAGAAGCCAAAAGTCCGTTACAATTCACGTGGATTGCAGAAAATCATACACCCGGAAAACTTCAATCTCTGCATCAAAAAGACAACGTGAGGAAGAACAGGCCAGTACTTCAAAAGTAAGTCCACCTCATACTAGAGCGCGAATAAGTGAATCCAGCTTTTGTTTTAAAAACCACTGCTTATTTTGTGGCGATGAAGCGGATGAAGAAGCAGAAAAGAAGAAAGTGAAGATTTATCGCCGAAAAATTCATAAAGTTTTTACACTTACATTCAAAGATTCCATTTTAAAATTAGCTAAAGATCGTTCTGATGATGTGTCAAAAGCTGTCTTTGCGCGTATTAATTTTCAGTATGATTTAGTTGCTGCTGACGCTAAATACCATGACAGTTGTTACAAATCCTTCCTGAGACCTAATACTGGCGGTAAAATTGGCCGTCCTCAAAGTGAGGCTATAAACTCTGCAATGGAGGAAATTTTCAATTTCATTGAAAGTAGCGTTGACTGCCAGTTTTCGTTAGATGAACTGAAGAATGTTTGCCAAAATGTAGCTTTAGAAAACGGGATTATAAAAATACGATTGAAATTAAAGTATGGTAGTAGAATTATTATTACAGAGAAGCCTGGAAAATTAACATTTATTTGTTTTGTAGACAATTACCAAGACATTTTAAGTCAAGCCTGGTCTGATAACAAAAACTTGAATGAAAAGGAAAAACGGTGGAAAACTTTAAAAGCTGCGGCAGAAATTATTCGAGAAGATATTCAATCTTGTATGTTTGATAATACTATGTACCCGCCACCGGGTAGGATGTTTGAAGATATAAATAACGATATTCCCGAATCATTATCTTTTTTTTTGGGACAAATCATTCTTAAAAATAAGCGTCATGATTTGGATCATTTAAAGTTAGTTTGCACAAATATTAGTCATAGCATAATGACTGCTGTTCGGCCTAGATCCTTCAAGTCTAAATTACAGCTGGGTCTTTCAGTTTTGTTCCATCGGCGGTTTGGTTCAAAACGGCTTATACAAATTTTCTCATCGTTTGGTTTATGCGCATCTTACAGTGAAACAATGAAGTATGAAGCAGCAGCAGTTTTCAGTCGCCCACCTCACATTTTATCACCAGAAACTGGCACATTTGTTCAATATGTTGCAGATAATGCTGATATTAATGAAAATACTTTGGACGGTAATAATACGCTTCATATCATGGGTACTATACAAATTGTAACTCCCAAAGATTCAATATTACTAGAACAGCCGATGCCGCGAGTAACTGAAGTCCTTTCAGCTAAAGATTTTGCAGCCAAGGCTCATATACCTATATAGGTTTATCAAAATACTGGCGTAGTAGGATATAGCAAAATAAATGTGCGAGATTTTGAATACGAAAATGAAACAAAAGTATCTTTTCTAAAAAAAGTTGATGTGATATGGTTCTATGGAAAATGTAAAGCTTTTCCTTTACCTGGTTGGAATGGTTATATTGAACACGTGACTAGCAATATTGTAGACTTTTCAAAATAAAAAATTTCATTTCTGCCATTTGTTCAACAGCCTGCAAGTAATTACAATACGATATACACAACTTTACTTTGTGCTTTAGAAGATGCTAAACGTCACAACCATACAGTTTGCATAATTACTTTTGATCAACCTCTATTTGCGAAAGCTCGCGAAATTGTATCTGCTGCACCTGAAGGATCGGAATTATCAAAGATTATAGTGAGACTGGGAGGATTTCATTTGTTAATGTCATTTTTCGGCGCAATAGGTTATATTATGCAAGGAAGTGGTTTAAAAGAAGTGCTTTCTGAGATTTATGCTCCTAAGTCTTTAGAGAAAATGCTTAATGGCCATGCTTACGCGAGGGCAGTTCGAGCTCACACGTTACTTCAGCTCACTTTAGCATTAACAATATTAAAAGAACTAGCTATTGATGATGGTATGGATGCAGATCTTATAATTACAGTGGAAAATATCCTCGATAAAACTCTTTTATATTATGACATTGAAAATGATAAGGAAATATCTGAACTTTTACTTGATTTATTTAATAAAAAGTTAATGGAATATCAGAAACGAGGACCAACTGCACAATTATGGGTATAGTATTTTTGGATGGTGTCCATTGCAAAAGAATTTATAAGAGCTGAACGTATGGGAGATTGGCAAGCTCATTTGAACTGCGTTAAAGAAATGCTTCCTTATTTCCATGCATCGGGGCATTTACCTTACGCTAAGTCTGCGCACTTATACTTGCAGGATATGCTTCAATTAGAGGAGGTAATTGATCCTAGTGTTTATCGAAGGTTTACTGAAGGATTTTTCACTGTTCGACGTTCTGATAAACTCAGTTGTGGAACTTCAACAGATATGATTATCGAACAATCAATGATGAAATCCATGAAAACAGATGGTGGTATTTCTCGAGGACGAAGTACAAAAGAAAGTGTAATAAGCAAATGGGTTTACGGAATGCATGCAATGAACACAGTGTGTGACGAGTGGAAGTTCTTGCTAATGTTCGAATGGACACGACAGATCAACATGTAGATGCGAGTGATTCGAGAGTTAAGAAAGATGCTAAAGATATTAAAATACTTCTTGACTGGTTTTCATCACATGATCCTTTTCCCGAAATTAACAAAATCTTATCTATTGCTTCAGGAGTCGTTGGTGACGATAAGATTAATTGTCATAAAGCTCGTGAAGTTGGGATTGCCTCGATGTCTAAAATGACTGGTCAAACTTTCAATCATATAAAATTGAAAAGCACAGATAAAGTACTTCCTCTTTTAGCTGTGAGTAGCACTGTGAAAGTTCACGACGAAGAAGTACCAATAGACCCAGTATTATTATTTCAACGTATGAGTGTCACTAAGACTTTTGAGGATGAAATTGAAACATTTTTCGCATATGATTTAGCTCCTTACCCGTTGTCACTCTTCGATGCAGCTGGAATGCGTAAAACAATGAAGTCGGCTCTTTACGATTGCTTTCAATCAGTCAATGCTGAGGTTGATTGTACAAACGCTGCTTACGTTATTGATGGAGGATATCTACTACATCACGTTGTGTGGGATCGAGAAGAAACCTTTAACGTAATTTTTGAAAAATATGTTCAGTATTTACGTAGACATTATGTGTGACACAACATTAGACGTAGACATTATTAGTGACACAACAAAGAACATAAAAGCTGCAGAACAACGTCGTCGTGCTACAAAAACATCCTCAGGTACCGACATAATGTTTGACGAATTTATGAGAGTTCCAGTTAATCAACAACATTTTTTTGCAAACATTAATAATAAATCTCGTTTTATTTCTATGTTGAGTAACAAATTAACAGCTGAAAATATTGCCGTGAAACAAGCTCCGAATGACGCCGATGTCCTCATAATTGAAACAGCAATAGAACAATTTAATGCAAGAAATACAACTATTGTAGTGGGTGAAGATGTTGATTTATTAGTACTACTCACTGCAAGGACTCCATCTGATAAAATTATTTACTTTTTAAAACCTGGGAAGGCGCAGCAACGGACAGAAATATATTCTTCTAAAAGTTTATCAGCTTATCCAAAATGCCAAAACTTTATTTTATTTTTACATGCGATAACCGGATGCGATACTACGTCAGCAATGTTTAGAAGGGGGAAAATTTAGTCTTAAAATTATTTGAAAAAAATGATTTGATTGACTGCGCAAAAGTATTTACAGAAATTAATTCTTCACCTCAAATACTAATTACTAAAGGAATTCGGTTTCTTCTTGCGGTTTATGGAGCTCCAAAAAAAATTGATTGCATAGATACGTACAGATATTTAACATTTGTAAAAAATACACGAAACAAAAAGCAAGTACAGCTATCTTGTCTTCCTCCAACATCGCCATCTGCTAGTCAACATTTGTTTCGATTTATCAAGTTCAGACATGGCAAGGCAATGAACTGAACCCTGAAGACGGGGGTTGGAAATTGATAAATAATACTTTGGAACCGATTCGAACTTTACTGCCCCCTGCTTCAGGAAAACTTTTTAACACTATTTTTTGCAATTGCAAGAAAGGTTGTAGTGCCAAATGTGGCTGTAAAAAAGTAGGGTTGCAGTGTTCTCCAGCGTGTACCAATTGCCAAGGTGTCTTTTGCTCAAATGTTCAATTAAATACAAGAGAGGAAGATTCATGTGATTTTGATGAAGAGACAACTGATTCATCTTTATTTGAACAATTTCTAAGCGTTCATCAACAGGAAGGAGAAGAAGAAAAACAAGAAGAAATTAAAGACAACATGATTGTTGAAGTTGAATATGAAGAGTATGAGCCAGATTAAAGTAATAAAAAAAAGTTAGAACGACTGTTAAACTCAGTAACCCATATCAATAATCTTCATACTATTAAATAATTATTGTTCCTGAAAATAACGTCATAAAGGTTCGTGGAATAGGCCTACTGGGGATACCACGTTAAAAAAAACGCGCCGAGTACACTATCTCACAGGTGGTGTGGAAATGTGTGCATATTATGTAGAACGTGATTCTTACAAGCGCAATATCTGGGAAAAAGTGGGTCTTAGAGAAAAAATCATGGAGACCATTTTTATAGAGAATTTTAAGATCTACAACTTTGCTCTGAAGTACTTTTTCGATAAAACTTACCGTTTTCGAGAAAAATCCTAAAAACCTAAAATTTTGACCTTGGGCCCCGAATAAGTCCCTAAGCTCACATGGAACTGATGGGGACTTTTGACACTTTATTCCTTGTGGTAAACCTAAGGTCTCTACGAAGATTTGGCTCTGTCGGAATTTTTTTTATTTGATCACTATTTTTATGTCTAAAATGACTCCGGTCATTTATAGTGTGGGGTGGAACATATTCGAACAGCCTAAATTTATTACAAAATTTTCAAAATAGGGTATTAAAAATAATTAGTAAGAATAATCTCATAAATCGTGACAAACCTCTGAACATTAGACAACAGTTTGCATATGAATCATTAATAAAAATAAATAAATATCGAGCATCAGATAGTATAACAAGAAAAAAATTAAGACAGATTCCACAAAGAGGCAAAACAGTGAGCATAATTAATAGCTATATAAAGGCTATACATCTATTTAATGAGTTACCTAATGAATTAAAAAGGTTAAAGAATAATATTAAAACGAAAAGTAAATTCAAGGAATGGGTCAGGCAAAATGTGTATTCCTGATAAATGTTTATTGTTCTATAATAGTTAGTTATATTGGAGTTATATTTAGTTATATTTAGTTTGTAAGATCTACCAGTCCTGCCAACAGGTACCTGCGTGTACCTCTGCAGGATTTTACGGGTAATTAATTAATGTTATTTGCTCATGTAAAATTATACTGTGGGTTAAATAAATTTTAAAAAAATAAAAAATTAGATTCTTTGCGGTTGAAAGAAATAATTCTGTGGAATTGATAAATAATGGTTTTATTAAAAATACAATTTCTTTGTGATTTACGTTAAATTATTGGTTGCATTTCTTTCCAATCCTTCAAGAATTTTTGTTTGATTAGGAACTTGTATAAAACGTATAAAGTGAGGAGCAGTAATAATGTCATGATGCTTAGGAGAATGATGATGAGAGTGTAGAATATATTGTTCGGTTTGGTGTTGATATCCACCTTATATAGCCCTTGGTTTCCTTTGGAATGTTTCTCGAGATTTCCAGAAATTGAAACCGAGAGATTCCTTATTACTTCTAATATTACGGTTTTATTTTTTGATTTTACGTTGAGGGTGATTTCCTTCAATTTTTCCATCAACAGATTTTGGTTTCTTTCGATCTCGGCAGACTTCGGCAGAATGTCCAATTTTTCTTTTTGATTTTTAACAAATTCACTAAACATTCCGTAAAACGTTGAATTTAGGAAAACTTCTTCGAAATTCTCCAAATCTTCTCTTTGTGGGGAAGTTTTTCTATTTGAATTTTCAAAATTAGATGTTGTTTCCAAAGATTTCTCTGTGGTGGAACTAATGTTACAAGAAATTCCGTGAAAACTGTAACTTTCTGTTGCTGAACCTTCATCGACTGTAATACTGAACATTTTTAGTATTTTCAACAATTCTAAAAGAAGTGAACAATCTATGTTGTTATCATGGATACTTATTGATCTTAATGTAGTGAAATAACTGAGGTCGATTATTGAAATATTTTTCAGAAAGTTATTATGCAACTGAAGATTTGCCAACACTGGAGTATTGTGAAATACATTCGGATCCAAAACGAACAGTCTATTAAAACTCAAGTCCAGCGTTTTTAATGACTTCAAGCCTATAGAAAATCCCAAATCCAATTTCGATATAGAATTTCTGCTGAGATTGAGATAAATCAATTCGGACAATTTATCGAAAACTTCAAATTTAACTTCAGTTAGAGAGTTGCTGGACAAATTTAAATATAATAAATTGGAATTGTTACTAAACGTCCCTCTGTCCAATACCTCCAATTGATTGTTTGATAAATCCAAATTCTCTAGATATTCTGAAAAACCGAACAAACTTTTAGTTCCGTTTGAGGTATCCAAGTTGCTTAAAATCGAGGTCGAATGTAAGCTATTGAAAGATAGATCTAACAATCCTAATGTATTCTGTCGTTGAAATGCATCAAGGTCTATCCAACTGATGTTATTGTGACTCAAAGATAATTCGTAGAGTTTAGCTTGTGATTGAAAAATTTGCTGTATTTCTGTTAAATTGTTGTAATCGAGTTTCAGTGTTAATAAATTTGGAAAGGCTTTGAAACCTTCTAAATCTATATCCGCTATCCAACTATCTGTAATTGCAAGTGTGATCACTGGTATATTTCTGTCATACGAGTATTTACTTTTGACTCTGGCTGAGACGTTGAATGAGTTTGCATGTAATTGTGGAATTAAACTTCTGCTAATTTTTATTTCAGCTGCGGTTGTGAATCGCGAGTCATAGAAATGTCCCGTTACACCAATTGGATAATTTAAAGGATTTAAGATATCTTCAAAGTAACATACAGCTTTTGGAACGGAATTATAGCAAACTGAAAATATTCCAACGAACTGAAACTCGAATATCAATGTCCAAACCAAACAAACGTTTAATTTCCTCATGGTATCTAAAACAGAACAAAATATATTCAACAGTTTCGCATTTTTCACCTACTTTTCTCTCTTACTTTTTGTCCGGTTTCTCTTCATGTTATTGTCTCGTCACCTCTATTTACTTTTGGCCGCTTATAAATTGTTAATTCATATTTTCTACTCAATATTCCGTATCTCTCCTCTACCACCCGATTGTTAGAAGACAAAATAAGAATCTAAATTTACAGAGACTAGATTACAGTCAAGATTTAGTTTTGTAATCAATATATATTTAACGAGCAAGCTTTAGAGGATCGAGTTGTATGGATAACGTTTAGATTAGCACGAAAAAATTGATTTGTTAGTCTCAAGGTCAAGAGATTAGGTTAGTTAGGTTTTTCAAGAGATAGTGTTTTATAAGTAAGGTTTTAGATGAAACTAGACAGACAAGTTAATTCAAATCAAACTAGGCGTATAATACAATAGACATAAGACAGTATACGAAAAAAAAAAAGTTTAGGCAGAGAACATTTGAGCGACAAGATTAGACTTAAGTTTCTTGGCGCGGCGCTAGTCTAATTCAAGTTTCGTTTAAAATGTTTATTCCGCTTCTGTTTGTCTATACGGTATTTTTTCTTTTTCCTTATATTATTATTAACAATTAATTTGTTTTTTTCTTGTCTGTTTAATTCAGTTTGTTAGTTCAATAGATAATACTCTTACCTCGTTCTTCCTTTAAGTAATATCTGCGTTGGTATTTTAGTGGTTGCTTAAGTTTCACTAGTCTATATAGAAATGGGGGAAATCAGTTTACTGTAATATTGTTTATCGTCGACTTGTCTTATCGTATTTATAATCTTATCATCTTTCTTTTAAATATATTTATAGTTTATTCCCGTTAACTAACTATTTATTTATTGATTTATCCATCAGAATAAAGGGTGACAAATTAAGAGTGTCCTGTTTTTAAATTGCAATTATCAAAAAACGAAATAAGTTGGACACTGTTGTGATCTCGCGATTTTGGTTTCAAAGAATTTGAGTTTCTCACGAGTCGGCAAAGAAAACTAAGTGGACACCCGATTAGTTTTTGTTTATTTAGGACCATTAGTCTGGCTTATCTAAATCATGCGGGCAGACGCTCGAACTTAGGGATCGTGCCGAGACGCCGAGAGGATTTTGTTTTAGAGTTCTGGAAATTTTCCATAAAGATTAGGGGAGGACTCACACCAAGACCGATGTGATGAGGTAGAGGGGAAGTTAAAAAGGGGCAGTCAGAATTGAGCTAGCAAGAGAGTAATTTGAGTTTTGAAAACGAACCTCCGTATTTTCGTCGAAGTAAATTTCGGGTTTCGACCACAAGTATCGTAGAATTAAGTGTATTGTTGTTAGTTAGTAATTATTGTAATAAGTTAGCGATTAGTTGTAAGATATTAGTAGATAAGTAGCGTTTAATTACATATAAAGGACATATTTGCGTGTAATTAATTCATCCATTGTCCTGATCCTGGAGAAGCACCATACCAAATTACCAGTTCGCAACAACACGAACTTTTTTATTGTGCGTTGTTGAGTAAAATCTAAAGTTTAAAAGGGTTTTAAAGTTTCAAACCACATTTGGCACTGATTTTTTTTTTGGGAAAAATTAATTAGAATTCACTAAAATTTTGAAACATCATTTCATTCATATTTCGTATAATTTTTGTGAATTTTTTTTTGAATAATTTCACCCAAAAATAACAAAGTTACGGTGTGATGTCCGATGAAGGTTGTAAGTATAGTTTCCAATTGCGTGCAGTGTAGCCATTTCGATTTTCATCTGAAATCGAAAAGGTTTTTATTTTACATTATTAACTTATTTTCTAAGAATATGAACCTCAATGCAGGTGAAAATTGAAAAGTTTTGCAGGTGTTGGAACAATTTTTCTTCGATTTTTTTCTCTAAATATGCAACGAAAAATACCCTTAATATCATGATATCATATCACAAGCTGGTTCATATTATTCGTAATTTTATAAAGAATCATACTATCAATTTTCATAATGGTCGGTTCTATACTTTTTGAGTTAGACTGCACGCAAATGTGAAATAGTCATTTCGAGATAAACGCGTTCGAAAAATAAATTCTCAAAAACTAGAAGATAACAATAATATAAAATGCTTACCGATTAACCTGCGATTCCAGCACCATATAGTAATCCTTCTTCTTCCTCATAGGCTTCGTTTTACACTTGCAGCAGTTCTTTTCGAGCTTTCCGACCTTCCTTCGACTCCAAATAACTACGTCGATTCTGCCGGCTCACACGCTCATCCATTTGTTCGGCATAATTGAAGCTTTGCGTGCCTACTACAATTCCTGCCTGGTTCATGACCATCAGAAGGAAGGAATTTCCTTCATTGAATAAGCGCGCTGCTAAATACGATGCCAATTCAACGAGTTTTAGTCCGGAGTGCAAATGTTTGGGAGCTAATTGCCAAATAGTGGAATTAAAACTTTCATTCGTATTTTGTGTGTGCCCACCAAAACATCTCTCCACTAATTCATCCCTTGATGTATTGGAACAATTTCCTTCTGTACGTCAGGTTGCAATGGAGTAGGGTGCGGTTCATGTTCCATTCCAAGGGCTGTTTGTTTCTGCCACTCGCTGTCTTCTCCCTCTGGGTAATACCCGTGTCGAGGATTTTCATCCGTGGAAATCCTATGATACCATATGATAACCATATGATATTATTATAACGATATGATAAATTCATATGGCGACATACGCCATACTTGATTTTTTAATATCTTGCACACTATCTATATGTCTTCGCATCGCTAGTCCATAATAAGTGCAGAGTTTTTTCACTAATGACTCTGTGAGTTTGCCTTTGCCACCAAGCTCTTTAGTTTTTTGAATGTTTCGGAGTCGAGTTACCATTCTCTTCTGGACGTGACCTATACGTGGTCTGTTAGAAAAGTATCCGACCTTTAGCCGGTTAAAAAAAACGGACATACCTGGAGCGTTGGAAACCTAATCACCCTCAAGTCTCCTTTGGACTCCACACACTTCTCCCAGCGGTGCCGTCATTGGTGGAAGCATTCCGAAAAAGCCTCTTTCGGAATCGACTTTAGCTCGGCTGTCGTTGCAGCCATAATGTCCTCTCTTGTCTGAAACCGCGTTCCTTTCAATGGCCTCTTGACTTTTGGGAATAGCCAGAAGTCGCAGGGGGCCATATCAGTAGAGTAAGGAGCCTGACGAACCAGAGGAGTCTGGTTTTTCACAAAAAAATTGTGAACCAAGTGCGAAAAATGTCCTGGAGCATGGAGTCGCCAATTTCCTGATGACCACAACTCCAGTCGCTTGCTCCGCACAGCATCACGTAGGCCAGTGGTGCGCAAACTTTTTTCATTGGCACCCCCCATTTTGTGTTAAATTTTGTCGCGACCCCTGAATTGACAGTAGACGTTTTTTAATCGTTAACGTAGGTAAAGTGATTTTTTTCTGAGATTTGCGTTTACAGAGTGTTTTTAAAGGAGTTTTGGTGACATCATTGATTAAATACAGCTTTTTTAAAATAGCGCAGCAAACTTAGACACCATCATAAAAATGCTATAAAGATTTTGACACCATAAAACTTTAGACAATGAATTCGCATATACGCGATAATATATTTCTATATATAATAGAAATGTCTAGTATTAGTATGAAGCGATATATTTGTATTTAGAAATTAAAATTTGATGTAAACTAAATAAAGTTGGATCACAGCCTGAATATATGAATATATTCAACCTTTCCGGAGCTCTATAATACTAATGAATTATTTTTAGAACTACCAAAAACAAATCTCATTTGAAATTTGTCAGTTATTTTATAGCTTTCAGTCCACCTTTGTGGTTCTCAACAGAAACCAGGAAAATAACATTGTTTTTTAAGATCATATCTTTCCGATACCTTCGCAATCCATTTAACGCATTGGTGTGTGCAGTACATATTTTTACATTGGTGTGCGGATACCTTTATACAAGTGCTGCCTGCTACGTTACTTAGAAAATTGTATATTTTAGAACTAGGGCGGTAAGTTGTTAATTTGACGCGAGAGCAAAATTGGGCACACGAACCAAGTGAGTGCGTACATTCGCTCAAGAGGGCAATTCACTATACCGCCCGTGTTACAAACAATATTTTTTATTACTCATCCGAGGGGATGCATCTTACAAGTTTGGGATCTAGGGGCCATCCAAAAAAATGGAATCAAAAATGAAGAATTTGCTTTTTCAATTGTTTCCGGTGGTGTGGATTCGTCATAAGAACTCTCATCAGTCTCCGGTATCACGATAGAATTTACACTCATTTCAAAACGTTTTATTTAATTTCTATTATTATTTTGAAATTAAAAAATTTCTGACATTTTTATTTTGTTTATATTTATATTATTTTTTGTCATTATTATTATTATTACGTGGAAATACAACGAAATGTGGCATTTCTCGCATTGGAAAACGTGCGCCAAAAAGTACTTTTCGCGCATAAGTAATACAAAAATATTTGCATAACGTTAGGTTTACGAACCCGATTGTAAAATATTTTATGATAATAATTGTAGGTTTTTCATAAATTTTAATTTGTGATTCAGAATTTACTCGTATTAAAATTAGTTCCTAAATTACATTTCGTTAATTTATTTTATAAATGTCTACTTTAAATATTTTCCAAGAGCGCTAAAAGCTTTGATACGGTCCTGATTAGGTATTAAAACAGAAATTGTTTTCGTAAAAAATATAGTTCTGTTTTTATAAATAATATAATTTAATTTCACTATTTTACTGGCAAATAAATTTCTTTGAATTAGGCGACCCCCAAAATATCCCTCGCGACCCCCTGAGGGGTCGCGACCCACGGTTTGCGCACCACTGACGTAGGCGACGTAGAACATCCCTCATTTCACTTGTCGTCATTTTACTTGCATTGAAAAACCGACGCGAGCACTACACACTACGTCACTCGAACATTGCTCGACAGCAATTGACGCTATCTACAGGCGGAAAAAAATTCACGCATGCACGAAGGTTCAAGGTCGGCTCATGCAAGCGCGCTTGATTCAAATCCATCAGGTTTTCAAAAAAAAAAATAAGGTCGGATACTTTTCTAACAGACCATGTATTTTGTGATTGAACAAAAGTTTTGAGAACCAAAAGGCTGTGTGTGTAATTTGTTACAAAAAAGTTATTCACGTACCTACATATAATGTAAAAAGGGTATTGAAAAGTTGCATTCTAATCTCGGCTTTAAAACAGATAAAGAAAGAAAACCATATTTTTCACGAAAGATCATTTTGTGTTTTAAAAGCGTTTCTAGTTTTCAAGATGCCATTCCTACTCCCATCTAAAGCAATTGAATACATTGCTGCATAAATTAAGTCGTTATGTATTTACGAACAAATGTCTCTGTCTGCTTTTCTTCGAATTCCAAATCGCGCAGGCCTAGCAAAACGAAGATTTTACCACAACGTCTACGATTTTCCCGGTGTATTTTCCAATCAACGTTGAGAGTCCAAAAAGCGACGAAAACTCGCGGTTTCTTCCACGAGCCATCTCCGGATACGGATAAATGTGATGGCTATTGGACGGCCTTCTTCTAGGTGAACTCGAACACGGCCTTCGAAACAACTAGCGTGTTTCGTATAAATGCGTCATATATCGTTTGGCTGAAGGTGTCCGAAATGTCCATTATGGCACACAAAGTTTTCATGCTTCTCTGTCCGAGTCCTAAGAGCCGCATTCCAAACCAGAGACGTCGATTTATTTCAAAACAATGACTAAGGCTAGTTTCACATCTGCGAGGTTTTACGCGGCACGGTTCAGATTCGGCGCGGTTGAGGCGGTCGCGGTAACCTCGCCGATATGTTCACACTCGTCAGGTTTCTACTAGGTTTGATTGCGGTCAAATCTATCAGTTCAGCATGGACCGTATACGTGATATAGCCATGATGGTTCTTTAAAGGCGAATAAAACGAAACAGGCGGAATAGAATTAATTGGATCCAACCTCTTCTTATGAAAAGAAAGGTGTATGGTACGTTTTACACACTTTTTCCAGATCTAAGAATAAACAGTGACAAATTTTTTAATTACTTCAGGATGTCAGTAACATCCTATGACGAACTGCTCCTACGGCTAAGGGATTTTATTTAACATCAAGATACATTTATGAGGGAATGTATTGACCCAGCTGAAATGTTGGCAGTTACATTAGGGTAAGTAAAATTAGAAAATGTCACACTTTTAATCAAAATAGTTTATGAACATAATTTATGATAAAATATATAATTTATATACATGACTTGGAAAAATCGAATGTTTCTTCATATGAACTAACGTCTGATACCGGAGGGATGTTGTATATGATGGCTGGAGATTGTGACAAAAATTGGGAACTGTGGGATTGGGATGTAGTGTAGTGAGGTGTAGCTTGTTGCAGGCAATTTACATAATGCTCAGTTAATTTATGAGTAACACCTAATGACGTACTTGGCATATCCTGGGCTAAATACACAGGATTTGTAGCTGCTTCAACTCTTTGCTTCCGCAGTTTGATAGCTTTCATTGTTTTAAGAACGTCCATTTGGTATTCAAGTACTTCAAATTCGTCAAAATCTTCAATGGAAGGCAATATTCCATTGAAGAATGACTGGTGCCTATTCGGTTTTTCCCTAACAGCTTCTATCATTTCTAATTCGACGGGGTCCAATCCACAGTGATTCTAACGTATTTCAAAACTGTTCATTGTGGATATCAATAATCAAAAAGAATCTGGATTTGCCCGAGGAAAAGGCCCTCCCAGGATCGAAGAGTCCGTAAATACCTTATTTCCTAGTTGGAGATGACGCGTTTGGGTTGCACAAGCATTTGCTTAAACCGTACGGTGGACATCACTTGACGATCAAAAAGAGAATTTTTAATTATCGCCTATGTAAGGCTCGTAGGTACGTGGAATGCGCTTTCGGAATATTAAGCAACAAATGGAGAATCTTCCATCGAGCTATTAACTTAGATCCCGACTATGCTAGAGACATTGTAAAGGCCTGTGTAGTTTTACATAATTTCGTACGTGACAGAGATGGCTATGAAACTGAGAATACCTTGTCGATCACAGAACTAGAAACTATCCCGACATACACAGGGGAAAGAACAAGGGCAGGATTAGCAGCACTAAATGTGAGAGATGTACTAAGTGACTACTTTTTAACTGAAGTTGGCGCTGTAAAATGGCAGCATTCAAAAATCTGATTTACTTATTTAAATAACTGAAGAAAAAATGTATTTAATAATAAATAAAATGTTAAGTAACTTAACAAATTTATCTTTCTCATTGTCATCCAGTTGTTCAAAATCACTGTTTAGTTCTGCACATATTTCCTTCCACGATTGAAAGGTTTTATTTCTGTCCTTATATCTTTCACTAGTTTTGTCCCAAATCACTGGCCCTTCTTGTACTAATGAAATTAGTAAATCCATGTCCACATCCATGACCACAAATAAAATAAAATTAAGTTATAAAAAAATCATAAATTATAAAAATTAAACCACTTGTGGATTGTATGAATGCGAAAACGAAACTAAAACGCTTGTGTGTGTTGGGCTGCACGTGTGTGCATACCCCTAGACCCTCGTTGGCGCCGTTTGAGAGCCGCGTACTGCCGACGCGGCTCGAGGGGCCAAGCAGTGTATCGCGGTGCCGGTCCGGTCTCCAAGAGGTTTGAATTTCACCGCTTCGTTCGCTTCACACTTGTGCGGCGACCGCCTCAGCCGAGCCGAATCAGAACCGCGCCGCGTAAAACCTCGCAGGTGTGAAACTAGCCTAACGTGGGGACTTGACGGTACTCGGCGGGATGCGCAGGAATACGTGATGACCAAGTGGAAGGCTACTCACGGTCCGATGGATCGAGAAAATTTGACGTCGTTGCCACACGATTTGCATACCAGACATTTACTCAGAAAGGTGAAAATCTTCAAGAAGTGACAAATGACGTAGTTGCTGCCTTATGTCGACGTCGATGTCCATATGATCGGCGGTCTTTAGTTTCGTCGCGGACGTGCTCACGAACTGCGTATCCGTTTCCGCCGTAAATTGATTGCCTTGGAACTTTTTAGACTTCCTCGTCGAAGGACGACTTCGGCCCGCTCGACCATGTTTTTTTGATCCTCCGATTTCGCGGCGGAAACACGACTCGTTGTGCTCGCCACGAGAATAACACTAAATTTGTAGGTTATAGCATACCGGCATATTCAAAACACATCTTTGCACACTACTGCCTCCTATAGAAAGAATATAAATCACCTTTGGTGGGTATTCAAACTCTTTGCAGAGCGCGCAGCGAATTTGCTGCCTGAGCGCCGGTCAGCGCTCAGGACAATGGTCCATTGAAAGCCGTGTAGCGAAGGAACTAATTCACGGACCGCCAAATAATTTTAACCAAATATTCTACACACTTGCAGCATTCGATTTATGAAATTAAAAAAAAAACTTTATTTTTTGAAAAAAATATATAAATACTCCCCTTTACTGCAAACAGCCAATCTTCTATGGGGGTGCATAGTTACATTCATTTCCAAGTGTTATAATTATGATTATCCTTAAGGCCGATCCAGACGCTACAGTTTGCATTACCTTTTGTTTGCTTAGTCTTAGGACGGAATGAAAACGTTGCAATTTTTAGAGCGTCTACACGGTGCACATATACGTCGCACAGGTTTAGTGAAATCGTCATGGAGGAGGTACTGATCTGGTCATTTTTGAACAAAATGAATAGGAAAACGGAGCTACCGTCTACATGCGCCGACTTGTCTGGAAAGTTCATCGATATCAATGCTCTCTAGCTCAGTTATCGCTGCAACTGTACCGTCTTCGCGCCGTTTTCAAAACTGCGCACTTTTCCTATCTACACGCAACATTTTAAAAGGTTGTGCAAAACGTAGCGTATGAACCGGCCTTTATGTTTAGGAGCTTTATGCTTATTTACATGTATATAACAATTAATTTCAAGAATGAAGAGACTTAACACAGTTAATGTCTTTAAGCTAATAAATTGTGGTCTGCTCGGTGTATACGGCACAGCTTTCAAAACTTGGTGGTTCTGGTGAAGTTCCCCAAGCTAATACGTGTATACCATAAGAGAGAATTGACTGAATTTTAGCAAATTCTATTTTAATTTCAAGTAAAAGCTTAATAATTCTGCCTTTTGCACAATTAGCAGTTTTTGCTCGATATAAATCAGGAAATATAACGGAAGAACAGCCATTGAAACTAATAACATTGAAAGGGAAGCTAACCGGTAATGTTACAACAGACTAATAAGGTGGGGAATTTTTCTTCCAGACGCTACAGTTTGCACAACCTTTTGTTTGCGTAGTCTTATGACGGAATGAAAACGTTGCAATTTTTAGAGTGTCTACACGGTGCACATATACGTCGCACATTTTTAGTGAAATCGTCATGGAGGAGGTACTGGTCTGGTCATTTTTGAACAAAATGAATAGGAAAACGGAGCTACCGTCTACATGTGCCGACTTGTCTCGAAAGTTCATCGATATCAATGCTCTCTAGCTCAGTTACCGCTGCAACTGTACCGTCTTCGCGCCGTTTTCTAAACTGCGCACTTTTCTTATCTACACGCAACATTTTAAAAGGTTGTGCAAAACGTAGCGTCTGGACCGGCCTTTATGTTTAGGAGCTTTATGCTTGTTTACATGTATATAACAATTAGTTTCAAAAATGAAGAGACAACACAGTTAATGTCTTTAAGCTAATAAATTGTGGTCTGCTCGATGTATACGGCACGGCTTTCAAAACTTGGTGGTTCTGGTGAAGTTCCCCAAGCTAATACGTGTATACCATAAGAGAGAATTGACTGAATTTAAGCAAATTCTATTTTAATTTCAAGTAAAAGCTTAATAATTCTGCCTTTTGCACAATTAGCGGTTTTTGCTCGATATAAATCAGGGAATATAACGGAAGAACAGCCATTGAAACTAATAACGTTGAAAGGGAAGCTAACCGGTCTGGATATCTTTAAAGAATTTAATATTGCATTGAAGGAAATATATATTGAGCTACAGAAAATTGTTTCTGTTTCAACAGATCTTATAAGGTGGGGATTTTTTTTATTGGTTTTATTCAATATCTTAAGTAAAATATTCCACATCTTTTCATTGGATTTCTTTGTATAATACATCATGAAGTTTTATGGATCATCAAGTTTTATGGACTTTTTCATTAAAATAATTTTTTTACTTCGTCCTTTATTTTTTGCTCTTCACTTGCAAAAAGGGAAGTTGTAAAACAAGCAGGAAACTTTGGTTGTGTAAAAGACTTTGAAAGTGAGAACAAAGAAAATGGTCTTTGACCTCCCTTCACTTTTGCAAATGATTGCAGGTGAAGTACGAGCTAGTACGCAAAATAGAATGAACAAAATATGACCCGCTACTCAAAACGGTTCGTCATGCCTGTCCTAGTAGAAAACCCTAGCCCTCCTTTTCACCCCCTAAGAATCAAAATTTTCAGAAATCCTTCCGTTGTGGATGTTTGCGTTATAAAAGCAACGTGCATTTCAAATTACGTGCGTAGGTTAAATGGTCTTTGCGTCGTGCGTTAATGAGTCAATCAGTTAAGGTCCTTTCACACACATCAGTCACGTCACGTCTCCGTTCCGTCATGTCCGAGAAGTATCAGTTACAAAAAATTTGTTTTCATGGTAGTCAAATGGCGCTGTCTACACTGAGCCGGCGCAGTCACGAATCAGAACCGGCCGTCGTACTGCAGTCACCGAATCGTCATTAGCAAATTTCTTCTCAACGATATTTTTTGTTTGACTGACGGCATTTTATAATTTTTTGAAAAGTTAAAATGGGTGAAAAGTTAATTGAATGTGTTCGAAAATACACTGTACTCTACGACTTCAAATAGTAAATATATGGATACTGTTTTCAAAAACGGAATATAACGGAATAACAATCCCTTATATAATAGTTATTATATCTGTTGCAATATAGAAATTTGATTCTTGAGAATATTTAGTAGTTTAATGTTTTTCTTATATATTTCAGAGTTTAAATTTATTTGTGGAATTCAGTTTTTTATAATACAATAGGGACTCAATAGGGAACAATTTTTATTTCAGGGGAAAATATCAGAAAACTTTCAATAACAACAAATTAGTCAATATTTTACCTTGTTGCTACATCTTTACTATTCGATTAAAATGGAAAAAATGAACGGATATATTGTCATTATTTTGACTGAGACTGGACGGCAACGACTCTAATTCGGAACGTTGACTGAAACGTGACGTGACTGATATGTGTGAAAGGACCTTTAGTCAGAACACTTACATTTATTATACATTGTTTCTACAGTATTGTTTGCTTAAGGTTGTCATGAGATTCTTTGCAATTCAAATAAATAATTCTGTGGAATTGATAAATAATGGTTTTATTAAAAATACAATTTTTTTTGTGATTTACGTTATGTTTGTTAAATTATGGGTTGCATTTCTTTCCAATCCTTCAAGGTTTTTTGTTTGATAAAGAACTTGTATAAAACGTATAAAGTGAGGACCAGTAATAAGGTCATGATGGTTAGGAGAATGACTATGAGAGTGTAGAATATATTGTACGGCTTGGTGTTGATATTCGAAAGTTCCGCTTTGTTATCCTGGATGACGGCCGATAAAAAATTCTGGATGTTTTGGTTTTCTTCGGAATGTTTCTGAAGATTTTCAGAAATTGATACCGAAAGATTCCTTATTACTTCGGTTAATATTTCGGTTTCGTTTTCTAATTTTACGTTGAGAGTAATTTCCTTCAGCTTTTCCATCAACAGATTTTGATTCCTTTCGATTTCGGCAGACTTCTCTGCCTTCATTTCCTCTTTAAAATCCGTCAGAATGTCCAATGTTTCTTTTTGGTTTTTAATAAATTCACTAAACATTCCGTAAAACGTTGAATTTAGGAAAACACCTTCGAAATTCTTCAAAAAATATTCTCTATTCGAATTTTGGGAATTGGATGTTGGCTCCAGAGATTTCTTTGTGGTGGAACTAATGTTGCAAGAAATTCCGTGAAAACTGTAACTTTCTGTTGCTGAACCTTCACCGACATTAATCTTGGCCAATTTTAGTTCTTTTAACATTTTTAAAAGATGTAAACAATCTATGTTGTTATCATGGATACTAATAGATTGTAATGTAGTGGAATGCTCGAGGTCGACTATGGAAATGTTTTTAAGGAAGTTATTATGCAACTGAAGATTTCCCAGCACTGGGGTATTATGAAATACATTCGGATCCAAAACAGATAGCCTGTTAAAACTCAAATCCAGAGTTTTTAATGATTTCAAGCCTATAAAATACCCTAAATGCAATATTGTTATCGAATTGCCGCTGAGATTGAGATAAATCAATTTGGACAACTTATCGAAAACTCTTAGTTTAACTTCAGTTAGAGAGTTTCTGGCCAAATTTAAATATAATAATTTCGAATTGTTACTAAACGTCCCTCTGTGCAATACCTCCAAATTATTATTTGATAAATCCAAATTCTCTAGATATTCTGAAAAACCAAACAAACTTCTGGATCCGTTGAATGTATCCAAGTTGCTTAAAATCGAGTTCGAATTTAAGCTATTGAACGATAGATTTAACAATTTTAATGTATTCTTTTGTGGTTGATGTGCATGAAGGTCTATCCAACTGATGTTGTTGTGACTCAAAGATAATTCGTTGAGTTTAGTTTCTGTATGAAAAATTTGTGGTATTTCGGTTAAATTGTTGTAATCGAGTTTCAGTGTTAATAAATTTGGAAAGGCTTTGAAACCGTCTACATCTATATCCGCTATACAACTACCTGTAATTGCAAGTGCGGTCACTGGTATATATTTATACGAGAATGTAGTTTTGATTCTGGTTGTGACGCTGAATGAGTTTGCATGTAATCGTGGAATTGAACTTCTGCTAATTTTTATTTCAGCTGTCGTTAACGAGCTATAGTAACGTGACGTTAAACTAATTGGATAATTTAAAGGATCAAAGATATTTTCATAGTTACATACAACTTTTAGACCTTCATTTTTGCAAAGTGAAAATATTCCTACGAACTGAAACTCGAATATCAATATCCAAACCAAACAAACATTTGATTTCCTCATGGTATCTAAAACAGAACAAGATTTATTCAACAGTTTCGCATTGTTTACCTAATTTTCTATGTCCAGTTTCTCTTCAACGTGCTGTCTCTACCTCGTCTCTTCTATTTACTTCTAGCCCCTTATAAATGGTCAATTGATATTTTCTACTCAATGTGCAGTATCTCCCTTCTACCTCCAGATTGTAAGAACAAAACAAAATAAGAATCTAAATTTATAGAGACTAGACTACAATCAAGATTTAGTTTAATAATCAATGCAGATTAACGAGCAAGTTTTCGGAGGATAAAATTGTATGGATAAAGTTTAGATTAGCACGAACAAATCGGTTTGAAAGTGTTTTATAAGTAAAGTTTATAATGTAATACTGGACGGTAAAACATTAAATGGGCTAGATTCTAATAGTACGGTTTATACTTAGTTCTTCAACCGGATTTGTTAGTCGGGGTTTAATGGCATGTTCATATAATCAAAACTTGCTAGTTCAGTTTTAGATTTTAACTAAACAAACTCGACAAAGAAGATTGTAGAAACGGGGCTAGATCAAAGTTAGGCGTACAACTAGGGTTACTAACTCTCGAAAGATCCAACCCGGGAGATTTTAACACGTTGACGGACACTTGCGGCTATAGCCGTCAAGGGGAAGTTCACTATTTGACATGACGGCAATAGCCGCACAAAACAAAAGGGTCGTTTTTAGACACTGCGTCTATAGCAGCACAAATGTGCATTTACCGACGTATAAGTAGAAGACTAATGTCGTGTATTGGAAAAAAAAACTTTAGGTTGAAACATGGCATACCGAAAATAATGTGTAATAATTATAAAATTACAATAATTTTTTTTGTCATTTATTTATTTTTGTTTGATTATGAACTAACGTTTCGTGTAAAACTCCCAAATACTTTGTTGCACACAAAAAATGCTTATTTGAGTCAATAAACCAGTCATTTACGTTTTTAAATTTTTGCTGTTATAGCCGCCGTCATCCCATTACTTATTGTTAGTGTCTAGCGTCCGCTGGCACCATGACGGTTATATCCGCAACCTAATTAAAGGTGCTGAATTAATCAAAATTAAGTTTATTTAAACAGAAAGAGTAAAACTTAATACTTCTAATATTCTAAAAATTACATAATCATAGAGTGTCAATTTTCGAACTTCACTTGTTCTTACTGTCCGACAATGTGTTAATATATCGTATTTATATTTAAATTGTTTTCGAGGGGCATTTAATATTTCACGGTTTTTTAACAAATAATCATAAAAAGTTTTTACATGTTTCTACTTTTACTAATGTGTAGATTTGTGTACTGAAAATCCCGTCCCAAACAATGATGGTGTACCTCTTCTGACAGCAGGTTTACCTTTATAAATCCTATAATTTTCCGTGTTCAAATGATTTTTGTCTTGAAAACGTGTCTCCTGAATCGCAAGAATTGCAAGAATTTTTATTTGAAATTTTTCTAACATATCTGTAAGTTGTTTTAGTTTTCTAAGTTTGAAGAGAGTATTAACATTAAGAGTGCCAATGTAGTGCTTTCTTAAAGATTTTGAGAAGCTCCGACTCTTCTCCTCATGATGTTCCTGCTCCCCCAGATTCCGATGACCAGGAAAGTCCAGCACGGTAACTAGGGCCTGGGGTAGCGGACTTGCCTTTTGTTCCATCATGATTTCTTCAAGTTGAAAATGGTTGTGGTGATCTTTAAGAAAGTGCACTATGATTCCAACTAAGGTATTAAGCCTTAGAGGTTGCCTCTTGATGTTTTCTAGCTAAGAGCAGCAGGCATTTCCTCCTACTCTAAATATATAGGTTTGAGTTTGCGTTCGCGTCTGTTGTTTCAACCCTCTTTTACGGTGTATTAGGTCGAAAAAGGAGGGAGAGCAAAAAATACGTTTATCACTTTGACATTAAAAAACAAACTCCTGTATATATATATATATATATATATATATATATATATATATATATATATATATATATATATATATATATATATATACAGGAACCTGGAATCCTTCAAGTTAAACAGTGATAAGCATAATTATAACACTAGAAACAATAGAAAACTTAGAGAAAAACCTAAAATTATATACGCCAAAAAGCAATCTAACACTATGCTCCAGAGAACCCAATAGAATTGGAATAAAAATTTATAATAGCATCCCAGAAAATATAAAAGATGAGAAGACATACAAAACATTCCGTAAAAAACTAAAAGCCTTTCTTGATGAAATGTGCTACTATTGTATTGAAGAATTCATAAGAAGTGATTGTGAATAGAAACTAGATTTAGAACGTATACCACATGTTTAATTAAGTATTCTCTTGGTTCTTATTACTTTAGCGTTACTTTTTTATTTCTTTTATTTTTAGGGTTACAGTGTTAATTTAAGTATTTTTATTTTACTTTTATTTTGTTCCCCTTTTGACTTATCAAATATGTATGAGTACTACATCACATGATAAATAAAGATTTTGATTTTATTTAATTTGAAATCAACTCGATTCTCTTCGTATTTATGACTGCATTTCACTGCATTTGTGACTGTAGTTGTGACTGCATTCAACGTAAAATTCCTACCTCATCGTACAATATGTCAAGATCTATGTCCATTTTTTAAATCTCTTGTAGTGTAGTAATACCTGCCCATGAGCATCGCGGGGGGGCGCTTTTGAGGATAAGACTGGCGCTAGTATCACGACGACGCGATGCGGAGAGGAGACGAACGGGTTTAAATCAATTAAACCTGCGAGCTTGTATGTACCTAGCACAGGACCCGGCGGAAAGAGAGTGTTTGTTGTTGTGAGCAATTTATTTATTTTCTTATTGAATATTAATTTAATTAAAAAAAACCGGAGAAATTATTACGGACCGGGATCTCGAGAGATTGAACATAATTCTCAGAGTCTCCCGGGCATTCCGGGAGGGTTGGGAACCCTACGTACAACACTAGGTACAGAAGACAACGTGATTAGAGAGACACGACGGACATTTTAGACGATGAACTAGACAGACAAGATAATTCATATTAATCTAGGCGTATAATACAATACAGATAAGATTATATACAAAATAAAAATATAAAAAGTTTAGACTGAGAACATTTGAGCGACAAGATTAGACTTACAAGGGTGGCCTGTCAACTCGTCATCACCGATTTGGCCCAAATTTACAGTATATGTAGGGCTTGACTATAAATGAAAGTAACGCAAGCTGGAGGGCCAGATGGCCAAGCTTAAAAATCTCCCGACTACCGACAACTCATAAGCCCGCATAAATGTTAGCAGCGCAGCGGTAAGAGCTCGGGTTCATAGTACGAGGTTCGCTGGTTCGATTCTCCGTGGGTATGCTTTTTTTTATTTACAATTTTTAAAATGACCTTAATGGTTAAACTACATTATGAATTACTACGGTTCATTTGTGGCGCAAGTATAGTAAAAATAAAATAAAAAATAATAACAATAATAGTAATAATAAAAGAAAGGAATTTTAAGAATTAACCGTTGAAGTTATAAAGAAACAAATAATAAATATTAATACTAATAAAATAATTAAAATTAAAGAACTTCAAAAATTCAAAATTACTGAAGCAGATTGTCTAAACCGAATAGAGTACAGAAAAAAATGTTTGGCCTCAAAATTCTTGTCGGGGAGAAGAAGAATCTCAACAGAGGATGAAACAACAAGAGCTGCGCAGTCGACCAGGATGAAAGACTTCTGGAAGAGAAAGAAGGAAACTAGTCCTACAAAGAAATGATATTTGCGTGGTCCTTGTTAGCCTGTCCGCGACCAAAAAAAAAAAAAATATTAAATTGACAAATTAATAATTACAATTAAAAAGTTAAACAATAATAAATAATAATAATAATAAAAGAAAGTTATTTTAGAAATTGTAAAAAAGTGTCCCCACGGGGAATTGTACCTGCGATCCTCTTACTATGAACCCGAGCTCTTACCGATGCGCTGACTGGCGAGCTTATGAGTTGTCGGTAGTCGGGAGTTTTTTAACGCTTTGCAAGCTGGCCCTCCCGCTTGCATCACTTACATTTATAGTCAAGCCCTACATATACTGCAAATTTGGGCCAAATCGGTGATGACGAGTTGACAGGGCCCCCTTGTTAGGTTTCCAGCCGTTGCGCGTTGGTCTAATCTAATTGTAAGTTTCGTTTAATATGTTTATTACGCTTCTGTTTGTCTATACGGTATTTTTGCGTTATTCTTATCAGTTCAGTTCTCAGTTTAATATTGCCTTTTTCTTGTCTGTTTAATTCAGTTTATTAGTGCAATACACTTACCTCTTTCTTCCTTTAAGTATTATCTGCTGTGGTGTTATAGCCTAAGTGTTACTAGTCTATATCTCTCTCTATATATATAATTGTTTATAATCTTATCTTTCAGTTTTGTTTATCGTTTTGTTGTGATTTTATTTATCATCAATCTCATCTTCCTAGGAAATAAATTATTTAAATATTTTTTTCAGTTATATTTATTTATTCATCAATCAGAATAAAGGGTGACAAATTAAGAGTGTCCTGATTTTAAACTGCAATTATTAAAAAACGAAATAAGTTGGACTCGAAGTTTTTAGTTGAACGTTGTGGAGTAAAATCTAAAGTTTAATAACAAGTTAAATGCTTATTCCTAAATTGAAGGCAAAAGGCTGTGATTAAGATTCAATAATTCGTCGAGAAATTTCAAACTGAAATTTACCCAATTCTCGATTTCCTAAAAAAATTCTCGGAAACGGTTGATGATAATCAAAAGCGGATTTCGGCATCGTTTTTAGAACGTCATTTTCTTGTTGATACACTAAGATTGAGATCTCTACTCGAACGCCGAAATTTCTTAAAAATTCGCAGGCGATAGTGAACGGAAATATCTAGCGATATATAATTTGCATATCTGTAAAATCAGCGAAATCGAGCGATATTTCGCGAAATTTGGTCGCCCGGGCAGTGAACTTCGAATTAATATTAAGTGGAAGATTAAAAAAAAAAAAAACAAATTGAAAATGATTTGTAGATTATTTTTTAATTAAAACGATTTATAATAACGTTGTATTAGTTAAGAATATTTTTTACTATAGGAAAGGTTTCGTCTGTTAGTGTTTGAAAATGACATCGTCTTAAAATTTCACGTAAACAAGGTTTTTCACCTTATATCTTCTGGTTTAGTTTGAATTGAAATTTATCGTTTTGTTGTTTCTCAGGTAATTTATTAAAATGCACGAAAATTGTTCTGCATTTTCGTCGGAACTTTTCTCTAAATATTCTTGTTATTTCGTCTTCTTTTACTAATTAATCGAGTCTTTAGGACGTTTAAAATTGCTGTTTCTTGTACAGCCATTTCTTCCAACAAACTTTCTTTAGCATCGCTTCCTACAGGCATTTTTGCGTTAATTTCCTTCAAAATACCCAATTTTTCCTTTTGAACACCAAATAATTCACCAAACATCTTATAAAGGGTAGAATTTACGAAAGCTTTCCTTTGAGAAAAATTTCCTTCTGCAATGTCTGATTCAAAAATTATCTCTGTCGTTGTACTAACATTACAAAAATCTCCATAAAAACTTCCTTTGCTTGCTCCCTTATATTCAACAACATTGCTCAGATTTAGTTGCTTCGACAAGTCTGAAAGTTCTAAACATCCAATATTGTTATCGTAGATACTAATTGAGGTTAGGTTAGTGTAATATTTAAAATCGGTTATTGGAACATTCGTGAGAAAGTTGTTATGTAATCGGAGAGTTTGCAGCATTGGAGTGTTGTAAAATACGTTAGAATCCAAAACGGACAATCTATTAAAACTCAAATCGAGCGTGTGCAGCGATTTCAAACCTATGGCAAATCCCAAATCCAATTTCGATATCGAATTTCTACTGAGATTTAAACACACCAGTTTCGATAACTTTTCGAAAACGCGAAGTTTCACCTCGGTTATGCAGTTTCTGGACAAATTCAAATACCTTAAATACAAATTGTTACTGAACGTCGTCCTGTTAAACACCTCCAACCGATTGTTCGATAAATCCAGCGTGAACAAGTCCGGCAAGTTTATCAAAGCCGCTGAATCTATCTCCACCATACGACTATCCGTAATAGCAAGATGGGTCACTTCCACACCTTGCAGATTGAACAAGTCCGTGCGTAACTTTGGTATAAAACTTTTGGTTACGTCTATTAGCGTTATTGTCCAACGCTTCGAAAGAACTGGATGCAATACAGGTTCACTAAGATTCTCAAAGTTACATTTCGTCTGGTAATTATAATTATGGCAATCTGCAAGTATTTCTACGCTCTGCAACATCAATATAATCGTCCAAATGTAACAAACTCGTTTCATTCTATCTACAACAAAACACAACATATTTAGTTAACGGTTTCGTATTTAAATTGAACAGACAAGATTAGACAGACAAGACTAGACAGACAACGGAAAGGCGTATGTGATTATCTAGTTGATAGAATTAAAAGCTATTTTACGTACAGGACCCCCGTAATAGATGACTCAATCAGGTGTCTTGCAAGGGCAAAAAAAGCCTGGCAAAAAACCTGATCTACTATCGAGCTATCGCCCTACATCTCTTCTCTGTCTCTCGCCCTATATCTCTTCTACTGCCAGAGTAGAGACTCAGCTCAAGATACTACCTTGGAATGCCTTCAATGGACTGACCTGAGAAGTACAGCAGAGGTGTTGTTGGGACAGGCTATCGTGTGTGATTATATGGTACACCTGGTGCGCCATGATCCTCAGAACGAAGGACAAAGACCTAAAAAATGAAAGGCTTGCAACCAGGAACGAGCAGCTCTAATGGAAAGGACTAAACCTTTGAAGAAATTCTAACGCGGTTCCTAAGTGGAGTAAAGATCCCAGGGGGATTTTAGTGGGTATGCTGGTCACGAACACCTCCATCGGAGAGCCCCACACTCTCCACGGAGCCAGTTGGCTTCGTGTGCACTAATGCATTTGCCTTGCTCGCACAAAAAAGACAAAAAAAAAGACAAGATTAGACAGACAAGACTAGATAGACAAGACTAGACAGACAAGACTAGACAGACAAGACTAGACAAACAAGACTTCACAGACAAGGTTAGGCAGTCAAGACTAGACAGACAAGACTAGACAGACAAGACTAGACAGACAAGACTAGACAGACAAGACTAGACAGACAAGACTAGACAGACAAGACTAGACAGACAAGACTAGACAGACAAGACTAGACAGACAAGACTAGACAGACAAGACTAGACAGACAAGACTAGACAGACAAGACTAGACAGACAAGACTAGACAGACAAGACTACACAGACAAGACTAGACAGACAAGACTAGACAGACAAGACTAGACAGACAAGACTAGACAGACAAGACTAGACAGACAAGACTAGACAGACAAGACTAGACAGACAAGACTAGACAGACAAGACTAGACAGACAAGACTAGACAGACAAGACTAGACAGACAAGACTAGACAGACAAGACTAGACAGACAAGACTAGACAGACAAGACTAGACAGACAAGACTAGACAGACAAGACTAGACAGACAAGACTAGACAGACAAGACTAGACAGACAAGACTAGACAGACAAGACTAGACAGACAAGACTAGACAGACAAGACTAGACAGACAAGACTAGACAGACAAGACTAGACAGACAAGACTAGACAGACAAGACTAGACAGACAAGACTAGACAGACAAGACTAGACAGACAAGACTAGACAGACAAGACTAGACAGACAAGACTAGACAGACAAGACTAGACAGACAAGACTAGACAGACAAGACTAGACAGACAAGACTAGACAGACAAGACTAGACAGACAAGACTAGACAGACAAGACTAGACAGACAAGACTAGACAGACAAGACTAGACAGACAAGACTAGACAGACAAGACTAGACAGACAAGACTAGACAGACAAGACTAGACAGACAAGACTAGACAGACAAGACTAGACAGACAAGACTAGACAGACAAGACTAGACAGACAAGACTAGACAGACAAGACTAGACAGACAAGACTAGACAGACAAGACTAGACAGACAAGACTAGACAGACAAGACTAGACAGACAAGACTAGACAGACAAGACTAGACAGACAAGACTAGACAGACAAGACTAGACAGACAAGACTAGACAGACAAGACTAGACAGACAAGACTAGACAGACAAGACTAGACAGACAAGACTAGACAGACAAGACTAGACAGACAAGACTAGACAGACAAGACTAGACAGACAAGACTAGACAGACAAGACTAGACAGACAAGACTAGACAGACAAGACTAGACAGACAAGACTAGACAGACAAGACTAGACAGACAAGACTAGACAGACAAGACTAGACAGACAAGACTAGACAGACAAGACTAGACAGACAAGACTAGACAGACAAGACTAGACAGACAAGACTAGACAGACAAGACTAGACAGACAAGACTAGACAGACAAGACTAGACAGACAAGACTAGACAGACAAGACTAGACAGACAAGACTAGACAGACAAGACTAGACAGACAAGACTAGACAGACAAGACTAGACAGACAAGACTAGACAGACAAGACTAGACAGACAAGACTAGACAGACAAGACTAGACAGACAAGACTAGACAGACAAGACTAGACAGACAAGACTAGACAGACAAGACTAGACAGACAAGACTAGACAGACAAGACTAGACAGACAAGACTAGACAGACAAGACTAGACAGACAAGACTAGACAGACAAGACTAGACAGACAAGACTAGACAGACAAGACTAGACAGACAAGACTAGACAGACAAGACTAGACAGACAAGACTAGACAGACAAGACTAGACAGACAAGACTAGACAGACAAGACTAGACAGACAAGACTAGACAGACAAGACTAGACAGACAAGACTAGACAGACAAGACTAGACAGACAAGACTAGACAGACAAGACTAGACAGACAAGACTAGACAGACAAGACTAGACAGACAAGACTAGACAGACAAGACTAGACAGACAAGACTAGACAGACAAGACTAGACAGACAAGACTAGACAGACAAGACTAGACAGACAAGACTAGACAGACAAGACTAGACAGACAAGACTAGACAGACAAGACTAGACAGACAAGACTAGACAGACAAGACTAGACAGACAAGACTAGACAGACAAGACTAGACAGACAAGACTAGACAGACAAGACTAGACAGACAAGACTAGACAGACAAGACTAGACAGACAAGACTAGACAGACAAGACTAGACAGACAAGACTAGACAGACAAGACTAGACAGACAAGACTAGACAGACAAGACTAGACAGACAAGACTAGACAGACAAGACTAGACAGACAAGACTAGACAGACAAGACTAGACAGACAAGACTAGACAGACAAGACTAGACAGACAAGACTAGACAGACAAGACTAGACAGACAAGACTAGACAGACAAGACTAGACAGACAAGACTAGACAGACAAGACTAGACAGACAAGACTAGACAGACAAGACTAGACAGACAAGACTAGACAGACAAGACTAGACAGACAAGACTAGACAGACAAGACTAGACAGACAAGACTAGACAGACAAGACTAGACAGACAAGACTAGACAGACAAGACTAGACAGACAAGACTAGACAGACAAGACTAGACAGACAAGACTAGACAGACAAGACTAGACAGACAAGACTAGACAGACAAGACTAGACAGACAAGACTAGACAGACAAGACTAGACAGACAAGACTAGACAGACAAGACTAGACAGACAAGACTAGACAGACAAGACTAGACAGACAAGACTAGACAGACAAGACTAGACAGACAAGACTAGACAGACAAGACTAGACAGACAAGACTAGACAGACAAGACTAGACAGACAAGACTAGACAGACAAGACTAGACAGACAAGACTAGACAGACAAGACTAGACAGACAAGACTAGACAGACAAGACTAGACAGACAAGACTAGACAGACAAGACTAGACAGACAAGACTAGACAGACAAGACTAGACAGACAAGACTAGACAGACAAGACTAGACAGACAAGACTAGACAGACAAGACTAGACAGACAAGACTAGACAGACAAGACTAGACAGACAAGACTAGACAGACAAGACTAGACAGACAAGACTAGACAGACAAGACTAGACAGACAAGACTAGACAGACAAGACTAGACAGACAAGACTAGACAGACAAGACTAGACAGACAAGACTAGACAGACAAGACTAGACAGACAAGACTAGACAGACAAGACTAGACAGACAAGACTAGACAGACAAGACTAGACAGACAAGACTAACGTCTTTTATAAGATTTTTGGTCCAACCATTGTATTCTCCCCATCTTTGCTGCCACTCCTCCATGCATTTATCTTTAGCATCAGACCTACTGTTTTTTCCAAGTCGGTATATGTAAACCATCTCCTTGGCTCTCAGTTCGAGAGGCTGCAGTGAGGCGATAGCGGTTGCCGCAGCAGTGGAGACAGTTCTATATGCCGAAATAACTCTTAGTGCCATTTTTCGGTTTAGGGCTTCTAGTTTATTCTTATATAGAGAATGCTTAAGCGCTTGCGTCCAGATGGGTGCACCGTACAAGATGGCTGAAGACGCCGCGAACATTAGTATTCGACGTTTTCTTTCGCGCGGTCCCCAGATGTTTGGAGTGATCCTAGTCAGAGCCATTGGTGACTTCTCGACTTTCTCGCATTTGATTTTGATGTGGGTAGTCATACGGGTATTTCTATCTAAGTATACCCCCAGGTACTTGATTGCCGGCTTGCTCGTTATTATGGCGTCGCCAATTTTTACCGACAGAGTCTTAAGTTTTCTTCTACCCACAAGGATTACCATTTCCGTCTTCGCGTGTGCCATTTTAAGCCCTAATTCTGTTAGATGTTGGTGTATTATTGCTACGGCATTTTTCGCGGACTCTTCCAGTTGTGACTTATTTCTACCGCAAACAATCACTGCTAGGTCGTCAGCGTATGCAACAGAGGTAACTTTTTTGCCTAAGTCGAGTTCTAAAATGCTGTTGTACAAGATGTTCCATAATGTAGGTCCTAGAATGGAGCCCTGTGGGACACCGCATGTTGTTTCTATTTTTGAGCCTCTGTTTGTGATGACATATCGATTGCTGAGGTACGACTGGACCATCTTAATCAGATATGGGCTAATTTCCGCAGTTTTTAGTGCGTCAATTATGAGGTCCCACGGAGCTGAATTAAAGGCATTTTCTATGTCAATAGTAAGAAGTACCGCGAGCTCTTGGTTCTTGAAGGCCTTTTCTCTAATTTTGTTAGGTATCTCCATGACTTTGGACAGGGCATCTATCGTTGACCTGCCCGCTCGAAATCCGTATTGTCTGTCGTGTAGAATTCCTTTGCTTTCTAGCTCGTTCTCCAGGAGTGTCTTAACTAACATTTCTAATAGTTTACCTGGGGTATTTAGAATACAAATCGGCCGGAATGATGTTTTATCAGCCGGATCTTTTTTGGGTTTTTCAATGAGTACTAGATGTGCCACCTTCCAAATGTCTGTGGAAATTCTCCTTTAGTTAGACAGCTGTTCATAACTCTCAAGACGATTTCAGGTCTCCTGGTAGCTATTTCTTTCATCTATTTCGCAGCTATCCCCGTCTAAGTCGAGGAAGGAGTTATCAGCTATTTCGCACATCTGTGGGTATACTATCTGGACCTGGAGTTTTTCCGGTCTTGATTCTCTGCGCAGTTTTTACAATATCTTCCAAGTCAAAGGTCTTTATTTCAGTTACTACTGGGACCATCCAGTTGATTTTGGGTTTCTTCGGGAACAGTTTTTCTACCTGGCTACTTATCTCTTCCTCGCTTAGGCTAATGTTTGGTCTAAGATTTAGTTTGCCTGATATAATTTTAAAACCTTGGCCCCATATATCTTCCTCTAATTGATTGCAGAGATCCTTCCACAGCTCTTTCTTGCGTGCGTATATAGCAATCTTGAATTCTTTTTTGGAGTTACTATATTCGATTCTAGCCTCTTGTTTCTGTTCATCAGTTGCGTTAGATTTGTTCCTTCTCACCATCACTCTTTTCTTTTTGAAGCATGCGGCTCTCTTAGCGGCAATCGTTGTAGTCCACCAGGGGGTAGATTGGTGGCGGTGTTGTGGTCGACGTCGTCTTGGAAAGCATTCATCGCACAGTTTGGAAATATATTCGGCAAATTCTACAGGACTATTAACTGCTTGCGTATGGTCTTCGGGTGGTTCGCTGTTATGATAAGATTCCGAGTCTAATTTTGATTGTAATCTAAACCATCCCTCGACTGTCAGTTTCCAGCCTCGCTGTTTTTGTGCTTCTTGGGCACGAGTTGTGTGTGGAAATTCCTCGAAGGTAATTGTGCGGTGATCGCTTAGGTTTTCATGTTCTTGATCTACTTTCCATTCGCTAATTTTTTTGCCAATTGACGTGGTCGCTATTGTTATGTCAATCAGGGAAGAGCCATTGTGGTTTGAGAAGGTAGGTGTGTCTCCTTCATTAATAACTAAGAGGTCGTTTGCCTCAATCCACTCTGCTAGGATCATCCCTTTGATATCTTGGACTTTTGATCCGAAGATACGAGCTTTTGCATTTAAGTCACCTCCCAGAATGACTTCCTTATGTGCTGAATTGGCTTTTAGGTGAAGTTCTAGGTGTTCTAGGTATTCTTCGAACTCCTTGTGTGTTTTCCTTGGCGATTGATAACAAGAATAAACGTAAAATCTTGATAGTTCGACACAGACAAAGTCTTTGCAGCTATTGTAAGACAACACGGTCGCTAATTTGTTAATGCGAATAAAGCTATCCCCGTCTAAGTCGAGGAAGGAGTTATCAGCATGTGTCTATTTGGCTCTTGACCTATAACAATATCTATGTTTTTTTCGAAGATTGTTTGTTCAAGTAAATTATGTGCTGCTTTACAGCGATTTAGGTTTAATTGTAGGATTTTTAAATTTGTTGGATACATATTATTTGCGCTTTGGATATTAGGAAGATTTAAAGATAGGTTATAGAACGTAGGTGGGAAGTAAGAGCGAGTTTTTTTGCTTTTGTCCGAGGACGTTGTGTGACCCTGGTTCCTGGGTCTTCCTCTTTCCCATCCTTTGGTTTTAGACCTGACCCAGTCTTTCTTGGGATCTGGTTCCGGTTCAGATGTGTCGTCCGAGAGTGAAGATGCTCTGGTGGCCGGTGGACCACCTCGTTTTCTCTTGTCTTTTTCCTCCCTTCCTTTTGGGGCTTTGAATATATCTCTTGTCTGTCTTGTGTCCCTCCTCGATGGTCCGCTGCCATTATCCTCTTGCGCGGAAGGTGATGGAGTCTGTTTCCTAGTTGCTTCCAGAGTCTTTTCTACTATGGTTGGTGTGGGAGCTGAGATTTCTGGAAGGTCAGTGTTTCCTTGGAAAATGTCTGGACGAATCAAACTTCTTAGGGAGTCCATAATAGCGGGAATAAGGGCTGCAGCCAGCTCCTTCACATCGAACGGTGCGGGTCTTGTGGGAGTCGAAACGGCATTTGCATATGTCCTATTGTTTATGGGTGTGGTTACAATGATTTTACGTCTTGCTTCGAAGTATGACATTTTTTCTTTTGTTTTAATTTCTTGGATAGCTGCTTCCTCCTTATATTTCGGGCATAACCGAGCGCTTGCCAAATGGTCTCCGCCACAGTTGGTACAGGTGGGTGAAACACATATACCCTCGTGAGGAGGTTTTCCGCAGGAACATATTTGTGGGCTTGAACATCTGATGGAACTATGGCCAAATTTTTGGCACCGGAAGCATCGCATTGGGCTTGGAATGTACTCCCGCACCTCTAAGTTGTAAAAAGCCACTTTGATGTATTTGGGTAGAGTAGGTGTATTAAATGTTAAGATTATAGATGGAGTGTTTTTAAGCTTTCCCTCTCTCTTAGTTTTGATTCTTCTTACTTCGCAGACATCTAGGCTTTTTAGTTCTACCAAGATTTCTTCCTCTGTAACATTTAGGATGTCCCTACAATATATAACTCCCTTGCTAAAATTTAAAGTTCTGTGGGTTAGAACTTCTACCGGATACTCGCAGAGATTTTCAATTTCCATCAGCCTAGTAGATTGCTTATTAGATTTCGTTTCAATAAAAAGGCCTTCTCTAATTTTTTTTATTGTAGCGCATTCGCCAACCAGTCCATATAGAGTTTTACTGATTTTAAATGGGTTATCTTCTTCAAAATTGTGTCCGTCCTTCTTTTTGATAATCAAGAACCGGGGCCGTGCCGCCGTCACCTGATTATCAGATCCCATTTTTCGGGAGATGGGATAGACAAGATAGATAGACAAGACTAGACAGACAAGACTAGACACGCAAGACTAGACAGGCTATATTAGGTAGAAAAGACTAGGCAGACAAGATTAGAGCGGCAAGACTATACAAGTTTGACTAGAAAGACAATATTAATCATCTGAACATCTACAATCTTGTTTGTTTACTAGTAAAATCCACTTACCTTAACTTGGTCTAAATAACTCGCTGTTGTTGTTAACTATTACTTGTTTGTGTGGGATTGTGGAGAAATGACTATCGAATAAAATTGTTTATCTTGAAATGAGCTCTATCTCCATTATACTTCCGTTTGGCCTTCACAAAGAAAACACGTATTCTATACAAATATATTGTTTGTTGCTTGTATGACATAAACGTTGCTTTTATGGCGTAAATATCCACTAAAGAAGGTTTTTTTAAATGTCGTACCTTAGGGGATGGAAAGGAGAGTCAAAGTTTTTTACTAAGACGTCTATATTCCAGAACATCTAATCTCACACATTAATACTCTTTATCTACTCGCACTCCCAAATGAATGAATTTACATTAACAAATACATTATTGTATGTGAAGCATACCATTATTATAGTCGTGTGTAAAAGTATCTAAATCGTGCGTAAAATTCCAATGTATATCTAATGGAGTTTCATTATTGAACGATTTCTCTTTTTTCTTACTATGGCAACAACTCGCGTCACTGAACAAAAAACATAGACGTAGTGAAAATAAATTTTCTGACGTATATTAAAATTGAAATAATTTTTCTTATTTTGAATCAAGAAGTTTCGGCCTCAGTCTGGCTCTAATATAACTTAACCTAATCTAGATTAAATCTAGGTTAACCTAGATCGATCACATCGACATCGACAACAACCAAATAGTGTTCCCGTCACTGTTTGTTTTTACTAGTTAGGTTAGGTTTTTGAAAATACCAAAAATGAGCTAGCAACACTTTTGAGAAAAACTGTGCGTTTTTGACATATTACTGTACCTCGACCATAGTTCTGGAGTACTTGATCAATTTTGCAAAATGTTCTGCAAAAATTGACATTTTGCAAAAAAAATTAAAATTGCAAAAACAGTTTTTGGTGACGGGGTAGTGTGTGGAGAAAAGGAAAATAACAAACCCGGAGACGATGTAACTTTTTATTGCGCGTCACGTGACGCGTGCCGGTTTTGATGCGAGTTGTGGAAGTTGTCTCTGATGTTCTGCTGGGAGTTGTGTCTGGATGTTGTTTCGAAGTTGTCTCTCGAAGTTGTTTCTAAAAACTGTCCCTTTGTCACTCCCGTCCCGTCCTTTTATCCCTCGGTCAAACGCATCTTCTCTCTGGTAACTTTGGTGGGAGAGGTTTTCCGTTGTCCCGATTGGTTGTTCCTTCTTCCCTCCTATTGGTGCTGACGCCAAGTAAGAGGGAGGAAAAATCGGTATTGTTTGATCGGCTCCAGCCCGCTCATAAAAACGGTCTGGGCCATAAAACGATTAAGAAAAACCCGAACCTATCGGCTTTGTTTGATCAGCTCCAGCCCGCTTATAAAACGGTCTGGGCCATAAAACGGTTTAGGAAAAACCCGAACCTGTGCAACTCATCTTGTCAATAATGAGTCCCTACAAGTTCTTTTCGCAGATATAAATAGCACCCTAAGAGTCCAATCGAAGATCCCTTTGACATTTTTTTAACAAAACCTTGGTTCATAAGATAGTTTTCAATAATAAGGGACGCATGGTTTTGAATGGAAATTTAAAAAAATCGCGCAACACTTATGTTTGCAGTTCCTGATAGAGTCCTAGAGTTCTATCGAAAATCCTTATAACATTTTTCTGCAAAGTTAAAAATTGAAAAAATATACAAAAATTAAACTTCACCGATACACAGATACACCGATGCGGCGAAGTGAAGAAAAAAAAAACGCGCTGTAGTTCTGTTTGCATTTACCGGTAGAACTCTAAAGGTAGAGACACACCGGTCGCACGTACGCAACGTATGCGATGCAACGCGGGAGAATTGGTGCGCAAACTCGTCCCGCGTATGCAACGTAAATTTTGCGTCAGACGCTGTTGTAATTTCGCACAAGGTGCACTAGTGCGTCTGTAAGTCATGTTTTTTGATTCTGATAGCGAGTTTGAGGATGATTTATTGAGTTTACTATTTTTAAATCAAAATTTCCGCGACACAAAAACAAAAACTTGAGTTTATAAGAGAAGATATTGAGATAACTAAATTCATGATATTAATAAATAAAGAGAAATAGTTGGAAAATACCATACATTAATGCGGAAACTGGAATCTGATGAACGATTCTTTATGTACTTTCGCATGTCTAAAATACCTAGAACGCTGGTAAATTGTGACGCTGCGATGGGGGAAGCAACAGGAAACTACCCCACAAAACTCCCAAGAACAATCAAAATTGAAAGAATGGACAGTCAGAGACAAAATCGTACTAATCATGGACTAGGAAACCAAGATCCGGCAGGGGAAGAAAGCAAGGCTACTCAGGTCGTTATCCAGCGAAACCCCGGCAAGACAAAGGAATGGATCGAAAAATGATTAAAAAAGGTTGTTCGCGCCAATTTTAATAAATCTATATTTTTATTCAAAATTTAAATCGATTAAAAGAAGGGGAAAGGTGTATCGACCTGGGCCGAAATCTCGCGATTTATTAATTTCGATGCGAATTTATATATTTCCGGTAGTATGCTTCGAGTGTTAGAAGCGAAGAGACACGGGTTGAGACCCAGGGCGATCGATACGTGCACGCAGCTAAATTTAATAGTTTCAAGTTAATAAGGGGGTGTAATCACGGGCTGCAGCGATCACAAACGTCTGGAAGACAACAATTTTAAGGGAATCCCACCACCTATTATCCTTATTTCCTCCCTTGAAATAGGATCCGGAAGGACGGTCCACACGGGGCGGAAACGCGAGCAACCCTAAAAGGTAAGTGATCAGACCAGCCCGTTTTAAATTAACAAAATTTGATATTCGTGAGATACGGTCCAAACAAAGGTACTTGGAATGTGAGGACCAAGAAAGATACAAAACGCTACAAAAGATATGGAGAGAATGGACATAGATATTATGGGAATTAGCGAGATGCGATGGCCTGGTACAGTGTATAGGGTGTTGTACAATCAAAGCCCACAAAGTATACCACTCCGGAAATACCGACAACCAACACATACATGGAGTTGGAATTATAATCTCCAAGAAACTCTAACCATATGTCACAAATTTCACACTGATATCGGAAAGAATATTGGTCATACAAATAAAGCACACCAACTACATGCTGATGAAGAAGGAGAACAATTCTTCGAGTCAGTAACCGATACTCTCAAACAACTCAGTAAGCAAGACGTGACAATCATCATGAGAGATCTAAACGCCAAGGGCGGGAAAGGAAAAAGTAGAGACTCTGTTGAGGAGCATGGATTAGGTACATGCAACGAGCAAGGAGATAGACTAAAGAACTTTGCGGAAGAGGAGCAATACGTAATTCTAACTACATTCTACAAATTGTCGGTGCGTGAAGATGGAGATCACCACAAGATAACATAATACGCCTTAGTACGCATTCAAGGAAAACGATCGGACCAAATCGAAATCAAGAGAGGCGTGCGCCGGGGTTGTATACTATCACCGACTTTGTTTAATATATGCTCAGAACGCATATTTCAGGAAGCGTTGGAAGAATTAAAATAAATGGCGAGTATATAAACAATCTGAGGTACGCGGACGACACAGTCGTATACGCAGACCGCCTAGAAAATCTGCAAGAGCTTATGAACAGAATATCAGAAGTCAGTCAAAGGTATGGTCTCACGCTCAATGTCAATAAAAGGATTTACCAGGAACTGTTGCGCGTTTTTTTCTTTTTTACTTCGTCGCATCGGTTAAGCTCAGTTTTTCGAAAATCTTTTCAATTTTTTTAACTTTACAGTAAAATTGGGATTTTTACAATTATAAGAATTTTCGATAGAACTATAAGAATTCTATCGAAAAATGCAAAAGTACTTTATAATATAGAACTGGAAATAGAACTATTTGATATATACCAGGAACTCCGATGTAATATATTTTTGCAAATTCGGTAGCTAACTTCATAGGACTATATATTACTATTAAATGTTAAAATTTTATTATTAATATTATACTACCTATTTTTAAACCAATTTCACTTTATTTCAAATGGCATCATCGGCTTCTTTCTATTATGAGGAGTTTAGTAGGAGCTCACTGTCTTACTGCATCACGGCGCATGACGAGGTGCATGATGAGCTCATGAGGGTGTAGTAGGGAGCTAATGTGGCCGTAATGCGGCCGTAATGCGAATATAGTGTGAACGTTATTCAGGGAATGCAAGAGTAATTCAAGGAATACAAGAGTACTTTTCGTACTGTAGTGTAATACTTACGTAATGCTAAGGAATGCAAAGTAATGTGCGGTAATGCATCTAAATATTAACATGTATTGCAAGAGTGGATGGCCCTTCGGTTCTAACCTTATTGTATTTGAAGCATATTGTCTGTCAAAATTACAATGTTTACAATATTATCGTTAAGAAACAATTATTTTTTGTAGATTCAACAGTATTTTAACATGCTTCGTAGATAAAATAATGTATGACACACGTGGCTGAAAGTGTTTGAAACTCATTGCGACGGTCGAATTGAGATAGAGATTTAGGATCTTCTGCAGACCGGGGTTAAGATGTACAGGCGCGCTAGGGGGAGTTTTTTACTGAAGCGGTTAACTAGCTTAAACTAGAACATTTTCTAAAATAGTGTGAGGGGGAATGTTCGGGTTTTGTATGCGAAAACAGCATGCAATGTATGAGAGAACGGATGTGAATCTTTTATTATTATTATTATCTCTTATTATTATTATTATTTTTTATATTTTTGTGTAAATATTATTTGTCCTGTTAAAAGGTTTTCCTGTTGGGCAAAAAAGTTTATTATTATTATTATTTTGATAGGTAAAAGCCCACCCTTGAGGCAAGGTTGCCTACTGAGTCCCACACTCTTCAACCTGTATGTGGCGGATATGTACAGGCGTGGGGGATATGGACACACTTGCCTTCGGCTCGTGCGTTAAACTTCGCAACTCATGCCCAAAAGACCTTCTTCACACACTTATATCATAAACTACTATTTTTCACATCTAACATTTCAGTCATCTCAATAAATAGCACATTGTCTACAAAACAAAGGCGGCTTCGTTGTAACTTTAGTCTGCAATAAATAATTGCTCAGGACGTTGAAACAATCTCTGGTTTGGTAAAACGTAAATTTAAGTAAGTACGTAAGTTTGGATTTGGTCAAACAATCTAACTCTGAAAATTCACGCAAGCGAAGCCGCGGACTATAGCTTAGTGTCTGCGGCTTAAATTAAATCGTTGAATTTGTACGTGGAAGTTAAAATTAACCGTGTGAATACAGAAACCGCGTTATAAAAGTACTCTTACCGTGAAAATTACATTCAACAGCGTGAATACAGAAACCGCGTTATAAAAGAACTTTTACGTGGATATTGCATTCAACACCGTGAATACATTTATGTATTTATTTAGCGTATGGCTAGGTACATGCTTTGCTTAAATATATAGACATTTTTATATGTCAACGTCAAGGTTTGTGATCCAATCTAGCGCCGACGGCGACGCCTCCATTCCCCTGAATACAGGACCATTCCCCTGAATATGAGCGTAGACTGTAAAGTGACCACATTTTGATTGTGAAAAAGCGGGACAAATGGGATGAAATGAGAATTATAATTTAGTTCTGAAAGCAGACCAATAATTAAAAAATATATATTTTATCTACTCACCCACCAAAATAAACACTCTAATATAGTATAGTATGTGAAGGATGCCATTATTATAATCGTGTGTAAAAGTATCCAAATCGTGCGTAAAAGTCCAATGTAAATCAAATGGAGTTCCATTATTAAACGATTTCTGTTTGTTGTTACTATGGCAACAACTTGCGCCACTAAACAAAAATCATCGACGAATTTTCTGACATATATTAGAATTGAATGAATTTTTCTTATTTTGAATAAAAAAATCTCGGCCTCTCAATCTGGATTTATCTGGCTCTAATATAACTTAACCTAATCTAGATTAAATCTACTCATTGCTATTAAACCACTAGCCTTGGGCTCAGGCTTTAAACTCATGGCAACTCATGCACAAAAGCCCTTCTTCACACACTTGTATCATAAACTACTATTATTGAATACATCCATATACTTGTCTGTAAATATACAAAAATGTATTTATATACATTTAAAATAAGAAATGCAGATATTTTCTAAAAAGCGGGACATTTTTAAAAATCGGGACGCTGGACAGTCCTCCAAAAAGCGGGACTCCCGCCAAAATCGGGACGTGTGGTTACTTTAGCGTAAAGGGTTATCCAACCTCGATCCCTGAGCTTATTGTTGCAGTAGAAGAAGAGTGGCTTAACATCCCACAAGAAACAATAGCGAACTGGATAATATCTATGCTATCGTTCGTTCAATTATTTATGGCGATTCTGTGCGAGTTTTCCTAAAAAATCGTTTTTTTAGCGTCGCGGCGCCATCCTAAACGCAATCGGGATTAAACTCCCAAACAAACTAAAAGACACCATGCCGAATCGAATGTCGTTAGTCCGGTGTTGATCTGACTCGCGCCTTCGGAGGAGTTAGAATCACCGCATATGGTGTTGATCCAAATCGCGTTTTGTCGCGGAACAGGACATCGCAGTCTCAGGATTCTCTCACCGGCCGTTACGGGCAACCCTCCCGCATCGAACGACCATTTTCAGATCTGGACCCCTTCAAATAAGCGAATCGTGTCCACAAATGTAGCATACATGAATTTCAACACCTAGAACACCCCGACCATTTGGTGGTTGGCACACACTGTGGATGTGTTGAATGGTTTGCGCGCCGCAGTCGAATTCAGGTGACATTGTCATTGTGCGCGCTCGGTTTAGTGCTGTCCATTTTCTCCTGCTTAGTTCTGTACCAGGGATATTACAATTATCGCCGTGAATACAAAAACCGCGTTATAAAAGTACTATTTTATAACGCAGTTTCTGTATTCATGCTGTTGAATGTAACTCCCACGTAAAAGTTCTTTTATAACGCGGTTTCAGTATTCACGCTGTTAAATGTAACTTTCACGTAAGAGTTCTTTTATTACGCGGTTTCTGTATTTACACTGAATGTTACTTTCACGTAAGAGTACTTTTATAACGCGATTTCTCTATTCACGCTGTTGAATGTAACTTCCACGTAAAGGTTCTTTTATAACGCGGTTTTTCTATTCACGCTGTTGAATGTAACTTCCACGTAAGAATTCTACAACTTTAAATTTAATAATTAGAACAAGTAACCCAAGTTTTACCTGTACTAATATTAAAATCAAATTGTTGAATTTTTACGTGGATTTTACATGAGTACGAAGTTACATCAATGTTTAATGGTTCATGATATATAAACACAGTTTTCAGATGAATAATATTTATTGCAAGTCGAATATAAAACAAGGTATTAGATTATGGCATCAAGTTCGTTGGAGTTTACTCTTTTGGATGATCTGATTTTCAAGATATAAGGATGAATCGAGTTGATGATCATAATGAAGGTCATCAAAGAGAGCAAAACTACAATCAGGATCAATTTGTTGTCGACGTGCTTCTTATACTCGGTGTCGGAGATTCCGGAAATTAAGTATTTGAGTTCGTCTTGTTTGAGGTGCTTCTCGTTGTTGAGCTCCTTGTACTGCTCGAAGAACTTGTAGAAGTTGCTCTGTTTGAAGTCAAAGTCGAAGAATTTTTCTAAGACGTTCTCGTTTCCGACGTCGTGGTCGGACTCTTCGATGTCGCCGTGGCATTTGATCCCGTGCAGACTCAAGTTTTCCCGTTCCTCGCCGAACGCAACTTCAATGTTCAAACTTTTGAATTTCTTCAATAACTTCGACAGTTCCACGCATTTGAAATTGTTTCCGGAAAACTCGATCGATCTAATCCTAGTGAACTCCAACAGATCTTGCGGAAATAACGCTTCTAACTCGTTGCCGTTCAGCTTCAAAACGTTTAGTTTCGCAGCGTTTTGGAAAACCAAACTCGACAGTGTTTTAAGTTTGTTGCCGCTCAAATCTAGCTCTAACAACGAACTTGCTCCAATAAACGTGCCAAGATTCAAATTTTCCAACTGGTTCTTAGATAAATCCAAAAATTGCAATTTGTTCAACTGACCAAACACTGCGGTGGGCAGCACTCGGATTTCGTTCCCACTCAAATCCATGGATTTCAGATTCTTGAGATTCTTGAAATTTTTTGCGGAAATCGCTGATATTTTATTTCTAGATACATTGAATTGCTCCAATTTATACAAATTATCGAACAGATCATCAGAGAGAGTTTCCAGGAAATTTCCAGAAATATTCAACTTGACCAGTGAGGGCATATTAAATTGTTCTCCGACGAGACGTGTTAAATTATTATTGGTGAAGTCTAAATATTTCAAATTAGGAAACATATTTTCTTCAAAATTAGTTAAATGACTATTGGTCACACGCAAAGCTACAATGTATCGCTCTTCGAATCCAAATTTGAACGTTGATTGTGTTATGTTTGTTATATAACTTTGATTGAAGATTAAGCTAACTCGACGGCCATCTAAGTGTCTTCCGATATTAAAATATTGTGGGTTATAAATCATAGAGCAATTGTAAATCATAGGTTCCTGGATTATTTCCTCACAACTGCCATTCACGCCTACGGCGGCTGCTAAAATCGCCAATACTGTTGGAAGTTTTCTACGGAGCAACATTTCCACCTGTGATATAGAAATTGATATAATTTAATAACACTACCACCTGAATTTAGAAGAAAATAAGACTAGACAGACATCACCAAATAGACCCCCTCAAAAAGACCGAAAGTCCAATAGTTTTTTGTCTAACAGACGCAATAGAAGCAAAGCTACACGCAAAGTACGTCTTGTTTGAGGTGCTTCTCATTGTTGAGCTCCTTGTACTGCTCGAAGAACTTGTAGAAGTTGCTCTGTTTGAAGTCAAAGTCGAATAATTTTTCTAAGACGTTCTCGTTTCCGACGTCGTACACGTCGTCGTGTACAAGAATCAAGAATTAACAGGAAGTCTGTAAAGGAGTGGCTGGACGTACGTAGATGGAGGAGATTGAAACCCCAACTTATGATCAGGATGTTGAAACAAACACCGAGCCAACCAAGTGGAAAATGGGGGCGGATGTTGCAACCCAAACACTAATCGAAGGCGAAACCCAAATGGAAAGCAATATAGGCAAATACGAAGTGCTAAATGCTGTAATGCAAGTACCCAAACTACCAGTAGCGAAGAAGAGGAAAACCTACTTAAGCCATGCGAAGAAATTGAAAAAAGGTTCAATAAAGCCAAAAAAAGACATGATAACGCACTGGATACTTTTACAGACTGGGATATCGCCTGGTGTGTAGATGAGAAAAATGAATCCAGATCACGGAGTGCCAAAGGCCCTAATTGAGGCATATGGCCGAACTGCAAAAACAGCGGGCAAAGCAACTTACATAAAACACCATAGCATCTCCAGACACAAAGGCGGCATCAAAGGCTGCCACATTCCACACCGTGGAATACACCTTCGCCGCGACAGAGGTAAAAGTTAGGTTATACTGCCCAAAGGAGGGAACTAGGCAACCTTCAGACCCTTGACCACAACAGAACAGCGACCAGAATCCATGGATAGAAGTATACGCAAGAGGAAGACCTAAATCACAACTAAATAACATCGAACGAACACAACATTCCGAAGCTATACTTATTAAGGAAAAGGGAAAATCATACGCGGATCTACCAAAAAGTATGAAGGCAATAGTTGGTCGTACAAATAATATAAGAAAATCTATCAAGAAGATAAGAAAGGCAAAGACAGGAGAACTTCTACTGGAAGTTAAAGCAGAGAAAGTCAAGGAAGTGAAAGAAGAATTGACCCAGCAATGCCCTCTAGTCGATATTCGGGTTAAAAAGACCCACACATTGCTGCACATAAAGGAATTAGACGCCCTCACCACAGCGGCGGAGGTAGTCACAGCCATCAGGCAGCAAATAGAAGACCCCACAAAAGACAAAAACAAAGCTGCAAAACTTGTAGCAATTGATAAGATAAGAGTGAGAATAGTAGAAAATTAACGTAGTCAAATGTCACAGATGCTGGCAAACAGGGCACCACTCAATAGACTGCAAAAGACCAGATGACTGTGCCTAAGATGTGGTCAGGAAGGGCACAAAGCCAAGGAATGCGACGAGCAGATTCTGGTGCATGTCCCAAGTTCAGGAAAGCGCTAGACGAAGAGCAAGTGCACAAAACTACGTACGTAAGTCGGTGTCGGAAACAAGGCGGGAACAACATACGCCATAAAAATGCCTAGTATAATTCAAATCAATCTAATGAGATGCCGCGCAGCGCACGACCTCCTCATCGCTACCGCAATGGTAAACAAGAAAGACATAATTTTAGTAAGTGATAGTAAGCGACAGAAAAGATACAGCAATCGGAATCATGAACACGGAAATACCAATAAGATACGGCAGCGGGTCAGAGTTCGTCTGGGTAGAAATGGATCACTACATCCTATATATGGTAGCTGTTAGACAAGACTAGACAGACAAGACTAAACAGACAAGACTAGACAGACAAGACTAGACATACAAGACTAGACAGACAAGACTAGACAGACAAGACTAGACCGACAAGACTAGACAGACAAGACTAGACAGACAAGACTAGACAGACAAGACTAGACAGACCAGACTAGACAGACAAGACTAGACATACAAGACTAAACAGACAAGACTAGACAGACAAGACTAGACCGACAAGACTAGACAGACAAGACTAGACAGACAAGACTAGACAGACAAGACTAGACAGACAAGACTAGACAGACAAGACTAGACAGACAAGACTAGACAGACAAGACTAGACAGACAAGACTAGACAGACAATACTAGACAGACAAGACTAGACAGACAAGACTAGACAGACAAGACTAGACAGACAAGACTAGACAGACAAGACTAGACAGACAAGACTAGACAGACAAGACTAGACAGACAAGACTAGACAGACAAGACTAGACAGACAAGACTAGACAGACAAGACTAGACAGAGAAGACTAGACAGACAAGACTAGACAGACAAGACTAGACAGACAAGACTAGACAGACAAGACTAGACAGACAAGACTAGACAGACAAGACTAGACAGACAAGACTAGACAGACAAGACTAGACAGACAAGACTAGACAGACAAGACTAGACAGACAAGACTAGACAGACAAGACTAGACAGAGAAGACTAGACAGACAAGACTAGACAGACAAGACTAGACAGACAAGACTAGACAGACAAGACTAGACAGACAAGACTAGACAGACAAGACTAGACAGAGAAGACTAGACAGACAAGACTAGACAGACAAGACTAGACAGACAAGACTAGACAGACAAGACTAGACAGACAAGACTAGACAGACAAGACTAGACAGACAAGACTAGACAGACAAGACTAGACAGACAAGACTAGACAGACAAGACTAGACAGACAAGACTAGACAGACAAGACTAGACAGACAAGACTAGACAGACAAGACTAGACAGACAAGACTAGACAGACAAGACTAGACAGACAAGACTAGACAGACAAGACTAGACAGACAAGACTAGACAGACAAGACTAGACAGACAAGACTAGACAGACAAGACTAGACAGACAAGACTAGACAGACAAGACTAGACAGACAAGACTAGACAGACAAGACTAGACAGACAAGACTAGACAGACAAGACTAGACAGACAAGACTAGACAGACAAGACTAGACAGACAAGACTAGACAGACAAGACTAGACAGACAAGACTAGACAGACAAGACTAGACAGACAAGACTAGACAGACAAGACTAGACAGACAAGACTAGACAGACAAGACTAGACAGACAAGACTAGACAGACAAGACTAGACAGACAAGACTAGACAGACAAGACTAGATAGACAAGACTAGACAGACAAGACTAGACAGACAAGACTAGACGGACAAGACTAGACGGACAAGACTAGACAGACAAGACTAGACAGACAAGACTAGACAGACAAGACTAGACAGACAAGACTAGACAGACAAGACTAGACAGACAAGACTAGACAGACAAGACTAGACAGACAAGACTAGACAGACAAGACTAGACAGACAAGACTAGACAGACAAGACTAGACAGACAAGACCAGACAGACAAGACTAGACAGACAAGACTAGACAGACAAGACTAGACAGACAAGACTAGACAGACAAGACTAGACAGACAAGACTAGACAGACAATACTAGACAGACAAGACTAGACAGACAAGACTAGACAGACAAGACTAGACATACAAGACTAGACAGACAAGACTAGACAGACAAGACTAGACCGACAAGACTAGACAGACAAGACTAGACAGACAAGACTAGACAGACAAGACTAGACAGACAAGACTAGACAGACAAGACTAGACAGACAAGACTAGACAGACAAGACTAGACAGACAAGACTAGACAGACAAGACTAGACAGAGAAGACTAGACAGACAAGACTAGACAGACAAGACTAGACAGACAAGACTAGACAGACAAGACTAGACAGACAAGACTAGACAGACAAGACTAGACAGACAAGACTAGACAGACAAGACTAGACAGACAAGACTAGACAGACAAGACTAGACAGACAAGACTAGACAGACAAGACTAGACAGACAAGACTAGACAGACAAGACTAGACAGACAAGACTAGACAGACAAGACTAGACAGACAAGACTAGACAGACAAGACTAGACAGACAAGACTAGACAGACAAGACTAGACAGACAAGACTAGACAGACAAGACTAGACAGACAAGACTAGACAGACAAGACTAGACAGACAAGACTAGACAGACAAGACTAGACAGACAAGACTAGACAGACAAGACTAGACAGACAAGACTAGACAGACAAGACTAGACAGACAAGACTAGACAGACAAGACTAGACAGACAAGACTAGACAGACAAGACTAGACAGACAAGACTAGACAGACAAGACTAGACAGACAAGACTAGACAGACAAGACTAGACAGACAAGACTAGACAGACAAGACTAGATAGACAAGACTAGACAGACAAGACTAGACAGACAAGACTAGACGGACAAGACTAGACGGACAAGACTAGACAGACAAGACTAGACAGACAAGACTAGACAGACAAGACTAGACAGACAAGACTAGACAGACAAGACTAGACAGACAAGACTAGACAGACAAGACTAGACAGACAAGACTAGACAGACAAGACTAGACCGACAAGACTAGACAGACAAGACTAGACAGACAAGACTAGACAGACAAGACTAGACAGACAAGACTAGACAGACAAGACTAGACAGACAAGACTAGACAGACAAGACTAGACAGACAAGACTAGACAGACAAGACTAGACAGAGAAGACTAGACAGACAAGACTAGACAGACAAGACTAGACAGACAAGACTAGACAGACAAGACTAGACAGACAAGACTAGACAGAGAAGACTAGACAGACAAGACTAGACAGACAAGACTAGACAGACAAGACTAGACAGACAAGACTAGACAGACAAGACTAGACAGACAAGACTAGACAGACAAGACTAGACAGACAAGACTAGACAGACAAGACTAGACAGACAAGACTAGACAGACAAGACTAGACAGACAAGACTAGACAGACAAGACTAGACAGACAAGACTAGACAGACAAGACTAGACAGACAAGACTAGACAGACAAGACTAGACAGACAAGACTAGACAGACAAGACTAGACAGACAAGACTAGACAGACAAGACTAGATAGACAAGACTAGACAGACAAGACTAGACAGACAAGACTAGACAGACAAGACTAGACAGCCTATTTGTATTTTCCTTCATGTGCAGACTAGCGCACGAAGGCCAGCATTCCGTCCAAAGGACACTATGCTGGTTATAACGCTATCAGTTTTACTTTTCTCTTTTTATGTAGTTTTCCGGGATCTCTGAACCATCTCTCTGGAGTTATTGAATTCTAAACTGTTCATCATGATCCAGTCTAGATAATTGTTTCGCATGTTTATCAAAGATAAGCCACCACTCTCTCGATTTTGAAACTGTTAAGATGTCATCTTCATCCTTGGGCCAGGTAAGTTCATGCATCTGCATATCTGTCTCCAAAGATCGTCTCCATATTTCGGTATCTGAGCAATAAAATAGAACGTGTGCCGCGGTGTCATTTTGGCCACACTCACAGAGGGGACTTTCTCTTTTACCAAATCTATGAAGGTACGCTTTGAAATTACCGTGGCCTGTTATTAACTGGATAGCGTGGTGGGACAGACTGATGTTGAAACCCCTCCAGGTCTTAATGGACGGTATAAATTGCTTGGTCCGCAAGTCTGTTGTAGCCAGATCCCATCTGTCCTGCCAGAGCTTCTCGAAATGCCCTTTGGAGCACGATCTTAAAGCCTGTTTGGACAATTTACTAAATGAAATTGGCAGATCTTCCTTGTTAGCTGCTTGTTTGGCAAGCATGTCTGCTCGTTTATTGCCTTCAAAACCAGCGTGTGCCTTAACCTAATGCCAACGGATCTTGTTCTTCCTTGAAACTCTGGCAGCTGTCTTCCACGTCTCCAACAATAATTCAGTGAGTGAATTTAAATTCTTCAGAGCATCCAGAATAGATCGGCTGTTACAAATGATTGAACAGGGTCTGCTGTTGTTATTTTCCACATAAAGCAAAGCTTGCAGCATGGCCAAAAGTTCAGCTTGAAAAATTGAGCAATACTTTTCTAATTTAATCAGCTTATGGTACACTTCCTCGTCTTGAAAGTAGACCACGAATGCTGCCCCCGTACATCTGATCGAATTCGAACCGCCCGTGTAAACCCGGAGTTGAAATATATTACTCAGTGTCAAATAGTATGTAACCAGCGACAATTGTGAAGGATGAACTAGTTCTTGGGTATTTACGGTCAGTTCGAGCTCGCTCAGTGCAACCGGTAAGCCCGTTATATCTCTAATAATCGTGTCGTCTGCGATCTGGTGTGAGTTGTGGAGGGCCAGCTGCTTGAGACGGATGTCGGCTGGAAGGAGACCCGTAATCACACAGGCTGCCTCAGAGGAGACTGTGCGATACGCTTTTGCAGCACGGATGGTGCTGAGGCGCTGTACGCTCAAAAGCTTTAGGCCTCCCTTCACGCCACACGACCTCCGCCAGATTTGAGCAGCGTATAATAGTGCGGGTTCTATAGCGCCACGGTATATATCAATCAGCTGTGAACTCCCCAGACCCCACTCCTTTCTCGCAGCGATACTCAACTTTATGCTGAACCGTTTTACCCTACCACAAGCCTGCTTCATGTGTTTTCTAAAGTTCAGGAATCTGTCAATTATGACACCTAAGTACCGTAGGTGTTGTTGGCATCTAATTTTTGTATTCCCAAGAGTGAATACGGGACTCCTTTGCTTCGAAGATCTGCCGAAAAAAAAGGGCCTCGGTCTTTTGGGCATTAAAATTAAGTCGGGTTTCAATTGCCCACTGGCAAAGATTATCTAAAGACCGATCAGTTTTCTCCTTTAAGCCCGTGATGGTTTTGCTTTTGCAGAGTAGAAACGTATCATCCGCATAGGCAACAATCTCGCAATCTTCAGGCAGATCTCTTTCGAAAATGGTGCCATATAATATATTCCAGAAACCTGGACCTGACTTTGAACCTTGTGGACAACCTTTGCCGATGCTCCTTTCTAAGTATAAACCAGGTTCGCTGATTATTGCTCTGCGATCTACAAAGTAAGACTTGGCTAACTTTATTAGATTGTCAGGACAATCTGTTTCAATCAGCCTGTGGATAATAAGCGGCCACCAGGCGTTGTCAAATGCCCCACTTATATCCAAGGCTATGGCTGAACAATAAAGCTTCGATCTTAATGCCTCCCTTATAAACCTGACCGCCTTTGAGATGGCCTGAACAGTTTCTGTGTCTCTTCTAAAGCCAAACTGATTTTGATTCACCAACTTGTTCCGATAAAAGTGATGGTCAATTCTCGAGATGAGAAGACAATCCAACACCTTTCCGGCCACTGGAAGCAAACTTATTGGTCTGAAATCTTTTATGGATAGCGCTGGTTTGTCTAAACAGACTAGACAGACAAGACTAGACAGACAAGACTAGACAAACAAGACTAGACAAACAAGACTAGACAGACAAGACTAGACAGACAAGACTAGACAGACAAGACTAGACAGACAAGACTAGACAGACAAGACTAGACAGACAAGACTAGACAGACAAGACTAGACAGACAAGACTAGACAGACAAGACTAGACAGACAAGACTAGACAGACAAGACTAGACAGACAAGACTAGACAGACAAGACTAGACAGACAAGACTAGACAGACAAGACTAGACAGACAAGACTAGACAGACAAGACTAGACAGACAAGACTAGACAGACAAGACTAGACAGACAAGACTAGACAGACAAGACTAGACAGACAAGACTAGACAGACAAGACTAGACAGACAAGACTAGACAGACAAGACTAGACAGACAAGACTAGACAGACAAGACTAGACAGACAAGACTAGACAGACAAGACTAGACAGACAAGACTAGACAGACAAGACTAGACAGACAAGACTAGACAGACAAGACTAGACAGACAAGACTAGACAGACAAGACTAGACAGACAAGACTAGACAGACAAGACTAGACAGACAAGACTAGACAGACAAGACTAGACAGACAAGACTAGACAGACAAGACTAGACAGACAAGACTAGACAGACAAGACTAGACAGACAAGACTAGACAGACAAGACTAGACAGACAAGACTAGACAGACAAGACTAGACAGACAAGACTAGACAGACAAGACTAGACAGACAAGACTAGACAGACAAGACTAGACAGACAAGACTAGACAGACAAGATTAGACAGACAAGACTAGACAGACACTAAATAGACTAGATTGAACATACTAGATTATACAGACAACTAGTCTAATAAAAATGAGGACTTACTTGTTTTCTTTTCCTTTTCAATAATTTTTTAACTGGTGTATTTTGTTAAATTTCTGATGGAGAAAATTTATTAAATATTTTATTTATTTATTAAATAAAGAACGGAAATGAAGCGATCACGCGCAGACAGAAACTCGAATTGATAGTTGTGTGCATTTTATCAGAATTTGTTTATGCTTGATGGGGGAATTATTAGTCAGCGATATTTGTACAGGCAAACGAGGGAATCACAATCAGCGAGAAGATTGCGATAACAAAAACTGAATAGTTTTGCTTCCTCGTGCATAGTTGCATTTACAGTAAGGTGAATAGGTTTGTCTTGGAAAAGCAAAGAAAATTTGTAAGCGGAGAACTTCCTTCGAAAAAGCCAAACAAACTAAAATTGATCGCAAATTTTTATGTTATTACATTAATGTTCCTAAAGAAGTGGGACAAATCAACAGCGGACCCGATGAACTTCCATGTCAAATTATCAAAAAGTTTAGTCAAAACCATCGCTTGACAAATTCTTAGAAATCGGGACTTCTGATCACCTTAGTTTACAGCAGAAATCAACAGTTACCTAACGTAATGCAGAATTAGGAAAATTTCCAAAACTAGTTTTCAAGATCTCAATTATTAGCCTTGCTAAAAGTGCATGCATTTAATTTTGTCAATAAAATGATATACTACTAGTCTTACTAAAACTTAGATTTGTATTTTGACTCTCAAATCTCGCGTTGCTAGCTGGACAGAACAATAAGACTTGGTATGCTCCTAGTTATATGAATAATGTTCCAACAAAAGCGGAGATAGTGAGCACAACTAAAACACAACTAAAACGCCTCTAACGAGGCGCCGGGAACAGACTCTGTGCTCTCAGAACTTCATAAAGCCAATCAGCAACGCATCGCTGACTTGCTAGATAGGAGGAGTAACGATATGTGTCAATTCCTTATTATACAAAAATAGTATTGACATTGAAAGATTGGAGTTGGAAAACTATGGCATACAAAAGACTATTGAAATATGTGGATTACACACGAAACTAAATGGAATAGACACCATAATCTTAAATGTGTACAGACCACCTAACAGGCTGTTTAATTACATTCATGGAATTCATAGATAATATTCTACACAAATGGGCGAAGAGAAATAGAGAAATTATCCTAATTAGCGATTTCAATATCAATTTTGCCAAAAAATCAAAGTAAGTCCAAAATTACAAAAATCTATTAGCAGCATATGGAATGGAGGAACAAATTAAACAATTTACCAGAATAACCACCACCACCACTGAAACAAAAATTGATAACTTTTTTGCAACATCGGGAATGGAATTAAATACCTCTGTGCAAGACACTCTTAAGGCTACGGAGCCTTAAACACGTGAAGAAATAATGCTGCACGATTTTGATAAATGCAGTTGTCTTATGGTTGCTGCTAGTTTTGTTGAGTACTTCTTCGCATGTTTCCTTTTATAGATATTCAGAGAAACGAACTTTACTGGCTACCGAGAATCGTCGTACTAATTTTGGCTGCATACCTGTGACTTCCTTGCAAATGCCGCGTTTTTCACGTCAAGGGTCACTAATGCACAGTAACCTTTCGATTGCCGTCTTCCAGTTTTGACCTTGAATACTAAGTCTATTTACACACTCAGACTAGTTTATTAAAAGGCTAGTCTAGATCAAATCTTGATGACCAAGTCTACTTATCTTGTCACATATACAGTTAACAAGTGCATGTTACAACATTCATTTGGATATTTTTCATCCGTTCAACTTACATAAAAATTCAATGAAAACCCCAATTCAAAATTTCACTATTTTTACATTCTTACATCATAAATTAAATTTTATACAAAACAAAACACTAACTACAAACTCATTTATTTCCGTCTTCCAATTGCTTGATCCGCTCGGAAAGTTGTCCAACCAATCCTTGTTGGTGCGTCGTCAGCTGCCTCACGACCGTTCCACCAACAGAGTTCAAAGTTTGCACCAGCTCCGCCTGAGCAGTCTTCAAGTTCTGCACGTTGCTGTAACGAACTATCTCGTCTTTGCTCACGAACCTTCCCTCCATTATTCCAGCTAACAACAATCAACATAAATAATAATTAGATTCGATTAACGTTGATACCAGATTATTAAAAGTCTAGTCTAGTGGAAACCTTGAAGACCAAGTCTAGTCTGCACAGTTAGAGTGGGTTATTAAAGGTCTAGGTCAATGGTGGCACGCGTGTCAATGCTGACACGTAGAAAAATGTTATTACTTAACCTTATATATTCTTTATAATATTTTTAATCCGATTGAAAAAATCGACATTAAATAGTTCATGGCACAAAAATGTATATTCCAACAGATGCAATGGGCAGGGAAGGGGTTGATGATTGATGGAGAGAGAATGACCAATCTGAGGTTTGCTGATGACCTGGTTATTCATTATTATGGCCTTTTGGTAATCCAATCTTGGATGTAGGTCCCTTCCCTCTTCTTCCACTCTTGGCGATCTTGTGCCTGCGTGCCGTCGAATGTCATCCATCCATCCATCAATGGTCTCAGAGAGCGTTGGGAAGATGATGACGATGCTGGAGGATTTGAGAGTGGAAACCTTTAAGACGAAGGTCTTAAAATGAACATGGGAAAACCAGGATTATGACCACCATTCCTGGAATCACAGTCTACCAGCTTCCAGTGAAGAAAGTAACCGAGTACATATATTTGGGGCATAAGGTTACAATGGGCTTTGAGAACCAGGTAGCGGAAGTGGAAAGGTGGATCGCGCAGGCTTAGGCAGCGTTCGGTGCCAATAAGCAGATTCTACGTGGCAAAATGTCCCTGGGTCACTAAGTGAAAGTCTTCGAGCAGTATGTCATGCCCGTGCTCACCTACGTTACAGAGACCATGACCCTTAAGCAGAAGTCCACCTAGAAGTTCCGAGTCGCCCAGAGGGGCATGAAGAGAGCGACCGGAAACGTAACGAATGGATCCGAAATAAGACCAAGGTGAAAGACGTCATGGCTGTCATAGCAAGAAAAAAGTGGACATGGGCAGGACACATTACGAGAATGAACGAGAGTCGCTGGACGAGACGAGTCCTTGAATGGAGACCCTTAACGGATACTCGAGGGCGCGCTGGATGGGCAGCGCTGGATGGATGACATTCGACGGCACGCAGGCACAAGATCGCCAAGAGTGGAAGAAGAGGGAAGGGACCTACATCCAAGATTGGATCACCAAAAGGCCATAATGATGAAGATATAGTCGACGAAGTGTTTGTTTAATAACTATGTGGAAATATTATTTCCAAAAAGCAAAGAAATCCGGGCGAGGTGACTCTGAAAGAGGTGAGTCCTCATTATTGTCTCCAAGGAATTGGGGTGAAAATGTTTGTGAACTGATCCCGTTCAATACAAAATGTTAGCAAGGAATTGAACGCAAAACGTTATTGTTGTGCCGAATTGATCGGCCGCGTCCCACGGAGAGTTAATATAGTACATACATATACCTCAACGTAACGGGCATAACATAACATAACATAATACCTCAACGGGCCCTAACGGCAACAAGAAGATTGCATACACTTTTCATCTGCCACAATCAGAAACGTTTTTTTTTTCATTCATTGCAAAAGTAAGTTGGCACAGCAACATTAAAAAAGTGAAAATATAAAAAAATTGGCACTCGGTCATAAAAAAGTTAGCTACCCCTGGTCTAGGTGAAGCTTTGAAGACCAAGTCTAATCTATACAATCAGACTATATCATTAGTAATCTAGTCTTGATGAAACTTTGAAGACCAGTCCAGTCCACACACTCAGACTAGTTTATTAAATATCTAGTCTAGATGAAACTTTAAAGACCAAGTCTAGTGTACACGCTCAGACTAGATTATTAAAAGTCTAGTCCAGATGAAACCTTGAAGATCAAGTCTAGTCCAGACTCTCTGACTAGTTTATTAAAAGTCTGGTCTAGATGAAACCTTGATGACCAAGTCTAGCTTACACACTCAGACTAGGTTATTAAAAATCTAGTCTAAATGAAACCTTGAAGACCAAATCTAGTCTACACACTCAGACTATATTAAGAAAAATCTAGTCTAGATGAAACCTTGAGGGGTTTCATCCTAGAGGGGTTCAAAAGGGGGTAGTGCATGCGTACCACACGACATTCGCACTGAAAGAGATAGTCGCATAGCCTCTCCTACCCAATTCCGGCTCTCACCTCCACGTCTGGTGAACCCTGGTAACCTGACCACTCTAGCCTGAGATGCGGTAACCAACCCGTATGGATGGTAAGGGTGGTCAGGGCTAGCGAGAGCGGGAGAAATGGTCCTCCGTTCATCAGGGGGTTGGGCGTGTGGTTAACAACCAGCACCATAAAACAAAACCTGTTATGAAACCTTCAATAATGCCTCGGAATGGACTGGAAATACGGCAACGACACAAGCAACGGAAAAGGGAGAACGATTGGAAAATTGCATCGTGGAATGTTGTAACTTTATCGAGGCCTGGTGGGTTGAGAACTTTAACGGATGCCCTAAAAATCGGCGGAATGGACATAACTGCTGTTCAAGAAACAAGATGGCCTTGAAAGAACTTACTAACCAGTAAGGAGTACTCATTTTACTACAGTGGCAAAACGGGCGGCAAAAAGGAATTTGGAGTGGGTTTTATTGTCACAGGAAAGGCCAGAGAGGCAGTAATTGGTTTTAACCCAATAAGTGAGCGATTATGCTCCATAAGGCTAAGAGGGAAATTTAGAAACGTCACCCTGATTAATGTCCACGCACCAACTGAGGACAAGGAAGAAAACGTGAAGGACCAATTTTACGAGGAACTGCAGAAAGCATATCGTGATGCGCCAGAAGGAGATATCAAAATCATCATTGGGGATTTTAATGCTAAAGTGGGACGCGAGGAGATATACCAACCGACAATCGGACTGCACAGTCTTCATGCTGAGACTAATGAAAACGGAAGTAGGATGATAGACTTTGCGACGACCAACAACATGGTAGTCAGTAGCACATATTTCCCACACAAAAATATTCACAAAGCCACATGGAAATCACCAGGTGGTAGAGTATTGAACCAGATAGACCATGTGATGATAGATGGGAGACACTGTTCAAATATCCTGGATGTAAGAGCCTGTCGAGGCCTCAATGTAGATTCGGATCATTATTTGGTAAGGGCGGTGCTTAGGGCTAGAATTGATTGTCAACGCACACAACAGCCGGCAGTTAAGAGATACGATCTGGAAAAATTCAAAACCGATGAGATGAAAGAGAGATTTCAGTACCAAATGCAGGAACGAATATCCAAACGGCCAGAAAACGATCTAGTAGAGGTCAATGAAGCGTGGCAAAAGATCAAGCAGGACATTGAAGATACAGCAGCAGAGGTTGTGGGGTGGAAGAAGGGACAAAGGCGTAATAACTGGTACGATGAAGAATGCAAGGAAGCTCTGACAGAGAAGAACAAAGCCAGAGAAAAAGTACTACAACGAAATACTAGAGCGAATGTAGAGGATTATCGAAACAAACGGAAAGTTGAGAAAAAACTCTTCCGAAGAAAGAAATCTGAAAAAGATGAAGAAGATTTCGCGGAAATAGAAAGAACGAGTAATGCCAACGAAACTCGGGGAATCTATCAAAAGGTCAGAAATGCGAGACTTGGCTACAAACAGCAGCCACTTCTGTGTAAGGATAAGGACGGCAGAGTAATCGGACACACAGAAAAGTGTATCAAGAGGTGGGGTCAGTACTTCAGGGACCTGCTCAACCAGAACACTCGCGTAGTCCAAGAGGAAAGTATAACGCCAACATCAACATCAATATTAGGGACTGAGCAAGTGGAGGAACCCACCTTAGAAGAAGTAGAGACTGCTGTGCGCAGGATCAAGAACAATAAGGCGCCAGGTGCAGATGGCATTCCAGGAGAATTGTTGAAGTATGGAGGTAGAGCCTTAATATCGTGCATGCATGATCTCATATTAAACATATGGAGAACGGAAAAGCTACCGGATGAATGGAAGCTAGGGATAATATGCCCATTGTACAAGAAAGGTGATAAGTTAGATTGTTCTAACTACAGGGGGATAACGCTGCTAAACATTGCATACAAGGTCTTCGCTAATGTGTTGTACCGACGCTTACTACCATACGCAGAAGAGAATATCGGTGAATACCAGTGCGGTTTCCGCACAAACAGGTCAACCACAGACCAACTGTTTGGCATTAGGCAGATCCTGGAGAAATGTAATGAGTTCAATATCACGACACACCATCTATTCGTGGACTTCAGAGCAGCATACGACAGCGTTATAAGACACAAACTGTGGGGGATAATGACAAGTTTCGGATTCCCTGAAAAACTGACAGCCCTAACGAGAGTAACACTGTCTGAAGTATCGTCTGTAGTAAGAATACGAAACAAGTTGTCTGAGACTTTTATAACAGAGGAAGGACTATGACAGGGAGACCCACTGGCAACTTTACTGTTTAACATCGTACGTACTAGAAAAGGCCGTTAGGAGTAGTGGAGTGGATACTAACGGCATTGTGTACTTTAAGTCAACACAACTATTGGCTTACGCAGACGACATTGATATAATTTGCAGAAGCGAACAGGCGACTAAAACTACTTACTCGCTGCTGGAGAAGGAAGCAAATAACCTAGGACTCACTGTCAACGTAAACAAAACGAAATACATGGTGGCTAACGAAACTCATCGGAAGGTAGGACCAACGCTAGGACTATACGGAAAGCACTTTGACACAGTAGATACATTTGTGTACTTGGGCTCGCAACTGAACAGCGTAAACCGGATGGGCGAGGAGATTAGAAGGCGGATAACTCTTGGTAACAGGTGCTATTATGGGCTACTTAAACTTTTTAGGTCCAAAACAATCCACCCCAAGCATAAGTGCACACTGTACAGGTCACTGATAAGACCGGTGGTAACCTATGGTGCAGAAGCATGGAGCTTAACACAGAGCGAAGAACAGGCTTTAAGTGTATTTGAGAGAAGAATGCTACGTGCAATATTTGGAGCGACCCAAGAACGAGGAATCTGGTGCCGAAGGTATAATCACGAACTATATCAGCTCTACAATCAACCAGATATTGTGAGTTTCATCAAGGTGGCAAGATTGAGATGGCTCGGACACATGCAGAGAATGGGTGATCATAGGGTTCCGAAAAAGTTGTTCAATGGCCAACCAGAGGGAAGGAGAAGGGCCGGAAGGCCAAGAGGGAGATGGAAGGATGCGGTAACAACTGACCTACAAAAACTTCAAGTACGGGACTGGAGAACGTTGGCGAGTGATAGGTCCGCTTGGAGAAACATGCTGAAGGAGGCCCAGACCGGCAATCGGTTGTAGTGCCATTAAGAAGAAGAAGATGAAACCTTAAAAACCAAGTCTAGTCTACACACTCAGACTATATTATGAAAAATCTAATCTAGATGAAACCTTGAAGGCCAAGTCTAGTCTACACACTTAGACTAGTTTATTAAAAGTCTAGTCTAGATAAAACTTTGAAGACCAAGTCTAGTGTACATGCTCAGACTAGAGTATTAAAAGTCTATTCCAGATGAAACCTTGAAGAACAAGACTAGTCCAAACACTCAGACTAGTTTATTAAAAATCTAGGCTAGATCAAACCTTGAAGACCAAACCTAGTCTACACACTCGGATTGGTTTATTAAATGTCTAGTCTAGATGAAACTTTGAAGCCCAAGTTTAAACTAGATTATTAAGAGTCTAGTCAAGACCTACCACGACCAGAATCCATGACCAGATCTAGTCCGTGACCAGAAGCCCTGTATGCCATGAAGTGTCTTTCCTTGAACCAAAGGTGTCTAATAGAGAAATTGGAAATCAGAGAGAGGAGAATCCTCAGGAAGATCCTAGGCCCGGTAAAGGAAGATGGGGAATTCCGAAGACGGCATAACTCTGAGCTCTACGAACATATTGAGATGCTCTCTGACTGTGCAAGGAAAAGAAGAGTAGCTTTTATGGCTACGTTGCAATATTGCCTCCAAACTGACTAACCAATCGTCTGTTCACCTTCTGGCAAAACAAGAAGCTTCGTACCACTTGGTTGACAGAGACCGAGAAGAATATTAAAAAAATCTCTAAAACAGTCTGTGAAATGCACCCTGAAGGAAGTCCGTTAATTTCAGAAAAAACCTCGAAGCAAAGGTACCCGCTGGACAGAAGAGAAAGGAGTTACACCAGCAGAAGATGCAACAATACTGGGCAAAGGTGAAAGCCCAACAGTTGAACAAGTGTGGTCCAAAATAGGCCTATTCAAAAAAAGAAGGGTCTAGTCAAGATGAAATTCCTAAACGATGATGAGCTATTGCAAATTCATACACTTGGTCATCCTTTGCTCGTTACAATTTATTGCATCCGCTCGGCTGAAAATCTTATCAATCTAACATAATTACCTAACAGAATTAATTGCGGGAACTTTTTAGTGACTTTCAAGAACTTTTTAAGTTCCAGTTCGGGACTGAAGACGATCATGTTGTGTGAGATATAAAAGTCAAGTACGGCTTGATATCGAGTGCCGGATAAGGCCATTTCCATGGTTTTCTTCCCGTAGTTTTTGTACTGCATCCCCAGCTTCCTGAACATGACATAGGCCTTGTAGTGCTGCTCAGCGTTCATGGGATTCATGTGCAAGAACCCGATGAACTTAGACGATTGGAAATATTGGGTGACATCGTTGGCATAGAACCTTTGGAGCGGGTTCTCAGTGGAGGCTTTCGACCAAAACTTGGTGTTTTTCTCACAGAAATCGATGTTTATTGGTTGCCTTTTTTCTTTGACTACAAACGGCTTTGTTACCGCTAGGTATCTGGCTCTCTCGAAGTGGGGGAGTTGGGGCTTCTGGACGTTCAGCTTGCCGCGGAATCGCTTGGCCTGAACACAAACACTCAATGCATCCAACAGTCCTAAAATAGCAAATTGCAGTTATTGAGTGCGATTTTGCGAATTTTAGATTTACCTTTACGCGGTATTAGAGACATTTTTGTTAAAAAAAAAAACGTTGGTTATGTGATTGTTAAATTGAGGTTGGGATTTGTAAAAGAGGATTTGTGACATTTGTGAGGTTAGTTAGTAATCTAATTTTAAATTTTTGCGGGTTTTCAAAATAAAATAAAGAGGCAAGACTAGACAGACAAGATTAGACAGACAAGACTAGACAAACAAGACTAGACAGACAAGACTAGACAGACAAGACTAGACAGACTAGACAGACAAGACTAGACAGACAAGACTAGACAAACAAGACTAGACAGTCAAGACTAGACAGACAAGACTAGACAGACAAGACTAGACAGACAAGACTAGACAGACAAGACTAGACAGACAAGACTAGACAGACAAGACTAGACAGACAAGACTAGACAGACAAGACTAGACAGACAAGACTAGACAGACAAGACTAGACAGACAAGACTAGACAGACAAGACTAGACAGACAAGACTAGACAGACAAGACTAGACAGACAAGACTAGACAGACAAGACTAGACAGACAAGACTAGACAGACAAGACTAGACAGACAAGACTAGACAGACAAGACTAGACAGACAAGACTAGACAGACAAGACTAGACAGACAAGACTAGACAGACAAGACTAGACAGACAAGACTAGACAGACAAGACTAGACAGACAAGACTAGACAGACAAGACTAGACAGACAAGACTAGACAGACAAGACTAGACAGACAAGACTAGACAGACAAGACTAGACAGACAAGACTAGACAGACAAGACTAGACAGACAAGACTAGACAGACAAGACTAGACAGACAAGACTAGACAGACAAGACTAGACAGACAAGACTAGACAGACAAGACTAGACAGACAAGACTAGACAGACAAGACTAGACAGACAAGACTAGACAGACAAGACTAGACAGACAAGACTAGACAGACAAGACTAGACAGACAAGACTAGACAGACAAGACTAGACAGACAAGACTAGACAGACAAGACTAGACAGACAAGACTAGACAGACAAGACTAGACAGACAAGACTAGACAGACAAGACTAGACAGACAAGACTAGACAGACAAGACTAGACAGACAAGACTAGACAGACAAGACTAGACAGACAAGACTAGACAGACAAGACTAGACAGACAAGACTAGACAGACAAGACTAGACAGACAAGACTAGACAGACAAGACTAGACAGACAAGACTAGACAGACAAGACTAGACAGACAAGACTAGACAGACAAGACTAGACAGACAAGACTAGACAGACAAGACTAGACAGACAAGACTAGACAGACAAGACTAGACAGACAAGACTAGACAGACAAGACTAGACAGACAAGACTAGACAGACAAGACTAGACAGACAAGACTAGACAGACAAGACTAGACAGACAAGACTAGACAGACAAGACTAGACAGACAAGACTAGACAGACAAGACTAGACAGACAAGACTAGACAGACAAGACTAGACAGACAAGACTAGACAGACAAGACTAGACAGACAAGACTAGACAGACAAGACTAGACAGACAAGACTAGACAGACAAGACTAGACAGACAAGACTAGACAGACAAGACTAGACAGACAAGACTAGACAGACAAGACTAGACAGACAAGACTAGACAGACAAGACTAGACAGACAAGACTAGACAGACAAGACTAGACAGACAAGACTAGACAGACAAGACTAGACAGACAAGACTAGACAGACAAGACTAGACAGACAAGACTAGACAGACAAGACTAGACAGACAAGACTAGACAGACAAGACTAGACAGACAAGACTAGACAGACAAGACTAGACAGACAAGACTAGACAGACAAGACTAGACAGACAAGACTAGACAGACAAGACTAGACAGACAAGACTAGACAGACAAGACTAGACAGACAAGACTAGACAGACAAGACTAGACAGACAAGACTAGACAGACAAGACTAGACAGACAAGACTAGACAGACAAGACTAGACAGACAAGACTAGACAGACAAGACTAGACAGACAAGACTAGACAGACAAGACTAGACAGACAAGACTAGACAGACAAGACTAGACAGACAAGACTAGACAGACAAGACTAGACAGACAAGACTAGACAGACAAGACTAGACAGACAAGACTAGACAGACAAGACTAGACAGACAAGACTAGACAGACAAGACTAGACAGACAAGACTAGACAGACAAGACTAGACAGACAAGACTAGACAGACAAGACTAGACAGACAAGACTAGACAGACAAGACTAGACAGACAAGACTAGACAGACAAGACTAGACAGACAAGACTAGACAGACAAGACTAGACAGACAAGACTAGACAGACAAGACTAGACAGACAAGACTAGACAGACAAGACTAGACAGACAAGACTAGACAGACAAGACTAGACAGACAAGACTAGACAGACAAGACTAGACAGACAAGACTAGACAGACAAGACTAGACAGACAAGACTAGACAGACAAGACTAGACAGACAAGACTAGACAGACAAGACTAGACAGACAAGACTAGACAGACAAGACTAGACAGACAAGACTAGACAGACAAGACTAGACAGACAAGACTAGACAGACAAGACTAGACAGACAAGACTAGACAGACAAGACTAGACAGACAAGACTAGACAGACAAGACTAGACAGACAAGACTAGACAGACAAGACTAGACAGACAAGACTAGACAGACAAGACTAGACAGACAAGACTAGACAGACAAGACTAGACAGACAAGACTAGACAGACAAGACTAGACAGACAAGACTAGACAGACAAGACTAGACAGACAAGACTAGACAGACAAGACTAGACAGACAAGACTAGACAGACAAGACTAGACAGACAAGACTAGACAGACAAGACTAGACAGACAAGACTAGACAGACAAGACTAGACAGACAAGACTAGACAGACAAGACTAGACAGACAAGACTAGACAGACAAGACTAGACAGACAAGACTAGACAGACAAGACTAGACAGACAAGACTAGACAGACAAGACTAGACAGACAAGACTAGACAGACAAGACTAGACAGACAAGACTAGACAGACAAGACTAGACAGACAAGACTAGACAGACAAGACTAGACAGACAAGACTAGACAGACAAGACTAGACAGACAAGACTAGACAGACAAGACTAGACAGACAAGACTAGACAGACAAGACTAGACAGACAAGACTAGACAGACAAGACTAGACAGACAAGACTAGACAGACAAGACTAGACAGACAAGACTAGACAGACAAGACTAGACAGACAAGACTAGACAGACAAGACTAGACAGACAAGACTAGACAGACAAGACTAGACAGACAAGACTAGACAGACAAGACTAGACAGACAAGACTAGACAGACAAGACTAGACAGACAAGACTAGACAGACAAGACTAGACAGACAAGACTAGACAGACAAGACTAGACAGACAAGACTAGACAGACAAGACTAGACAGACAAGACTAGACAGACAAGACTAGACAGACAAGACTAGACAGACAAGACTAGACAGACAAGACTAGACAGACAAGACTAGACAGACAAGACTAGACAGACAAGACTAGACAGACAAGACTAGACAGACAAGACTAGACAGACAAGACTAGACAGACAAGACTAGACAGACAAGACTAGACAGACAAGACTAGACAGACAAGACTAGACAGACAAGACTAGACAGACAAGACTAGACAGACAAGACTAGACAGACAAGACTAGACAGACAAGACTAGACAGACAAGACTAGACAGACAAGACTAGACAGACAAGACTAGACAGACAAGACTAGACAGACAAGACTAGACAGACAAGACTAGACAGACAAGACTAGACAGACAAGACTAGACAGACAAGACTAGACAGACAAGACTAGACAGACAAGACTAGACAGACAAGACTAGACAGACAAGACTAGACAGACAAGACTAGACAGACAAGACTAGACAGACAAGACTAGACAGACAAGACTAGACAGACAAGACTAGACAGACAAGACTAGACAGACAAGACTAGACAGACAAGACTAGACAGACAAGACTAGACAGACAAGACTAGACAGACAAGACTAGACAGACAAGACTAGACAGACAAGACTAGACAGACAAGACTAGACAGACAAGACTAGACAGACAAGACTAGACAGACAAGACTAGACAGACAAGACTAGACAGACAAGACTAGACAGACAAGACTAGACAGACAAGACTAGACAGACAAGACTAGACAGACAAGACTAGACAGACAAGACTAGACAGACAAGACTAGACAGACAAGACTAGACAGACAAGACTAGACAGACAAGACTAGACAGACAAGACTAGACAGACAAGACTAGACAGACAAGACTAGACAGACAAGACTAGACAGACAAGACTAGACAGACAAGACTAGACAGACAAGACTAGACAGACAAGACTAGACAGACAAGACTAGACAGACAAGACTAGACAGACAAGACTAGACAGACAAGACTAGACAGACAAGACTAGACAGACAAGACTAGACAGACAAGACTAGACAGACAAGACTAGACAGACAAGACTAGACAGACAAGACTAGACAGACAAGACTAGACAGACAAGACTAGACAGACAAGACTAGACAGACAAGACTAGACAGACAAGACTAGACAGACAAGACTAGACAGACAAGACTAGACAGACAAGACTAGACAGACAAGACTAGACAGACAAGACTAGACAGACAAGACTAGACAGACAAGACTAGACAGACAAGACTAGACAGACAAGACTAGACAGACAAGACTAGACAGACAAGACTAGACAGACAAGACTAGACAGACAAGACTAGACAGACAAGACTAGACAGACAAGACTAGACAGACAAGACTAGACAGACAAGACTAGACAGACAAGACTAGACAGACAAGACTAGACAGACAAGACTAGACAGACAAGACTAGACAGACAAGACTAGACAGACAAGACTAGACAGACAAGACTAGACAGACAAGACTAGACAGACAAGACTAGACAGACAAGACTAGACAGACAAGACTAGACAGACAAGACTAGACAGACAAGACTAGACAGACAAGACTAGACAGACAAGACTAGACAGACAAGACTAGACAGACAAGACTAGACAGACAAGACTAGACAGACAAGACTAGACAGACAAGACTAGACAGACAAGACTAGACAGACAAGACTAGACAGACAAGACTAGACAGACAAGACTAGACAGACAAGACTAGACAGACAAGACTAGACAGACAAGACTAGACAGACAAGACTAGACAGACAAGACTAGACAGACAAGACTAGACAGACAAGACTAGACAGACAAGACTAGACAGACAAGACTAGACAGACAAGACTAGACAGACAAGACTAGACAGACAAGACTAGACAGACAAGACTAGACAGACAAGACTAGACAGACAAGACTAGACAGACAAGACTAGACAGACAAGACTAGACAGACAAGACTAAACAGACAAGACTAATCAAGACTGAGTTTAGACTAGACCAAGTTTTGTCATCTGTCATCGATTCAGTAGAAGCTCTCTAGCAGTCTGCCTCATTGTAGTTGAAATAGTAAACATAGTTTAACTAATAAAGAATGGCTTATTGACCTTCTTGTATAACGAGCCTTAGTGAACATTTAATATACATTTTTATGCGAAATGGGACTCCTTGTGCCTTAATTTGTTTGGTTCCCGAGATGTTTTTGAAATTTTGACACACGTCCCAGACTTTTTCTTTTCGTTAGTGAAATATTATATCCGTTATATTTAAATATTTTTCTCGTTTGTGAGGTAGAACCTCTCGTGATTTAATTTGTGTTCTTTGCCCCAAGACTTTTTAACATTTTCATTAACACGAACTTTTCGATCCTTTTCGGATCCCTCCGATATCGGTGGATCTTTTTCTGGGTGCGTCCTACCTTTAGATAAGCAAGTCACCCTAGAGAACATCTGGAATAGAGTTGCTGGTGAAAATGGTGGATAATGAGGTTGAAAATCGCTTCATGAAGATGGCCGATGTACAAAGGATGCTTCCAATCAAAACCTTGTTCAGGGGAAGGTCAAACTCTGTAATTGATACACCATGTAGCGAAGCTTTTTCTTCCCTGGAAGAACGCCAGGTAAGAAAGAGGGGACAAGACACAAGTTGTCATGAGCTACCAGTAGAAAGAAAGAAGGAGATAATAACTCGCAAAGTGATTGCAAGAGCACAAGAGTTGAAGACACTGGTTGAAGCCAGCCCGAGGGCCAAAAATGAAATTAAAAGAATAACAGAATAATTATGGGCACTGACCAGGATACTAGAGAATATTTGGACCAGCAGTGATATTACATCTACAGGGCTAGAGGAAAGTAATGCCAAATCAACCAGCTGTGCTAAAGCATGCGACGTGAGTACACAACAACAAGTTGTGTACACAAGCGAGTACACAAGTAACAGTAAGGAGGAGGAGGATCTGAAAATTTTATATCAGCAGATATATGGTGAAACAACTTCTGAAGAGTTCCAGGCAGTTGCTGAAAAGAACTGGCCACAGAATGCATATCGAAGGGTTAAAGAAAGCCACGGAAACACATTAGCCACAAACACGGAATGGGACATTGTTTGGTGTGTCGATACAAACCTTTACCTAGACCAGGAAGTACCCAAAGCTCTATCCGAGGCTTATGTCAGACCCGAATGTCAGATCGTTAAGCAAATCCAGAAAGTAGGAAATGTAATCTACCAGAGACACAGAATGTGTACGCCAGACCAAAACGCGCAGATTACTGACTCTTTACGATACATATTCCAAATGGTAACAAAAGAGGCGATAAAAGAACCAGTAGACCCAAAGAACATATTCGACTGCTTACAGCAAGTGAAAGCCATTAGCAACAAAAATGGCAGGAGGAAACTGGCGTTACATAGACCCACTAAATTGGACTGGCAGGCCAAAAAGAAGATGGTAGAAAATGTGTTTGCTAAAACCGACATAGAGGTGAGAGTAGATTACCCAAAAGATCTCTTAGCCATAAATAATGAGCCGCAGCAGGACCAAAATCAGGACGGCAAATGGTCTGAAGTCCTAAAAAGAGGAAATACAAATAAAGAGGAGATAGTAAAAAATACAGTGAGTCGTGAAAGAAATAAAAACTCAGAGGCTGTATTTATAAAAGCAGAGGGTCATACATATGCTGACCTCCTTGAAATGGTTCGATCAGAGGTTGACACAGAAACCACAGGTGCCGTGATTACTACAGCAAGGAGAGTCAAATCAGGAGAACTCCTACTGGAAATAAAAGGGGGCAATGCACAAAGGCTAACATAGGACATTACAAGAAAGTGCCCGACCGCCGAAGTCTGCCATAGTTATACTTCACATAAAAGACTTGGATGCAGCAACAACACATGAGGAGATAATAAGAGCAGTAAGAGAGAAATTAGGATTAAGAATTAGGGTGAAAACCAAATCGCAACAATCGCGATTCCCAAGTCCCAGCTGCCACGCTAGTAGAAAGGGGTAGAATAAGAATAGGCATGGTAAAGTGCAGGATCCAGGAGCGAGTTACTGTCCTTAAATGCTACAGATGCTGGCAAACAGAACACTTTGCCCAGCAATGTAATGGACTGGACGGGCAAACACTATGCCGCAGATGCGGGCAAGAGGGCCATAAAATTGCAAAGAGGAGGAGTATTGCCCCATCTGTGAAGTGAGGGGCCACAGGGCGGATACGGGAAAGTGTCCATCGTTCCAGAAGGCGCTATCGGAGGCAAGGCGAAACTTAAATAATCGAAATGCTTAACATCCTACAGCTAAACGCGATGTGGTGCATACTTATCATTGAACCGAACAGGAAGGAAGCTGTTTAATACAGGCGGGTGATTCGAGGAAGCACAAAAAAATGCAGCAATCAAAATTATAAACAAAAACGTGTGTGTTCAGGATAGTGGAAAGAGGACAGGCTTTGTGTGGGTCGAGTTCGACCGACACGTGCACGCATCTTTAAGTTTATAGTTTTAAGTCAAATTAACCAGGGGTGTAATCACGAGCCCATAGGGCTGAAGCGGGATCCAACGTCTGGAAGACAACAATTTTAAGGGAATCCCTCCACTTACTATCCCCATTTCCTCCATTAAAAAAGGCGCCGGAAGGACGATCACACGTGGCGGAGACGCGACTAGCCCTAACAGGTAAGTGATTAGACCAGCCCTGTTTTAAAACTGGAAAATTTTGATTTTCGTGAGACACGGTCCAAACAATAGCTGTTATTTCTCTGCCAACAGCAGCCTCCAACAGTTTGAAATATCACTGACTGATATAAGAGACAGTGTAAGAGCTCAAAAGAAACCATCATTGATAGCAGGCAACTTCAACGCCAAATCTCCTTACTGGGGAAGTCCGGCAATGGATGCAAGAGGTGACCTGGTCATGGACTGGTTAGCTGAACTGGACTTACTTATACAAAATGCTGGTGATACTCCTACATTCGAACGAAGAGTCCATGTCTATCCTAGACCTCACTCTTACCACGGACCAACTTATGGTTTACAACTGGCAAGTACTGGACAGAGAAACACTTAGTGATCATAGACACATCTTCTATAAGCTGCAGAGCCAAAGTAAAAACTGCGTAAATCTACAAACGACATATAAGCGATGGTCAACTAAATCCTTGAAGGAGGATAAGCTAATCCGTCAACTAAAAATTGAAGTAGCAAAAACCTCTGAAAACACAGTAGAGGAAATGGTATCTATGATCACTAGAGTGTGTAATGCGACGCTACCAACAAAAAGAAATGCTACCAGGAAACGACAAACATATTGGTGGAGTGAAGATATTGCCAACCTAAGGAAAGTATGAGTTTCAACGAGACGGCAACTCCCAAAGAAAGACAAGAAAAACTTAGATGCATGCACCAAAGAACAGCTCAGAGGTGCATATTCTCAATCTAAAAACGCTCTCAACAGAGTAATTAACAAATCAGAAAGTGAACACTAGGCTACCGACCGCAACTGAAGCACCAGCTCCCGCTGCAAAGCCTCATCACAATCAGCAAACAGCTTCACTTTGGACAAGATCTGGATGTGGATGTTTATCGCGATGTCCGTTTTCATCTTGTAAGGAAGGCAATCCATAATCGTATTTTCATCTGAAAAAGGAAACCGAAAGGATTTTTCATCTTTGAGCATGATTTTAGTTACATAAAGTGTATTGAGTCTCCAAAGTGTAATTAAACCACAATTGAACCCTCCTCTGCATATCCTGGGGCAATTTGAGCCTGCGCATATACTCCAAAGTCTCATCCACCAGCTTCCTATACTCCGTTTGTGACCTGGTAGCCGTCGCAATGATATCCCTGATCTGCCCGATGAGCAGAGCAAACACAAACACCCCATCAGCCACGAGAACGTCATGAACATGAACTCGATCTCCTGCGTCGGCTTCGGATTCTTCCCGATCGACGTTGCCGTCTTCGTCGCGTAGAAACACTTGATGTACGCGTTGCCCTTGCCGTTGAAAACGGAATTGTTGCTGCCGATCCCCTCCCACGCGGAAAAATCGTAGTAAGCGCAGGCTTCCTAGGTCTAGGCTTCCTTCAAGTGGATCAAGTAAATTATGTAGAGCAGAGTGCGTGCAATGCGGACGGACGATGTGTGGGGACGCGATCAGCTTATCCACCGGGTTGAAGAAGCCCCAGAACGTGTGCCACTCGAAAAAGCGTGGGAAGCGGAGTATCACCATCTCAGCTCCGAAAGTAATGTAAAGCAGATCTAGTGGGAACCATCTCAGGTCCGAAAATAATGTAAAGGATATTTAGTGGGAGCATTGATATTATATCCAGCTAAATATAAAACGAAGTATAATTATTAAAGGCATAATTTAAAATTTCTTTTAATGTCACCTTAAAGTTTCTCTTTCTGAGACAATGTTGTTTGGTGAAATTGATGTCTTCCATCCAGAATCCCTCGCTCAAGAACATGATCCTGGGCTGTATCAGAACGATATCAAGCAGATAAATAAAGTCCGCGAAGTATTCACAGAGCCCTGTTATTCGCAGTCTGATACGGAAAGGTGCTCCTCAAAGGTATCACCCAAGAATTGCACAGAGCGGTGCAGGAAAAAATGTGCAGGAAAATTGACGACGACACCTGGGGCGATGCTTATGCAATAGCCACTAGAAACCTGAAATCAGAACAACCAATTACAAAAATACCCCTGGAAAAATAGAAGAGTTGGTTGACAAACTATTCCCTATCCATCAAGAACCAAGGTGGAAGCAGCGTCAGGTAACGGAGATAGTACAATTAACACAGGACGAACTTAAAATGGCCTGTGAGCGCCTCAATGGCGGCAGAATCCCAGGATCAGACGGAATTCCACCAGAGGTACTAAAAATTATGTATGTTCTTGGAGTAATGAACAACCTACTAAAAGAAGGTAACTTTCCAGTACAATGGAAAAAGGCTAAACTATTCCTTCTGAGAAAATGTGATAAGCTCCTTAATGAAGCTTCTTCGTACAGGCCACTATGTCTACTAGACGTCCCAGGTAAACTGCTTGAGCAACTGCTAGTAGACCGGGTCAAAAGAGCGCTTCGAACTGGGACTGATCTCTCTGAAAAGCAATATGGATTCATAGAAGGAAAATCCACTACCGACGCCATTAAGAAGGTCATTGAAACTGCAGAGCAAGCACACGAAGAAACAGAAAAATCTGTGCCCTGGTAACACTTGACGTGCGATACGCATTTAATTCGGCTTGTTGGCAAAACATTCTCGACGAGACGATTTTACGAGGTTTCCCCCATACCTATTACGTATGATACGCAGCTACCTGTCTGAGAGGTAAATTATTATGGAAGGGGACAATAAATTAGTGGAGCGCGAGGTCTACAGCTGTGTTCCACAGGGCTCAGTCATGGGCCCTACAATGTGGAACATTGTATATGATGGAGTGCTACGCCTTAAACTCCCGGAAGGGGTAGAGAGTGTCGGTTTCGCGGACGACCTTGCTCTCGTGGTTTGTGGGAAAAGGAATTAGAGTCTAAAACAAATGAAGCTATAAAAATAATGGATGAGTGGATGGTAGGGAAGCAACTGCAGTTGGCCTCTGAGAAAATGGAGGCTGTAAGAGAAGGGAGCAGCAATTTCTTTCGAAATAAGGAACCTTACAATCACCCCAAAAGCTTATTTATAATACCTAGGTGTTGTAATCGACAAGAGCATATCTTTCAAGCAGCATATTAGTAAAGCTTGCGACAAAGCGCTAAACACTGCAGAGACTCATGCCAAATGTATGGGGACCCAGAAGTAGTAAGCGGAGACTTTTGTGCTCGTTTGTCTACTCTGCTATGCTATATGGAGCCCCGATATGGGCAAAGGCAATGAAGACAAAAACCTTTAGAGATAAGCTGGCATCGGTACAGCGGAAGCTAGCACTGAGAGTGTGCAGCGCGTACTGAACAGTGTTCCGCTCGAGTGATCGATGGAATTATTCCAATTGAATTAATGGCACGTGAGAGATTAGACATATACAGGATGCAACGAAACGACGACAAACGGACAAGGCTTGAAAGGAAAAAAAAACCGGCCAAGTGCGAGTTGTGACTCGCGCACCGAGGGTTCCGTACAAACTTGTAAGTAAGGTATCTTTTTTTTGTGGAGGACGTAGCAAGCACATTCAGTTAACTTGACAAGTGGCCCTCCTGAAATCACGACCATCTTAGTACCGCTCGAAGCATAACCTCAAGATGTTGCTGTCGTACGATGGAATTCTACCCTATATTTTATTACCATACATCCCCCATTCACTATGAGTGTTTAGGGGTTCTGGAACTTCACTATTTGTTTTTACTGCTCAATTTTGCCTGTATGCCTATATACCCTGTATAAAGGTATACAGGATATTTTTTTAAATAACGCGAATATTTTTAAACTTATAAAAAGAAAACTTTATTTTATATTCACTAGCTTATATTACGATCTAACTATTTCTAGATCTAATATAAACTAATGTATTAACTATTTCTAGATCTATTTCGATACTCTTAACATTCAGTTGTTCAATTGGCTGCTTTTGGGCAATTGACTACCAAAAAATATAGGGCGTACGTGATTTAAGTATATGTAGATTATAAAGAAAAATATATATAGACGATAATATATAGACGAAATATAATATATACAAGATGTTACGGGACTTGAGTATGTCGCATGTCGGTTATAAACAATCAAAATTTAGACAATATATACCCTGTATATATTATGTATATAGAGCGTACGTGATGAATTGCATAACGAATATAAACAAAGAAAATTCAGAATAAACAGCTTGGTGCCAACACATACTTTTAACCTTCGGACCTAACCGAGTGGGACCTAACTGTATGCAACCCATATGCTTCCGGAGCCTGACAATACCACTACGACAACATTAGTGTATTTTCATAAGTTTCTAATAGTAAATTCGCATTTTTCTTGTAATTAAACTACATATTTACGGTTTTCAGATTTTTTCCTTTACATATGCTGTAAGACGCCGCTTCTTGCCAAATTTCATGCTTCTAGGTCAATTGGAAGTACCCTATATATATATAGGTTTTGATTCCCTTGTGAAATCGCAAAATATGCGACTTTTTAATTTTTTCACAGCTGAAAGAGACCGTAGACCCGAGTATTTGATACAAATTTCAACTTGTTACCTCTACGCGTTCCTGAGAAAAGTTGTCTTGACAGACAGACAGACAGACGGACAACAAAGCGATCCAATAAGGGTTCCGTTTTCGGTACGGAACCCCAAAATGCGGCAAAATCTAAATCATAGGAAGAATGGAAAAAATCCTGGGACACAAACGAACAATGGACAAGTAAATGAATTAGGGATGTGAAAATTTGGACGACGAGGAAACACGGCGAAGTAAACTACTATGTAACCCAGGTACTTAGTGGCCACGGGTGCTATAGGGATTACCTCCATAGGATTGGTAAAGCAACCGACAGTCTCTGCGAATACTGCGGAGAGGAGGACGGTGTTGCTCACACCATCTTCGAGTGCAACAGGAGGCATGTGGAGCGCGAAAAAATAACAAAATAGGGTCCATCCAGCAACGATGGTACAATACATGTTCGAGTCCGAAGAACAGTGGCAAGTGATGGATAGTATAATATATAATATCATGTCACAGAAATTATGCGGCGGAAGGGCTCGGCAGAAAACAGAAGCAAACAAATATAGGACTATACAACGCCATCCCGAAGAAATGCGAAGAGCGGTTCCGAGATGTGCGCGATGCAGAGGGTCGACATATGTTATCCAGCACCATATTTATGCATGTTGTGTTTTAATAAATGTGGAACCTTCAAAAAGACTAGACTAGACAAATCTAGACTAGAACGCCAAGTTAAGTTTGTTTAATATCATATATTAAATATAAACTCTATTTAGTTATCTATTTTATATATCTGAAAGTGTTTTATAACGTGTTGTCGTTATCTATATCAAGTCCATCGCTTGTTATCGATTAGTTTAGGGCCTGTCGCTATGGTAACAGTGGTGGCAAGTCGTATTGGATTTAGTGTGCGAGTGCAGTGGTCATGCGAATGTCACGAGAAAGATTCCTGGCGTAGACATGGAAAAGATTTACCGACTTAAAAAGGTACGGGATGCAGTGGGCGGCGGCGGCGAGTGTCCGCTCGGAGGTGATTGCGTCTGTTTATTTTTAGAGAATGGTTTATCCGGAAATGTTGAATCTAGACCAAGTGTCGCGGAAAGAGTCCGCCAATTCGAACACGTCGTGGGTTAGTGAGCACAGCGATGTCTCCGCAAACGAGAGCAGAGTTTTCGACGACGTCAAATCATCCTCCTCGGCCAGTTCAACTATTTCCTTGTAAGATTCAAATAATAAAACCAATAATACATGGATACAATGAGAATCTAATTAGAATCTAGATATAGCTTTAATTTGCTTTATAAATGGAGTGAGAATCGCCAGTTCATGACAATCTAATCAAAGTCATCTAATCATACATTTTAATTTGCTAAATATTTTTAGGGGTGAGAATCGTCAGTTCATCCAAGATAGAATCCGGCATTTGGTAGACGCGTTCACTAACCGTGCGAACGCAACCCGCGAAAGGATCCAAATCCCGCAGACCCCTTCTTCAATCAGCAGCCACGAGACGCTCGAGCCCCCGCCGCTGAAGATCCAACCGCCGCCGGCCGAAAAACTCCCGGCAAAGTCCCCCGAACAACCCATCAATCCGGTTGACCCAACCACGAAGCCGCGTAATTTGGCCTCTTACCTGAAGCACGTTTACGCGAAGAAGGTGATTGATCCGCAAGGGATGATCTACGTCGTTTGGATGTTTATCGCGGCGTCCGCCGTTTTGTACAACTCTTGGGTGATACCTTTGCGGAGCACCTTTCCATACCAGACGGCGAATAACCGGGCTCTGTGGATGTTCTTCGATTACTTTGCGGACTTTATTTATCTGCTTGATATCGTGCTGATACAGCCCAGGATCATGTTCTTGAGCGAGGGATTCTGGATGAAGGACATCAATTTCACCAAACAAAATTATCTAAGGAAGCGAAACTTTAAGGTGATATTAAAAGAAATTTTAAATTTAATAATTAAACCTTGTTTTGTGTTTAGCTGGATATACTATCAATGCTCCCACTAGATCTCCTTTACATTATTTTCGGACCTGAGATGGTGATACTCCGCTTCCCACGCTTCTTCAAGCTGCACACGTTCTGGGGCTTCTTCAATCTGGTGGATAAACTGATCGCGTCCCCGCATATAATCCGCATCGCACGCACTTTGCTGTATATGATGTACTTGATACATTTGAACGCCTGCGCTTACTACGCTTTTTCTGCGTGGGAGGGGATCGGCAGCAACAATTTCGTTTTCAACGGCAAGGGCAACGCGTACATCAAGTGTTTCTACTTCGCGACGAAGACGGCGACGTCGATTGGGAAGAATCCGAAGCCGACGCAGGAGATCGAGTTCATGTTCATGACGTTCTCGTGGCTTATGGGGGTATTTGTGTTTGCTCTGCTCATCGGGCAGATCAGGGATATCATTGCCACGGCCACCAGGTCGCAAACGGAGTATAGGAAGCTGGTGGATGAGACTTTGGAGTATATGCGGAGGCTAAATTTGCCTCAGGATATGCAGAGGAGGGTGCAGTTGTGGTTTAATTACACTTGGGAGACCCAACACACTTTGGGTAATTAAACTCATGTTCAAAGATGAACAATGTTTTCGGTTTTCTTTTTCAGATGAAAATACGATTATGGATTGCCTTCCTCACAAGATGAAAACGGACATCGCGATCAACGTCCACATCCAGATCTTGTCAAAAGTGAAGCTGTTTGCTGATTGTGATGAGGCTTTGCTGCGCGAGCTGGTGCTTCAGTTGCGGTCGGTGATTTATCTGCCTGGGGATATCATCTGCAAGCGGGGGGATGTGGGGAAGGAGATGTATATCATACAGTCTGGCGAGGTGCAGGTGATTGGAAAGGAGGAGGACGAGGTTTTGGCCACGTTGACTGAAGGTTCGGTTTTTGGGGAGATTAGTTTGCTAGGGATTGCTGGTATGAATAGGCGGACGGCAGACGTCAGGTATGTAGAGAAAGTTTGACTTTTTCATAGTTGAAATTTTTTGTGCGCATGTGTCAATTTCCGCCATGTTTTGCCCGAACTTTTTGACGTATAACCTTATTATTTGCCCGAAACTTTCATATTCCCGCCTTTCAAACTTCCCGGCGGATGCGCATGCGCTTGATTAACCGTAAAAAGGTCTATTGTTTTGGTTTTTGTTAAATTTTTATTTGCATTTAAATCAACGATGCTTGTTTTTTGCACAAATTTTTAGTCGGATTTTGACAGCTTTTCGCGTTTTTTGTGTTTTTCGTGCATGCAAATTTTGCTTTTTGTGTTTTGCAAGCCAAGGTAAGTAAAATCCAATAATTTTGTAAATAGAAAATGAAATGAAGTGTCGACGATGTGTTGGTAATGCGTCAACGAAGTGTCGTCTAAGTACAAGGGAAGTGTTTTTTGGTAAAAAAGTGCAGCGAAGCCTCGCAGTTCAAATTTCAATTTTTTTGTGTGTCTTTTTAATATTTTTTTATTTTTTTATGTATAAGTGTCGTCGAAGTGTCGGGTGAGTATTGACACTTGACGTGCTGCCCGACACTTCGTTAGGCTAAGAAACAATTTGTTGCAGTTCGGCGACACTTCATACGACATTTATTTAGTGTCGGATAAGTATTGACATTTGTGCTGCTCGGCACTTCGTTAGCCTCAGAAACACTTTGTTGCAATTCGACGACACTTCATACGCCATATAATTAGTGTCGGGTATGTTGCATTTGTGCTTCTCGACACTTCGTTAGCCTCGGAAACACTTTGTTGCACTTCGACGACACTTCATATATTTATTTAGTGTCGGATAAATTTTGACATTTGTGCTACTCGACACTTCGTTAGCCTCGGAAACACTTTGTTGCACTTCGATGACACTTCATACAACATTTATTTAGTGTCGGATAAGTATTGACATTCGTGCTGCCCAACACTTCCTTAGCCTCGGAAACACTTTGTTGCACTTCGACGACACTTCATTCGACATTTATTTAATTTAATGGACAAAGGAAACTATTTTTGTTATTTTTAGATCTCATGGTTATTCGAATCTGTTTGTGTTGAGTAAGGCCGATTTGAACGCGGCGTTGTCGCATTATCCGGAAGCTCAAGATTTGTTAAACCGGAAGGCTAAAGGACTCATGAAGAAGAACGAGGATATTGAACGCCGGCGACAAGCGTTGATAGTGATAAATAATCCGACGCCTGCGGCGCCTCAGGCCAAGCTGATCAACACCGTTCTGCAAGTGCTGCCGAAGGATTCCAACACGAATAAGTTGTTGAGGTACGGGTCGAGGAACCGGGCGAGGAAGGCGGTGAAGAACGGGAGGAGCTTGCCGTCGGTGAGGGATATGAGTTCGTGGGGGGATGAAGATGGGACGTTCCAGACTAGGGCCACCGTGCACAGGTCCATGAGTTAGGTTAGGTTCTTGGTTTTGTTAAATTTCAGTATTAAGTCAAAAAGTATTATAGATGGTAATAAAGATTTAAATTTTTGTTCTTGTGTTTTTGTAAAACCATTTGCAGGATTAGATTTATTTGTGATAATCCTACTAAGGTTTAGCTACGATTTTAGGTCATCTGCACGTACATGGATAGATGGGAGATGGACCAAAAGACTCCTGGGATGGAGCTGCTCATGGTCTCCAGCCCAGGAGTCTCTTGGAGAAACAGAGGAAGACCTCCACAAAGTGGACTGAAGATGATGGTGGACTCGTCGTCGTCTTTGGGATTTCTTCGTTGCCGAAGATCCTTCCCTCATTGCCATCGCCGCCTCCGCGCATGGGCCTGTTGATGGCTTCAGAGACCGATGCGAGATCGGATGGTACGTTGGCATTGAGCACGTACAAATGTCTCAATGTCGCCTGATCTTATGGCGGTGTTGCGTGTATGTAGTTTGTTGGTGAAGAAGGGGTAAGGATAGTTGATGGTGAATGAGGGTGACTGTGCACAGAGTAACAGGGGATTACTCTGTGCCTGCTGCACAGGTACAGGTCTACCTAGAGTAAGTAACCCTACTAGCCCTACCTAGACCCCAACAATCTTCAGCTTGTAGGGATCATTTTTTCCGCTGGGATTACATCATATGGTAGATCGATAGATCTACTGGGATTACATCACATGGTTATTCAAATCTATTTTCTCCGCCTCTACTATCTCCGGTGGTAATAAAAGTGTCCCACATTTTTGATACCTTGATGATACTACTTGGATGAGCATTTTGTTTACTTTAATTTATATTGAGACAAGAGCAGCTACTGATCAGAATGTAGATGGATATATGGCAGATGAACCAAGAGACTCCTGGGCTGGAGCTGCTCATGGTCTCCAGCCCAGGAGTCTCTTGGCGAAACAGAGGAAGCCCCACAAGGTGGACTGATGATGATGATGGTGGACTCTTCATCGTCGTTGGGATTTTTTCGTTGCCGAAGATCCTTCCCTCATTGCCATTGCCGCTTCCGCTCATCATGGGCTTGTTGGTGGTTCCAGAGACCGATGCGAGATCGGATGGTACCTTGGCATTGAGCCCATACAAATGTCTCGATGCCGCCTGATCTTATGGTAATGTTACGTGTATGTAGTTTGTTGGCGAAGAAGGGGTGGGAATGGCTGATGATGAATGAGAGTGACTGTGCACAGTGTAACAGGGGATTACCCTGTGTCTGCTGCACAGGTACAGGTCTACCTAGAGAAGGTAACCCTACTAGCCCTACCTAGAACCCCAAACACTCTTCAGCTTGCAGGTTCCCCGCTGGGATCACACCATATGGTAAATCGGTAGATAGATAGATCACATCACATGGTTATTCAAATATACTATCTCCATCTCTACTATCTCCGGTGGTATTAAAAGTGTCCCACCTTTTTGGCACTTTGATGACACTAAGAGACTCCGGGGATGGAGCTGCTCATGGTCTCCAGCCCAGGAGTCTCTTGGCGAAACAGAGGAAGACCCCTACAAGGTGGACTGATGATGATGATGGTGGACTTGTCGTCGTCGTTGAGATTTCTTCGTTGCCGAAGATCCTTCCCTCATTGCCATCGACGCCTCCGCTCATGGGCCTGTTGGTATCTCCAGAGACCGATGCGAGATCGGATGGTACGTTGGCATTGAGAACATACAAACGTATCGATGCCGCCTGAAGAAGGGGTGGGGATGGCTGATGATGAATGAGGGTGACTGTGTAAAGTGTACCAGGAGATTACTCTGTGCCTGTTGCACAGGTACAGGTGTACATAGAGTAGGTAACCCTACTTGCAATACCTAGATCCCCTATGACTCTTCAGCTTGCAATTTTCCATCACATGGTGTCCCACCTTTTTGATACCTTAGTGATACTAATTGGATGAGTATTTTGTTTACTTTAATTTATATTAAGACAAGTGCAGCCACTGATCAGCATGTAGATGGATAGATGGGAGATGTACCAAGAGACTCCTGGGGTGAAGCTGCTCATGGTCTCCAGCCCAGGAGTCTCTTGGCGAAACAAAGGAAGACTCCATAAGGTGAACTTATGATGATGATGGTGGACTCGTCGTCGTCGTTGGGATTTCTTCGTTGCCAAAGATCCTTGACCTCATTGCAATCACCGCCTCCGCTCATGGGCCTGTTGGTGGCTCCAGAGACCGATGCGAGATCGGATGGTACGTTGGCATTGAGAACATACAAATGTCTCGATGCCGCCTGATCTTATGGTGGTGTTGCGTGTATGTAGTTTGCTGGTGAAGAAGGGGTGGGGATGGCTGATGATGAATGAGGGTGACTGTGCACAGCGTAACAGGAGATTACTCTGTGCCTGTTGCACAGGTACAGGCCTATGTCTAGCAGTAGACGGAACGGGTTGGTTGATGATGATGATTCAGTCAACCTTCAAGTTCTTTTGAAAATGGAAAAAATTTGAAAATCTTCGAACGAAAATTAGAAAGATCAACGATCGGAATAACCCTACACCACTATACTACCAATGAGGACCTATGGAGGAAAACTAAAGTGGCAGACGTTATCGAGTGTATAAATAAACTGAAACGGAGATGGGCTGGCCTCGTGTATCGAATGAAGGACGAACGATGGACGAAGAAAATATTAGAATGGAGACCAAGAGCCGATAAGCGTGCCAGAGGAAGACCACTGACACGTTAGACCGATGACCTAAAAAGGATCGCAAACAGAAGACGATTAAGTGTTATGGAGGAGGCCTATGTACAGCAGTGGACGGAACGGGTTGGTTGATGATGATGATTCAGTCAACGCTCATGGGCCTGTTGGTGGTTCCAGAGACCGATGCGAGATCGGATAGTACGTTGGAATTGAAGACATACAAATGTCTCGATGCCGCCTGATCTTATGGTGATATCTTATAACTAAACTCAAATGGAAATGAAGGACGAAAGATGGACGAATAAAATATTAGAGTGAAGACCAAGAGCCGATAAGGAAGACCACCGACACGTTGGACCGATGATCTAAAAAGGATCGCAAACTGAAGACGATGAAGTGTTGTGGAGGAGGCCTATGTCCAGCAGTGGACGAAACAGGCTGGTTGATGATGATGATGATTCAGTGAACCTTCAAGTTCTTTTAAAAATGGAAAAACTTTGAAAACCTTCAAGTTCGATTGAACAAAGGATTGCTTGTGTAGCGCTTACTGCTACCTGAAGCCTTACATTTTTTATGAATTCGACGCACAATTTTAACTTAAAAATCAAAGAAATTTTTTTCTGCAAAACATTTTTCATTTACTTTACAAAATACAATTTCGCCACAAACAATCCAAAACCACCTAAACATCCTCCGGCCTTTCCTCCAAATACAAGATCATCTGACTCACGATGCTTTGCAAAACCTCCGGCGACAGATTCGCCTTGACCTCGTCCGGAAAGTTATTGTAAGAAATCTTGGACGAAATCCGCGTGAACTCGTTCTCCGACTCGGACTCGTCCTCCATACAAACACTCAGCTTGGACTGTTGCTGCCTAACCCTCCCCCGGACGTTCTTCCTCTTCACCGGAATCGACTCGATATCAGAATCCATCGAATACACCGAACTGAAAGTTTCAAGGTTATCGAAATGATAGATTTGATCGAAGCTACTCAGACTGCTACGACTCCGAAAATTTTGAGAATTCTTTAAGGAAAAACTGTTTAAGCTAGGCAAAACCTTAAGCAAGTCTCTATCCGGTTGACTGGCTCTAGCTTTAATATTCTTAGTCCAATCGCTGGCCAAACTAAAACTTGAACTGCACTCTTTCTCAGACAAAACTGAAATTTCTTCCTTGTGCTCTGTTTCGGTGCTTAAAACGTTCTTATTTTTCTTGAACAAGTTAAACCTTGTCTTCTTTTCCGCTTGGAAGCTTTTTTTGGATTTGGAGCGGAAGATTCGCGAAAAACAGAGCTTCGGTTTCTTGGGCGTTGGCAGGATTTGTTGCGTGGATAAAGCGCTTTTCGGCATGCAAATCTCGCTCTGTTTGATCCCATCGAACTTCTCGATGTTCTTCAGCCTAATGTAAAATCTTTCTTTATCTCCGCCTCTTCGAGTTTCGAACAGCAACATATCGGAAAACATCCGTTTCTTCTCGTCCTTATCATCTTCTTCCTGGCCTAGTTTTCGTTTCAGGTGCTTCTGCAGGAAGACCATGCTGGCTACGAGGAAGAGGCTCTCGTCATTCTGCGCCGAGAGACCGTCGTCGACGTTGAGGTGCTTGTCGCTGATCTTGGTGCCCAGGAGCTCGGAAACTGAAGGGATTACGTGACATAGGGAATTTCTTTGCTTCATTTTCTCGGCGTGGGGATTTTGAAAGCGACTAAATTGACGTGAGGTGTCATTTCGGTTCAATGTTTCATTTGAAGTGGTGACGTTCACTTTCTTTGATTTTTCAAAAGGATTTGTCAAAGTTTCATCTTAAAATTTTTCGAATTTTGAAAATGAACATTTCAGGCCTCATTTCTAACCATTTCTTCCAGTCTTGGAGCTCTCGCATCCAGGCTCCCTCTGTTCTCTTGATATCATCAGTCCACCTTGTGGGGGGTCTTCCTTTGTTTCGTCAAGAGACTCCTGGAGACCCTGAGCAGATTCACCCCAGGAGTCCATTTCTCATCTATCCATCTACATTCTGATCAGTGGTTGCACTTGTCTCAATATAAATTAAAGCAAATAAAATACTCATCCAATTTGTATCAAAAAGGTGGGACACTTTTAATACCACCGGATATAGTAGAGTCGGAGACAGTAAATTTGAATAACCATGTGATTTCATCTATTTATCTACCGATCTACCATGTGATGTGATCCCAGCGGGACACCTGGTCAGTAAGCTGAAGAATGTTAGGGGCTCTAGGTAGGGTTACATACTCTAGGTATATAGCACTCCATCGTCTTCTGTTTGCGATACTTTTTAGGTCATCGGTCTAGCGTGTCGGTGGTCTTCCTCTGGTAGACTTATCGGCTCTAATATTTTCTTCGTCCATCTTTCGTTCTTCATTCGACCCACGTGGGTCGATGGGTAAATTGTCACCCTTTATTTTCGCAATGTAGGAATATTGCCAATTTTGTTTTTCTTAGTGTCAAAATATTTTTGACATATTTCCAGTAAATTTTTAGAAGTAAAGATGGAAGCGGAAGATGGGAACGTTGAGACGGGACAAAGATCAAAACCGCCGGTGCCAATAAAGCGGAATCGCCAAATCATCCGGAAGCCCATAAAATTCGACCGCTTGGAGAAGAATTACTGGAGCACCCAGTATTACTACCTTTACTGCATTCTGATCGGGAACGGGGTGGATGGAATCCCGATATCTTTCCGTTTCGCTTTGGACATTTCTGGCGGTATTTTCCCCAAATTTTGCCCAAATTTGCTGTAAAGTTTAACTTTTTTGCAGCCTTTTATATCCTGGTATTGGTCGTGTTTTCCTTCATCTTTACCATTCCCATCATTTACATGGAGATTTTCTTGGGGAAATATACTGGACTCACCAATGGCCAAATGTATAGGATGGTCCCATTATTTTTTGGTAAGAAACATTTGAAATTTGCTTCCAGAACATCTGAAGGTGCGGGAACCGATCCCGTTATTAGTAAACGGGCCAATCTCCACAAGGTTTCAACCATAAACATATTAAAGACTTTATAGACTAAATCTAAATTATAGTTGAAATTTACTTTCATTTGGGTCAATCGCCAAGGGTCCCAGGTCAATTTGGATATAGACTCAGTGTTTGGACCCTGTCTCACGAAAATCAAAATTTTCAAAAGTTTTAAAAACAGGGCTACGATTATGCTTCGATTGCGTGAAGCGTAGAGACAAGAATCGAAGCACGAACGAAGCTCGACCGACACGTGCACGCATCTTTAAGTTTCTAGTTTTAAGTCAAATTAACCAGGGGTGTAATCACGAGCCCAAAGGGCTGAAGCGGCATCCAACGTCTGGAAGACAACAATTTTAAGGGAACCCCTCCACTTACTATCCCCATTTCCTCCCTTAAAAAAGGCGCCGGAAGGACGATCACACGTGGCGGAGATGCGAGCAGCCATAACAGGTAAGTGATTAGATCACAGGTAGATAGGTAGTGATAGAACAGGTAAGTGATCTCGGTCTAATCACTTACCTGTTAGTGCTGCTCGCGTCTCCCCCACGTGTGATCGTCCTTCCGGCGCCTTTTTTAAGGGAGGAAATTGTGATAGTAAGTGGAGGGATTTTCTTAAAATTGTTGTCTTCCAGACGTTGGATGCCACTTCAGCCCTTTGGGCTCGTGATTACACCCCTGCTTAATTTGACTTAAAACGAGAAACTTAAAGGTGCGTGCACGTGTCGGTCGAGCTTCGTTCGCGCTTCGATAATTACGCTTCACGCACTCGAAGCATACTCGCCTAAATCATATAAAGTAAATCGCGCGATTTCGGCCCAGGTCGATACACCTTTCCCCTTCTGTTAATCGGTGCCGAAATCGATTCAAATGTTGGATTAAAAATACAGATTTATTAAAATTGGCGCGAACACCTAGGTCAATCTGACTTGTCAGCCCAGGTCAATTTGGATCTAGACTCAGGTCAATCTGTCTGGTCGATCCAAGTCAATTTGGATATAGACTCAGGTCAATCTGCCTGGTAAGCCCAGGTCAACTTGGAAATAGACTCAGGTCAATCTGCCTGGTCAGCTCAGGTCAATTTGCTTATAGACTCAGGTCAATCTGCCTGGTCAGCCCAGGTCAGTTTGGATATAGACTTAGGTCAATCTGCCTGGTAAGCCCAGGTCAATTTGGAAATAGACTCAGGTCAATCTGCCTGGTCAGCTCAGGTCAATTTGCTTATAGACTCAGGTCAATCTGCCTGGTCAGCCCAGGTCAATTTGGATCTAGACTCAGGTCAATCTGCCTGGTCAGCCCAGGTCAATTTCTATATAGACTCATTTCAATCTGTCTGGTCAGCCCAGGTCAATTTGTATATAGACTCAGCTGTTAAACTAGATTACAACTTACAACACATTTCAAGGTTATTGTGCTTTGATGTTCATGATGAACATGTTTCACACGCCGACCGTGGCGAACGACACCAGTGCCTTTTTCATATCGGCGATGCAGTTCGCGATCAACGAGAAACACATGATCAAGTGTCCGGCCGGCGCTGTGGACTGTTACAGCGAGCCGCTGAAGAACGTCAGCAGTGCCGACTGCCAGCCCGCCTTCTACGGCATCAACTGCTCCGGCCGCACGTACAGATACGTCTCGCAATATTTATTTTGGTAATCATTAAACTCCTAATTAAACTCTGACATTCTTAATCTCTCTGAATCTCAAATTACAAGTCTGCATGTAATTTGAACAGTGCTAGACTAATTGTATGCTAATTAGTGTAAATCATTGTAGGAGTCAATCGAAAAACGAAATGGTTGCGAGTTCTTACGCCTTGTGGCAGAGCGTCGTCTCGAACATAATAACGTGGTGTGCGACCATCGGACTGTGCATCGGTGGGATTAGATTGATTGGAATGGTAAATGTGAAACGGCAAAAACTTGCGGTGTTGCTTCTATCATAGCCGTTTCAGATGATGCGACTTAGTTTCATACTGAACTTCGTGATCTACACGACTATATTCGTCATGGGAATGGCGGCCAAAGGCAGCATGAATGGACTGGTCAACTTGGTGCAGTTTCGCATAGATAGTGTCCAAATTTCAGAAGTAATTTTAGCTTAAAGCATTTAGCATTTAAGCATTTTTAGCTTTAAAGAAAAAGCGCGTGTAGTTTCGCATAGATAGTCTCCAAATTTCCGAAGCAATTTTGGCTTAATGCATTAAGGCACTTGCGATAGCAGTATTTTGAACCGGAAAATTTGCAAATTTAGACAGATTTCTAAAATTTATCCCAAACGCGCGGCCGTTTACTTTATAGGTCGATTCCCATATACGCAACACTCAGCTACGCGACGTCGCGCGACATCGCCTGTCAAATAATTATTAAATTGTTTTAAATGGGCACGTTCTCACTAATGGCTATTCTCATATACGCGACACTCAGTTACGCGACGTCACGCGACATCGCCTGTCAAATAATGATTACATTGTTTTAAATGGGCACGTTCTTACATTGGCTATTCTCATATACGCGACACTCAGCTACGCGACGTCAGGCGACATCGCCTGTCAAATAATGATTACATTGTTTTAAATGGGCACGTTCTCACATTGGCTATTCTCATATACGCGACACTCAGCTACGCGACGTCAGGCGACATCGCCTGTCAAATAATGATTCCATTGTTTTAAATGGGCACGTTCTCACAATGGCTATTCTCATATACGCGACACTCAGCTACGCGACGTCAGGCGACATCGCCTGTCAAATAATGATTACATTGTTTTAAACGGGCACGTTCTCACTATGGCTACGCGACAGATACGCGCGTGCCCTTTTAAAACAATGTAATCATTATTTATTCAATGTAATTTCATTTTTATCCGCTCGCTATACCTGAGATCGCGGGTTCAATCCCCGAACAAACCGTGAATTTTTTTTCTAGTTATCTAGATTGGATACAAACAAACGGACTATTTCAATCTGTAGACAATTTTATTATCTGCCAGATGTATTCACAAAGTTTTTCCATTTTTTTGCAAAGTTAGTCAGCATTTGCAAATTTCAAATCAAGATTATTGAACTTCAGTTTTGTGAATTATAAACTTTGTGAGACTATATCCAGTTATCTAGACTAGATATATTACAACTACTACTAACATTTTATAGATAATTTAATTATCTTCATGATTTATGCACAAACTTTCTTTGTATTGCGGCTAACTTGCCTAAAATTTACAAATTTGCCACTTGCGACTTGAAAACAAGCTAAAAATTCAATTTAGTAACATTGAAGATTTTGAGACGGTATATCTAGTTATCTAGATTAGATACAAACAAACGGACCATTTCAATGTGTAGACAATTTGATTATCTGGCAGATACATTCACAAACTTTTTCGTATTTTTGCAAAGTTAGTCAGAATTTGCAAATTTCAAATCAAGAATTGAACTTTAGTTTTGTGAAATATTAACTTTGTGAGATAATAATATCTAGTTATCTAGACTAGATATATTACAACTACCAACATTTTAGAGATAACTTAATTATCTTCATGATTTATGCACAAACTTTCTTTGTATTTTGGTTAGCTTGCCTAGAATTTGCAAATTTGCAACTAGCGACTTGAAAACAAGCTAAAAATCCAATTTAGTAACATTGAAGATTATGAAACGATATATCTAGTTATCTAGATTAGATACAAACAAACGGACCGTTTGAATCTGTAGAAAATTTCATTATCTGGTAGATATATTCACAACCTTTTTTCGTGTTTTTGCAAATTTAGTCAGAATTAGAAAATTTCAAATCAAGATTATTGAACTTCAGTTTTGTGAAATTAAATTTTGTGAGACTATATCTAGTTATCTAGACTAGATATATTACAACTACTACTAACATTTTATAGATAACTTAATTATCTTCATGATTTATGCACAAACTTTCTTTGTATTTTGGTTAACTTACCTAGAATTTGCAACTTGCGACTTGAAAACAAGCTAAAAATCCAATTTAGTAACATAGAAGATTTTGAGACGGTATATCTAGTTATCTAGATTAGATACAAACAAACAGACCATTTCAATCTGTAGGAAATTTTATTATCTGCCAGATATATTCACAAAGTTTTTCCATATTTTTGCAAAGTTAGTCAGCATTTGCAAATTTCAAATCAAGATTATTGAACTTCAGTTTTGTGAAATATAAACTTTGTGAGACTATATCTACTTATCTAGACTAGATATATTATAACTACTACTAACATTTTAGAGGTAACTTAATTATCTTCATGATTTATGCACAAACTTTCTTTGTATTTTGGTTAACTTGCCTAGAATTTGCAAATTTGAAACTTGCGACTTGAAAACAAGCTAAAAATCCAATTTAGTAACATTGAAGATTTTGAGACGGTATATCTAGTTATCTAGATTAGATACAAACAAACGGACCATTTCAATGTGTAGACAATTTCATTATCTGTCAGATATATTCACAAACTTTTTTCGTATTTTTGCAAAGTTAGTCAGAATTTGCAAATTTCAAATCAAGATTATTGAACTTCAGTTTTGTGAAATATAAATTTTTGAGACTATATCTAGTTATCTAGACTAGATATATTACAACTACTACTAACATTTTATAGATAATTTAATTATCTTCATTATTTATGCACAAATTTTCTTTATATTGCTGATAACTTGCCTAGAATTTGCAAATTTGAAACTTGCGACTTGAAAACAAGCTAAAATTCCAATTTAGTAACATTGAAGATTTTGAGACGGTATATCTAGTTATCTAGATTAGATACAAACAAACGGACCATTGTAATTTGTAGACAATTTCATTATTTGGCAGATATATTCACAAACTTTTCTCGTATTTTTGCAAAGTTAGTCGGAATTTGCAAATTTCAAATCAAGATTATTGAACTTCAGTTTTGTGAAATATAAATTTTGTGACACTATATCTAGTTATCTAGACTAGATACATTACAACTACTAATAACATTTTATAGATAACTTAATTATCTTCATGATTTATGCACAAACTTTCTTTGGATTTTGGTTATTTTGCTTAGAATTTGCAAATTTGCAACTTGCGACTTGAAAACAAGCTAAAATTTCAATTTAGTAACATTGAAGATTTTGAGACGGTATATCTAGTTATCTGGATTAGATACAAACAAACGGACCATTTCAATCTGTAGACAATTTCATTATCTGGCAGATATATTCACAAACTTTTTTCGTATTTTTGCAAAGTTAGTCAAAATTTGCAAATTTCAAATGAAGGTTATTGAACTTCAGTTTTGTGAATTATAAACCTTGTGAGACTATAGCTAGTTATCTAGACTAGATACATTACAACTACTACTAACATTTTATAGATAATTTAATTATCTTTATTATTTATGCACAAACTTTCTTGGTATTGCTGCTGACTTGCCTAAAGTTTGCAAATTTGCAACTTGCGACTTAAAAACAAGCTAAAAATCCAATTTAGTAACACTGAAGATTTTGAGACGGTATATCTAGTTATCTATATTAGATACAAACAAACGGACCATTTCAATCTGTAGACAATTTTATTATCTGCCAGATATATTCACAAAGTTTTTCCATATTTTCGCAAAGTTAGTCAGTATTTGCAAATTTAAAATCAAGATTATTGAACTTCAGTTTTGTGAATTATAAACTTTGTGAGACTATATCTAGTTATCTAGACTAGATATATTACAACTACTACTCACATTTTATAGATAACTTAATTTTCTTCATGATATATGCACAAACTTTCTTTGTATTTTGGTTAACTTGCCTAGAATTTTCAAGTTTGCAACTTGCGACTTGAAAATAAGCTAAAAATCCAATTGAGTAACATTGAAGATTTTTAAACGGTATATCTAGTTATCTAGATTAGGTACAAACAAACGGACCATTTCAATCTGTAGACAATTTCATTATCTGGCAGATACATTCACAAACTTTTTTCGTATTTTTGCAAAGTTAGTCAGAATTTGCAAATTTCAAATGAAGATTATTGAACTTCCGTTTTGTGAAATATAGACTTTGTGAGACTATATCTAGTTATCTAGACTAGATATATTACCACTACTACTAACATTTCATAGACAACTTTATTATCTTCATGATTTATGCACAAACTTTCTTTGTATTGCGGCTAACTTGCCTAAAATTTGCAAATTTGCAACTTGCGACTTGAAAACAAGCTAAAAATCCAATTTAGTAACATTGAAGATTTTGAGACGGTATATCTAGTTATCTAGATTAGATACAAGCAAACGGACCATTTCAATCTGTAGACAATTTCATTATCTGCCAAATATATTCACAAACTTTTTCCGTATTTTTGCAAAGTTAGTCAGAATTTGCAAATTTGAAATCAAGATTATTGAACTTCAGTTTTGTGAAATATAAACTTTGTGAGACTATATCTACTTATCTAGACTAGATATATTACAACAACTACTAACATTTTATAGATAACTTGATTATCTTCATGATTTATGCAAAAACTGTCTTTGTATTTTGGTTAACTTGCCTAGAATTTGCAAATTTGCAACTTGCGACTTGAAAACAAGCTAAAAATCCAATTTAGTAACATTGAAGATTTTAAGACGGTATATCTAGTTATCTATATTAGATACAAACAAACGGACCATTTCAATCTGTAGACAATTTCATTATCTGACAGATACATTCACATTTTTTTTCGTATTTTTGAAAAGTTAGTCAGAATTTGCAAATTTCAAATCAAGATTATTGAACTTCAGTTTTGTGAAATATAAACTTTGTGAGAATATATCTAGTTATCTAGACTAGATATATTACAACTACTACCAACATTTTAGAGATAACTTAATTATCTTCATGACTTATGCACAAACTTTCTTTGTATTTTGGTTAACATGCCTAAAATTTGCAAATTTGCAACTTGCGACTTGAAAACAAGCTAAAAATCCAATTTATAAACATTGAAGATTTTGAGACGGTATATCTAGTTATCTAGATTAGATACAAAGAAACGGACCATTTTAATCTGTAGACAATTTTATTATCTGCCAGATATATTCACAAAGATTTTTCTTATTTTTGCAAAGTTAGTCAGCATTTGCAAATTTCAAATCAAGATTATTGAACTTCAGTTTTGTGAAATATAAACCTTGTGAAACTATATTTAGTTATCTAGACTAGATATATTACAACTACTACTAACATTTTATAGATAATTTAATTATCTTCATGATTTATGTACAAACTTTCTTTATACTGCGGCTAACTTGCCTAGAATTTGCAAATTTGAAACTTGCGACTTGAAAACAAGCTAAAAATCCAATTTAGTAACATTGAATATTTTGAGACGGTATATCTAGTTATCTAGATTAGATACAAACAAACGGACCATTTCAATATGTAGACAATTTCATTATCTGGCAGATATATTCACAAACTTTTTTCGTATTTTGGCAAAGTTAGTCAGAATTTGCAAATTTCAAATCAAGGTTATTTAACTTCAGTTTTGTGAATTATAAATCTTGTGAGACTATATCTAGTTATCTAGACTAGATACATTACAATTACTACTAACGTTTTATAGATAATTTAATTATCTTCATGATTTATGCACAAACTTTCTTTGTATTTTGGTTAACTTGACTAGAATTTGCAAATTTTAAACTTGCGACTTGAAAACAAGCTAAAAATCCAATTTAGTAACATTGAAGATTTTGAGACGGTATATATAGTTATCTAGATTAGATACAAACAAACGGACCATTTCAATTTGTAGACAATTTTATTATCTGCCAGATATATTCACAAAGTTTTTCCATATTTTTTAAGTTAGTCAGCATTTGCAAATTTCAAATCAAGATTATTGAACTTTGTTTTGTGAAATATTAACTTTGTGAGACTATATCTAGTTATCTAGAATAGATATGTTACAACTACTACTAACATTTTATAGATAACTTAATTATCTTCATGATTTATGCACAAACTTTCTTTGTATTGCGGCTAACTTGCCTAAAATTTGCAAATTTGCAACTTGCGACGTGAAAACAAACTATAATTCCAATTAAGTAACATTGAAGATTTTGAGACTGTATATCTAGTTATCTAGATTAGATACAAACAAACGGACCATTTCAATTTGTAGAGAATTTTATTATCTGCCAGATATATTCACAAAGTTTTTCCGTATTTTCGCAAAGTTAGTCAGAGGTTGACTATCAAAGCAATGGCAAACTACCACGAGTAATTCTGCCAAGAGAATCTCTCAAATAGTGCTGTTCGGAACCGGCGATATACTGCTATGTTCCGCATATTCCATCACGTGAACGCATCGTGCGTTCCACAAGAATGCGCGAGAGGTTGCCTATACTCTCAGAAGCGAGTACTGCACGCATAAGAAATCATTTTTTGACAGGCGATGTCGCTTGACGTCGCGTAGCTGAGTGTCGCGCATATGGGAATAGACCTTTAAAGTAAACGAACGCGCGTTTGGGATAGATTTTAGAAATTTGTCTAAATTTGCAAATTTTCCGGTTCAAAATACTTCTATCGCTAGTTTTTCTTTTTTATTAAATTTTCTTTGCTTTCACTTGCACAGCGTGTCTAGGCAAAAGGTATTTTCAGGAAGTGAGCTGAAAGTCGCTTTCTTGAAAGCAAAAAGTGCTTTTCGCAAGTAAAACTTGCATAGTCAGCTTGCGAAAACACTTTCGCACATTCTGTTGCCAGTAAGCGCTTTCTAACAGCGTTTTCTTCACGTTTAAAGGCATACTTCCGAGCAAAGCGACGTCACTGACGCAGCGATACTGACGCGGCGACATAGCTATTGTATGAAAATGTAAATGAAAAGCGGCTCTGGCGTCAGTAACGCAGCGTCAAAGCCGCCGCGACATAGCGATAGTATTATGCACTATGAAAATGTATGAGGCGCCATTCGAGCGCAGCGACACTGACGCACTGATGCTGAGCGCGTCAATATCGCTGCGCGATATACATTTCCATAGTGCATAATATAATCGCTATGTCGCGGCGGTTTTGACGCTGCGTTAGTGACGCCAGAGCCGCTTTGGAAGTCTACCTTTAGGGTTAACTCGCGTATTTAAATCCGCGTTAACAATACGCTTGTCAAATCTTAATTTTATCCGCTTGTATACTAAATAAATTTTCTTTCTGTAGCTGTTTATGATAATATTTTACAACACGATGAAACTGGGACTTTGCCATCCGATGGGCTACATGACGTACTCGGCGTTTGCTGATAGGAACAGGAAGACCGGTCCGGCCAGCGAAGCGGTCATGCTGACTTCAGCCAATATTTGCCTGACTATCTACTTTTTGGTGGTGTTGCACGCCGTGGCTGGCAATTTGGCCTACACTTTTGGACTCTCAATATCCCAAGTCTTTGTGCCATGTAAATATGTTTTATTTAGATTTTGGAAAATTAAGTTTCGTAAGTGTCGTCGAAGTGCAACGAAGTATTTCCGACACAAACGTAGTGTCGTCGATGTGCAATGAAGTGTTTTTGAGTCAAACGAAGCGAGCGATACAAATGACAACACTTCTACGACACTACGACAAAATAACTGTTCAACGACACTTCACTGATACTTCGATTGGTTCAAAGTCATCACTTTCCCGATACTTTGATGACATTTCGCAATAAAACAGTTCAACGACACTTTACTGATACTTCGATTGGTCCAAAGCCATCACTTCCCCGATACTTTGATGACACTTCACAATAAAACAGTTCAACAACACTTCACTGATAATGCTATTGCTCGAATGTCAACATTTGTTCGAAACTTCACACAGAAAATCCGTTCAGCGATATGCACGTGGTCTGTTAGAAAAGTATCCGACCTTATTTTTATTTTGAAAAACTTATGGATTTGAATCAAGCGCGCTTGCATGAGCCGACCTTGAACCTTCGTGCGCATGCGTGAATTTTTTTCCGCCTGTAGATAGCGTCAGTTGCTGTCGAGCAGTGTTCGAGTGACGTAGTGTGTAGTGCTCTCGTCGGTTTTTCAATGCAAGTAAAATGACGTAACGACTATAGGGAGTACTATAGGGATGTCCTACGTCGCCTACGTGATTCTGTGCGGCGACTGGAGAAACTGTTGTGGTCATCAGGAAATTAGCGACTCCATCAGGACAATGCTCCAGCACATTCTTCGCACTTGGTTCACAATTTTTTGGCGAAAAACCTGACAGTTCCTGGCAATCCTCTGGTTTGACAGGCTCCTTACTCTCCTGATATGCCCCCCTGCGACTTCTGGCTATTCCCAAAAGTCAAGAGGCCATTGAAAAGATCGCGATTTCAGACAAGAGAGGACATTATGGCTGCAACGACAGCCGAGCTAAAGTCGATTCCGAAAGGGGCCTTTACGGAATGCTTCCAACAATGGCGACACCGCTGGGAGAAGTGTGTGGAGTCCCAAGGAGACTACTTTGAGGGTGATTAGGTTTCCAACGCTCCAGCTATGACAGTTTTTTTTACCGGCTAAAGGTCGAATACTTTTCTAACAGACCACGTATATGTTCAGTGATTGCTCTAATGTTAATACTTCCCTGACACTTGGTTTTCATGACACTTCATGATTAACACTTCATTGATACTTCAATTGCTCAAAAGTCAACACTGCACTCAATTTACTTAACTCAATTTCAGTGTTCCAAAAGGGACTTCCCTGATAATTTGACCTTTCGGTGTTATATTACCGAACCTTCGTTCAGATACTTCAACGACATTTGATTTCCAATCTTGTTCTAGTTGCTGGCGTTTATTGTGCGATGATTTCGGAATTTTTGCAAAGACTGCAGACACCCGTCCTCTTCATCGTGATCTTCCACGTCGCATCTTGGGTCTTGGAAATCACCAAATTGGTAAAAATTTAAGTACAAATCGAAATCACCCTCAAAAAGAACTCCATTTCAGGCGGTCATGGTGTACATGTACGTCTTGAATCTGTACGATTTCTTTCCGGGCGTCTCCAAATTTCAAACGTACGTGTTCATCGCGGTCGGAATGGTCGGTCTATTCCTGAACATCATGGGAACGGTTTTGGTAAATTTTTAAGAAACAACCCTGCAGTTTTGTTTGATTTTTGGTTTCTTTAAAGAACTTGAGGGAATTCGTCGCTCCAATTTTGATCTTGTGCGAGATGCAGTTCTTACGGGCTGTTAAACTCCTCGGAGAAGTGAGTCAAAATCGTCTTATCTATTTGTAAAGATTTATATAAATTTTTCTAGAGTTTGCTGGTTTTCTACTGTTACGGAGTTAGCAGACTTAACGACGATATTCACTTCATGACGGGGAAGAGACCGATCAAATATTGGAGAATTTTGTGGAACATTTATCCCGCCATGTTGCTGGTAAGCTTTCGGTTATTTTCTCTTCAGTAGGGAAGATCCTAACTGGAACATCTTGGAACACCTTCCGAAACATCCACCTCCACTCCCGGCTGTATCAGCTTTTAATCAACTTTAATCAGATATTAATCAGCTTTTACTCAGCTTTAATCAGCTTTTAAGGTAGAGTGGAACATCTTAGAACACCTTCTGGTACATCAACCTCCACTTCCGGCTGTATCAGCTTTTAATCAACTTTACTCAGCTTTTACTCAGCTTTAATCAGTTTTTAAGGTAGACTTCCGAGCAAAGCGGCTCTGGCGTTTCTAACGCAGCGATACTGACGCGGCAACATAGCGATAGTATTATGCACTATGAAAGTGTATGAGGCGCCATTCGAGCGCAGCGACACTGACGCACTGACGCTAAGCGCGTCAATGTCGCTGCGCTCGAATGGCGTCTCAGACATTTCCATAGTGCATAATACTATCGCTATGTCGCGGCGGATTTGACGCTGCGTTAGTGACGCAAGAGCCGCTTTAAGATAGACTTCCGAGCAAAGCGGCTCTGGCGTCACTAACGCAGCTTCAAAGCCGCCGCGACGTAGCGATAGTATTATGCACTATGGAAATGTATGAGGCGCCATTCCATCGTTGCACCGTTCCATCGCTGCGTTAGTGACGCCAGAGCCGCTTTTCTGTGTACCTTTACTCGAAATACTACCTTTAATCAGCTTTTAATCACCTTTATTCATCTTTCCACCATCTTAATCAGCTTTATTTCATCGTTGCACCGTTCCAGCATTCCATCGCTGCGTTAGTGACGCCAGAGCCGCTTTGCTCGGAAGTGTACCTTTACTCGAAAGTCTACCTTTAATTAGCTTTTAATCAGCTTTATTCATCTTTTAATCAGCTTTAATCAGGTCTCATCAGTTTTTAATCAGCTTTAAAACACTAACAGAGTGTGAGGTCTATGTAGCCCCACGCTAAACAGGCTGTGAGGTCTATGTAACCCTACGCTGAAGAGGGTGTGATGTCTATGTAACCCCACGCTAAACAGGGTGTAAGGTCTGTGTAGCCCTACGTGTGGGCTTGTTTGTTGACCGGAAGTGGAGGTGGAGGTTCCAGAACCTAGGTACTTTCCCTACTCTTTTTGTAACTAGCTCTTGAATTGCTTAATATTTAGGTTTAAGTTGGTCAAATTTGATCAAACAGTTACCAAAGACTGTGGCCTATTGGCCTATTGAATTTCCCCACATCATTTGTCTCATGTAAATAGGTCCACCCCCTGTATTAGGTCTAGAAGTCTATTTGCCAAGTTCTTCACGGGAATCACATTTCCTGTAATGCTAAGCTCGTGTCTCCTACGTGCAATTGCTTTGAAATGGAAGATTATATGGGAGGCAGTTTCATCCTCCTCATAGCATAGTCTGTGGTTCATCTCTACAGATCCCCATTTTGTGCAGATGTTCTCCTAGAGTGCAATGTCCTGTGAGTAGGTCTGCCACAATTGTAATCTGCCTCCTTGATAGTTGCAAGATTTCATCAGTTAAAGTAACTGATGAAATCTTTTGGCAAAGCCATTTGAAGAACCTGAAGAAATCTTTTGGCAAAGCCATTTGAAGTCATTTCATCAGTTAAAGAAACTCATGAAATTTTTTGGCAAAACCATTTGAAGAACCTGGCGAAATTTTTGGCAAAGCCATTTGAAGAAGCTGATGAAATCTTTTGGCAAAACCATTTGAAGAAGCTGATGAAATCTTTTGGCAAGGCCATTTTAAGAACCTGATGAAATCTTTTGGCAAAGCTATTTGAAGAAACTGATGAAATCTTTTGGCAAAGCCATTTGAAGAAGCTGATGAAATCTTCTGGCAAGATCGTAAATTGACATTTTGCCACAAAAAAAAACGTTGCTTAATATTCAGGTTTAAGTTGGTCAAATTTGATCAAAAACTGTTACCAAACATTGCGATCTATTGGTCTATCGTATTTCCTCACATCGTTTCTCTCGTGTAAATAGGTCCAGCCCCTGTATTAGGTCTAGAAGTCTATGTGCCAAGTTCTTCACGAGGATCACATTTCCAGTAATGCTAAGCTCGTGTCTCCTACGTGCAATTGCTTTGACTTGGGAGATTATATGGGAGGCAGTTTATCCTGCTCATAGCATAGTCTGTGGTTCATCTCTACAGATCCCCATTTTGTGCAGATGTTCTCCTAGAGTGCAATATCCTGTGAGTAGGTCTGCCACAATTGTAATCTGCCTCCTTGATATTTGCAGGATTTCATCAGTTAAATAAACTGATGAAATCTTTTGGCCAAGCCATTTGAAGCCATTTCATCAGTTAAAGAAACTCATGAAATTTTTTGGCAAAACCATTTGAAGAACCTGATGAAATCTTTTGGCAAAACCATTTGAAGAAGCTGATGAAATCTTTTGGCAAGCTCTTAGATCGTAAATTGACATTTTCCACAAAAAAAACTTTGCTTAATATTCAAGTTTAAATTGGTCAAATTTGATCAAAAACTGTTACCAAACACTGCGGCCTATTGGCCTATTGTATTTCCTCATACAGTTTCTCTTTATGTAAATAGGTCCAGCTCCTGTATTAGGTCTAGAAGTCTATGTGCCAAGTTCTTGGCACATAGACTTCTAGACCACATACAGGGATCACATTTCCTGTAATGCTAAGCTCGTGTCTCCTACGTGCAATTGCTTTGAAATGGAAGATTATATGGGAGGCAGTTTCATCCTCCTCATAGCATAGTCTGTGGTTTATCTCTTCAGATCCCCATTTTGTACAGATGTTCTCCTAGAGTGCAATGTCCTGTGAGTAGGCCTGCCACAATTGTAATCTGCTTCCTTGACAGTGGCAGGATTTCATCAGTTAAAGAAACTGATGAAATCTGTTGGCAAAGCCATTTGAAGAACCTGATGAAATCTTTTGGCAAAGCCATTTGATGTCATTTCATCAGTTAGAGCAACTCATGAAATTTTGTGGCAAAACCATTTGAAGAACCTGGTGAAATTTTTGGCAAGGCCATTTGAAGAAGCTGATGAAATCTTTTGGCAAAGCCATTTTAAGAACCTGATGAAATCTTTTGGCAAAATCATTTGAAGAACCTGATGAAATCTTTTGGCAAAGCCATTTGATGTCATTTCATCAGTTAAAGAAACTTATGAAATTTTTTGGCAAAACCATTTGAAGAACCTGGTGAAATTTTTGGCAAAGCCATTTGAAGGAGCTGATGAAATCTTTTGCAAAGCCATTTGAAGAACCTGATGAAATCCTTTGGCAAAACCATTTGAAGAAGCTAATGAAGTCTTTTGGCAAAGCCATTTTAAGAACCTGATGAAATCTTTTGGCAAAGCCATTTTAAGAACCTGATGAAATCTTTTGGCAAAGCTATTTGAAGAAACTGATGAAATCTTTTGGCAAAGCCATTTGAAGAAGCTGATGAAATCTTTTGGCATGCTCTTAGATCGTAAATTGACATTTTGCCACAAAAAAACTTTGCTTAATATTCAAGTTTAAGTTGGTCAAATTTGATCAAAACTGTTACCAAACACTGCGGCCTATTGGCCTATTGCATTTCTCCACATCGTTTCTCTCATGTAAATAGGTCCAGCCCCTGTATTAGGTCTAGAAGTCTACGTGCCAAGTTCTTCACGGGGATCACATTTCCTGTAATGCTAAGCTCGTGTCTCCTACATCCAATTGCTTCGAATTGGAAGATTATATGGGAGGAAGTTTAAGAACCTGATGAAATCTTTTGGCAAAGTCATTTGAAGCCATTTCATCAGTTAAAGAAACTGATGAAATCTTTTGGCAAAGCCATTTAAAGAAGCTGATGAAATCTTTTAGCAAAGCCATTTGAAGAAGCTGATGAAATCTTTTCAAAAAACCATTTGAGAACCTGATGAAATATTTTGGAAAAGCCATTTGAAGAAGCTGATGAAATCTTTTGGCAAAGCTTTTGAAGAAGCTGATGAAATATTTTCGAAAAGCCATTTGAAGAACCTGATGAAATCTTTTGACAAAGACATTTGAAGCCATTTCATCAGTTAAAGAAACTGATGAAATCTTCTGGCAAATCCATTTGAAGAATCTAATGAAATATTTTGGCGAAGCCATTTGAAGAAGCTGATAAAATCTTTTGGCAAAGCCATTTGAAGAACCCGATGAAATCTTTTCTCAAAGCCATTTGAAGCTCTTTCATCGGTTAAAGAAACTGATTAAATCTTTTGGCAGAGCCATTTGAAAAATCTGATTAAATATTTTGGCAGAGCCATTAGAAGAAGCTGATGAAATCTTTTGGCAAATCCATTTGAAGAAGCTGATGAAATCTTTTGGCAAAGCTATTTTAAGAACCTGATGAAATCTTTTGGCAAAGCCAGTTGAAGCTATTTTATCAGTTAAAGAAACTGATGAAATCTTTTGGCAAAGCCATTTGAAGAATCTGATGAAATATTTTGACAAAGCCATTTATGAAGAATCTGATGAAATCTTTTGGAAAAGCCATTTGAAGAAGATGATGAAATCTTTTAGCAAAGCCATTTGAAACCATTTCATCAGTTAAAGAAACTGATGAAATCATTTGGCAAAGCCATTTGAAGCCATTTCATCAGCTAACCCTTTCACCGCCATTCCGGGAGGTGTGACCCGGGCCCTGAAATTATACAGCGCCGTCCCGGGCGACGTGGCCCGGGGTTTCTTTTTGTACCAGCGTCATCAGGTGATAAAACGCTGAGATTATTTAAAGTTTAAGATATTTGTCAAAAAATGTGTCGAAGATTTTTTTAGTTGATTTTTTAGAGGTTTTTTGAAAAAATCTCCTCGCACAGACTACAGGCCGCGGAACGGCAAAAGTCGCAGTCCGGATAGAGAAAAGACCAGGCTACACGGTGAATGTGTCAGTTTTCTGGATAAACCACGTCTTGGTGATATGAGAGAACGAAATCAATCAGCGACCTGGAGCCCTTTACATAAGTGTAGGGCGTTTGTGAAAGTGATTGCAAAATCGGCAAAAAACGTTGCATTTTCTTGCACCAGGTGAATGGGACGTCGTAGAGCTCTAAAAACTCGGCGCTGCGGCAGTCAAAGCTTCTGGGAAAAATATTTGGGATCCGACGAAAAATGTGCCTCGAAGGTAAAAATTCATGATGAAACACAAGAGAGCCGAATTTGACCAAAAACCCAAGTGGTGCGGACCCCAAGGTGAAATCCGGGAAATCAGTCGTCTCAGAATTGATCGAAATTTGTGATTACGCCGTGATCTGGCGATTCAGGCCGAACGCTTCCTCACACAGACCCCAAAAGTTTGCTTTAAAAAAATTAACACTTTTACGGAGGTCACGGCGAAGATGGCCAGGAAAAATGAAATTCCGGAATCCGGAAGGCTTCCGGTAGACAATTTCTAGACGCGTCCTCCGACACCACTCTCGTCGCTGCGCGACTTTTGTGGCCGATGTTACTCACATTTTCCTGCGAATCCGGGTCCTCTGACTAAAACACCGCCTCCGGCGACCCCCTCGTTCTGAAATAGTGCATCAAATTCTTGAAGCCAAGGAATAGACGAACGAACCCACTTATGGCGATTTTCTATGAGACTTCCGGATCGCGTAGTTTAGGCGACCAAAAATGACCCAACATTTTTTGCAAGAAAAAGTGTTTTTCCCAAAAATTTTGGGCAAAATTATCGAAAAGTCGGACGTGTGGTGTTACGGACACACCGACACCGGAACCACGTCCGTGCGACGAAAACTGTCCGAGTTGTGGGCGAAAAAGTGAAAAAACCTTAAAAATTCGCCCAGCCGCCCACGAAGACGGCAGATGGGTGAAATTATTTTTAGAAAATATTTGAATCTTTTGCAAATCAGCTGTGTTAGATTTCGAGTCGTTAAACGGTTTATAAATATATATTTTTTTTAATTCCAAAAAATCATGTTTTTTGTCCCCTTATTTTTTCAGCGACTTTTGATCAATATCTATGTGAAAGGGGTTGCATAACTGCCGGCATTTTTATAAATATTGGAGCTGTGTGTTATTCCTTATAATTGACACGGCAGTGAAAGGGTTAAAGAACCTGATGAAATCTTTTGGCAAAGCCATTTGAAGAAGCTGATGAAATCTCTTGGAAAAGCCATTTGAAGAACCTGATGAAATCTTTGGGCAAAGCCATTTAAAGAAGCTGATGAAATCTTTTGGAAAAGCCATTTGAAGAACCTGATGAAATCTTTTGGCAAAGCCATTTGAAGAACCTGATGAAATCTTTTGGCAAAGCCTTTTGAAGAAGCTGATGAAATCTTTTGGAAAAGCCATTTGAAGAACCTGATGAAATTTTTGGGCAAAGCCATTTGAAGAAGCTGATGAAATCTTTTGGGAAAGGTATTTGAAGAACCTGATGAAATCTTTTGGCAAAGCCATTTGAAGAACCTGATGAAAACTTTTGGTAAAGCCATGATTCTTATAATTGGTGACGATTTGCGTAAAAGCTTACTAAGTTGTTCGATTGATGGCACAATCACGCGAAAGTTCAGTGGAAACGAAAAACATTTTGTGGTATCGGCTGGTACTTTTTCTTCATCAACGTTCAATACCTGTTGTGAGAGAGTGTCTTTCATCTTTGAGTGTTTCATCGTGTTCCAAAAGTATGTTTTCAATGTGAGATTTCGCTGATGCCTCCAAAGATGCGATGCTTTGAAGCAAGCATTGCGCCTATCGGCTGCTGTTGATTTCTGATTCACTGGAAGAGTTTGTCGAAAGTCGCCAGATAATAGAATGAGAGCCCCACCGAACGGTTGTGCATCTGAAAAATCATAAATCTTTAAGAGTTTGGTCAAGCGCGTACGAAACGATTTGTTTGTAAATTTTATTGTGTTGCTAATAATTGCACTATGACCTTCGCCCAAGTGCAAGCAATAAGTTTGCAAAGTTTTATCGGATGGACGGTACAGCAGCGCTTAAAACACAAACATTATTTTTTATATTTTGTCGATAGGTTGGAATGGGAACTGTAACGATAGCTAAACTGCCCGAGAACGAAAGCTCCATGGGGATATACAGCGATTTCCCAAACATCCCCGCCAGAAACGTCCTATTCGGGTCCTTCATCCTAATCACCCTCTACCTCTGCGTCATCTTCATCGCAATATTCTTCTACATAATCGTCGGAGTCTGGACGATTTCCGTAACAAATCCAAAACGTAACAATCCCCACAATAATCAGTAGTTTATTTTCAGTCGATTATAAACTTATTGAAGCCACAGTTTTTCTGGGGGCCGCAGAAGAGAGAATCGCGAATCGCCAGGAAGTGCTTCGCGCCCCGGACGACGATCCGATCTCAACCGCCCAAGAAGAAGAAAATCAGATTCAGAGCGAATTCCATCAAGTTGCTGCACGAGCGAGACGCGGTCAAACACGTGGCGCAAGGCAGAATCTTCTTGGACTCGATATTTTACGCGAACATTGGACACGATGTAAACGTTCCAAGACGCAGAATTTAATATAAATCGAGTTTGTTTTTGCAAAAAAAAATTGTTTATTGTTTGTCAGAAAAAAAACCAGCTTGTCTGTGCTAATTAATTCATTTAAAAGTTTTGATTTTTTTTGCTATGAACATGGAGGTTAAAGATTCAAAGATGTCGGTGGACATCGAGAGGATAACGTCGACGATATTAACGAAGAACGTGGAGCATCAGTATCTGAGGAAGCGGAAGAAGACGATCGCGTATTGGAAGCGGCTGGCGATGCCGATAAACGAACGGCCGAGGACGCACCATCGCATGAACTACTGGGCCAAACCCGTCGATTTGTACCTGCACTGCATCCTGATGGGCAACACGATGTGGCAGCTCAGTCTCTCCGTCGCTCTCGCCGCCGAAATATCCGCAGGTAAAGAAACATCTGTCGTCTATCGAAACAACAATGACTTGGAAAGGATGGTTATTTACTGTTCGTGCTTAATTACAAACAAAATTGTTTATTAAAGATAAATATTAAAATATGACAAAGTAACAACACATAAAAACTGTCTGTGGCTTGTTTCGCGTCGTGAAACACCCGATCTATTTTTTTCTTATTTATTTCTCCATGGTTACTACCATAGTCATAAAAAAAACAAGAGTCTTGTAGGAGATCATAGTTGTCCGGTATGGTAGTAACTATGGAAAACAAGAGGAGAGGTTAAATAAGAAAAACAAGATTTGGGGGTTATTACGACGCGATACAAGCCACAGATAGTTTTTATAGATTGTTAATTTGTCAAATTACTACAATAAAACTACAAACACTAAAATTGGTGACTCCGACGTGATCAAAAAGCCCCAACAGAGAAAAACGGCCGAGGAAGCTCAACAAGCCGTTCTTAGCACTAAATTGCAACAGCAACTAGCGGACGCAAGAGCTACGCTGGATGGTCAAACGGAAACACCACACTTAGATGAGCTCAGGATGTGAAGCTGCCGATATTCCGGGAAAGAGACCCCGTATTGTGGTTCGCGCAAATCGAGGCACAGTTCAATGTCTACCAAAAAAAGTCAGACAACAAGAAGTACTACACCGTGGTGAGTGCCCTCGATTGTAATGTCCTACAACAAATTTCCGACGTGATCTTGAACCCTCCAACTACGAGTAAATACGAGGCGTTAAAATCTTAAGTTTTTTCTGATTCGCAACTGCGCAAGCTCCTAACAGCAATCGAGTTGGGAGATCGCAAACCATCGCAGTTACTACTAGGCCTCCCATAGGTAATTTTTTAAGAGGACAGTCCTTTTATTTGCACCAGCGTCCTTTGTTTAAACCTGTCCGGTTAATCGGGGCATCATACGATCAGCGCCCCCTGCGCCACAATTGAAACTAACGGAAATTGACATAAAACCTCCAGTGGCGTGTAGCGAAACGCCACTGCACAACAAATTTGATCAAAATGGATGTTTAGATTATGGTTAGATAAGGTTATATTAGGAGAAGATCAATCAAGACCACATATTGCGCGGCAGCGCGACCTCTCGATCCGAAACAAGAAAGAATTTCAATAGTTTAAACAATTTCAAACAATTTTTATATACAAAAGCAAATTTATTTTCCCTACGCCTTTCTGTCTTGCACCAATGCGCATGCGTACAATGCGTATATTGTGTTGCCTATATCTATGAGGCCCCATATATCAGATTAACCTGTCTTTTTGTCATTTTTTCGCTCCTTAGTCTGAAAAAATCTACACAATTACCATCGCGTCGGGTGACTGGCCATTCGCGATTTTGTTTTAAATTAATGTTGTACCGTTATAATGAGCGTTGCGGTTATATGATGTTTTTCTAGACTATTTTTTCTCTTTCAGGTTAATATAATTTTATTTACTGTACTTATTTTTTATCCCGTAATTTCGCATTATTCTGAACTGCTCATTTTGCCATGAAAAAGTAAGGTGTTAAACTTTTCATGTTGCATTCATAGCCTTAAAAGTTATGAAGATGTGACTTTACAAAAAATATTGTTTCAAAATCTTTGTACGTATAAACGTAGTGATTGCCTTTATTATTCTATATTTATTCGTTATTCGGAATAAGTTATTCCAGGTGATGTCCAAACGAAAGTGCGTATATCGTGAACAGTTCTCAACTGACTATCCAGGTATTAAGAAAAGTAGAAACGGCTAAAATTTTGCATTCTGTGAATACTGTTCGACTGATGTTAGCATTGTGAACACATGTGTTTCAGCTATTAAACAACATTTTGAAAAGGAAGTTCACAAAAACAACGTGAAAATCAAAAAGTCTACTGCCGGAATATAGACATATATAATCTTGAACAGGGGTCGGCAAAGTGTGGCTTGCGAGCCATATGTGGCTCTTTTTGTGTGAGCTTATGGTTCTTCAGAAACATATCGAAACAAAAAATTCACAAAGAAATGAAACAGAATTGCCACTTTCCTTAGGACCGTCCTAGGACTGTAGGCCCCGCCGCCAAGTTTTAACTCACAGTCACTCTTTTTCATAATTTTAAGAATAAACCAGATATTGTGAATAAAATCAAAAGCTTACCATTGTATGCCAAAACTACTACATATAGGAGAAAAAAATGTCGTTAAATGTATGCCTACAAGTTGAGGACGTTAAATTAGCATCAGTCATATCAATAGCTGTCGATGTGTCTTGTGACATAAAGGATACGGCACAAGTTGTCCTATTTGCTCGCCATATATCATCAGTTGGTTCCAAAGAAGAACTCCTGGAATTAATGCCACTCAAGGGTCAAACATGAGGAGAAGATATAGAAAATGCAGAACGAATATCTGAATAAAAATGACATCGATCTTTTTAAAATAGTGTCAATTGCAACAGATGAAGCTAAAAGTATGGTGGGCAATAATAAAGGATTTGTCACAATTTTAAAAGAAAAAATTTATTATGACGTGTTATCTTTCCATTGCATAATTCACAAGGAAGCACTTTGCGGACAAATATTTCCAGAAGATATGGATAAAGTTGGGGATTTGGTCAGGGTCGAACTGGGCCGGAAGGGCCTGGGTGGCTCCCCAGAAACCTGGGGCCCGGTGCGGGATATTGATAATTGTAAGTTCTGATAATATAATTCATTCAAAGTCATCTTTGGCAGTTTTTGTCAGCTATCGTCATTTTGGGCAGTAATTAGCATTTTTCAAAGTTATTATCAATTTTGACAGCTATTTCAATGTTATTTGACAATTATAAACTATTTTACGATTATTACCACTTTTGACAGATTGAAATTATAAATGTAGCTTTAATGGTTAATAATAACTAATTAGACAAATACAAATAATTATCCAAAGATGCATTTATGAGAAATTTTGGGAATATAAGTTATGGCCAGATTCCGATGAACTTAACGTAACGGGACGCTACGGGACGTAACGTGACGTAAAACAAACACGTTGTTTTATATACGGCCGATTACGGCCGACGCGATGTACATATCTGAACTTAACGCAATGTAAGCAGCCAGAACTTAACGCAATGTAAAAGCTACCAAAGGTCAAACTTCGCTCCGCGTTACGTTAAGTCGAGCTCACATGAATCTTTTTGCCAATCAACAATCTCCATTCTTGCGCCCATGCAATCGACTGTTGACATTGTGTGACTCGAGTGTGAATCGAGTGACATTAGTATTGTGATTGGTGGTATTGTGTTGTGATTTATATTGTGCAATAGCCAGTAACTACAACAACAGAAAGAAAAGAAAATGTCGATGGACGTTTCACAAACATACCTTACCGTTAAGTTTACGTCAAATCACTTTCTCAAATCACAATTCTCGATCGACATTTGCAATTGATGTTTTCATTTCATGATCAAAGAATGGATGTGTTTCGTACACAGACGGGTCCAAAAAGGACAGTGAAACTGGCGCTGGAGTCTGTGGACTGTCTCCTAGATGCACCATAACTGGAGAGGCCACCACGGTTTTTCAATAATTTGTAGTTCCCTAGAGGATCGTAGAAAACCGAAAACGCATTTTTTCATGATCAAAGGATGGATGTGTTTGGTACACAGACGAGTCAAAAAAGGACAGTGAAACTGGCACTGGAGTATGTGGACTGTCTCCTAGATGCAGCATAACTGGGGAACCTACCACGACCTTTCAAGAATTTGTAGTTTCCTAGAGGATCATAGAAACCCGAAAACGCATTTTTTCCTGATCAAAGGATGGATGTTTTTGGCGATTTTTTTCAGAAAACTTTAAAGCCGTTTTCTCAGTTTATCTGAAGGAAATGGAAGTGCTGAAGACGATTTTCCAGTTTATTTGTTTCAACTGCTTAAGATGTGGCTACTTTCCATTTTTTAGCCATTTTCCCTAACCCATTGCAAGCTTTTCCCACAGAATAATTTAGCCGAATTCTTTACGCATCTTTCGAGACCAAACTTATCAAAATCGGTTGAAAATTACCCGAGAAGTGAAAGAATATTGTTGCCATTTATGAGAAATTTTGGGAATATAAGTTTGACAGAGTTATGGCCAGATTCCGATGAACTTAACGTAACGGGACGCTACGGGACGTAACGTGACGTAAAACAAACACGTTGTTTTATATGCGGCCGATTACGGCCGACGCGATGTACATATCAGAACTTAACAAAGATGCAAAGAATATTGTTGCCATAAAGTTAAAATGTACGAGTCTTCCAGACCTCCCTTCCTTCCTTAATGGTGCTACAGTCCTAGTAGGACCTGGACCTCCTCCTACAGAGGACCTCCTTCAGACTTACATCACCAACACCATGGCCAGTAAAGTAATAACAGAGTGGAGATGGATCAAGTGGAATCAGCGCAAAGATGACGCCAACCATAAGGCATTCATGCGCAAAGAAAAACAACAGCGAGCAACATAAAAGAGGAACAGCTATGAAAGAAGGAAAAACCAAGAGGAACTACAACAGGTCTCAAATACTACAGGCAGATGGAGACATGAAGAAAAACAATTCAAGAGATCTCAAGAAGGGACAAGGGACAATTCAAGGGACCCAAGGAACAGACTACTTCATACACGGCCCCAACCCTACAGCTCAGAGCGCCAGATAGGAAGCTCCAAATACTGACTTTCCGTGTCCGGATCACCATAAGAAATCAAATTTTCAGTTTCCAAAAATCAGCCACTTGCGTGGTTTTGTCATTTGCGAATATCAGGTCCTCTTCTGTGCAGGTCTCACTCATGTTTGGACACACATGCAGATGTTGATAGTCCAAGCTCCAAATAAATAACAGTGACTGCACGAACACCTTTGCAGAATACTTCCAGAAACTCCTCAATGCAGAACAATCGAAAGAAAGACTTGCTTTCGCCAAGCTCGCTGCCAGGAACCAGGACTCTGTACTACCCAACAGGGAAGAAATAAAAACTTCTCAATGCAGGACAACCGAAAGAGAGACTTGTTTTCACCGAGCCTGCTATCAGGAACCAGGACTCTGTACCACACAACAGGGAAGAAATAGAGAAGATCATCAAAGACCTTAAGAACAACAAAGCCCCAGGTGAAGATATAGTTGCAGAAATGTGGAAGCAAGCAGATGACCATTCTCTGCATAGCATAACCCGGTTCATTCAGGACATTTGGAGAACAGAAGTCTTGTTAGAGGAATGGACCTCAGCCGTGATCCATCCACAACACAAGAAAGGAAGTAAGACCGACCTCAACAACCATAGTCGCATCTTCTTGTTGCTTATAACCTACAAGATCTACTCCAAAGCCCTACAAACTAGAGTCACCAAACAGCTAGACTCCCAACTAGGTGAATACCAGGCTGGTTTCCGTGCACAGAGTAGCTCCTGCAGAGAACAGATTCTAAACCTCAAGACAATCCTCTCATATATGAACTGAGGGGGATACACTTGGGTAGCCATTATGATAGACTTCCAAAAGGCATCCGACTCAATAGATCAACAGACCCTCATCTCTACCTTGTGGGAACTAGCCCTAGATGAGAAAACTACCAGACTGGTCCAAGCTACCCAAAAGAACACCACCTCCAAAGTCAACTTCAAGGGTGAACTTTCCTCTAGCTTTCGCATCCAAACAGTAGTCAGGCAGGGGATGGCCTCTCCTGCATCTTCTTAAACTCTGTCCTGGAGAAAATCATCAGAGGATGGACTTCCAAAGACAAACCTCAATGTACCCTGTCTAGCCTTTGCTGATGATATCACTCTATTAGCCAACAGCATGGAAGAGGCTGTTCATCAACTTCAGAGCCTTTAAAATATTGCGGCAAAAACCGACTTGAGGAGGGTCCACATACAGATGACTGAGTTCATCCACAATATCAAGCAGGCTTCTTCTACAATCCCAATTGGAAACAATCATATCTATAAAGTTCCTGCAGTCAAGTACTTGGGAGAATGGATCTCAGCAAGCGAGAGCGAAACCTTGGCCATAGACGCCAGGTGCACCAAGTAAGAGAGGGCCTATCATTTCTGTAAGAACATCTATACCTCCAGGTACCTATCCATATCTATCAAGGTACCAGGTACCTATAAAACTGAAGCACTACAACTCGGTAGTAAGACCCTCTGCACTCTATGCCTATGAGTGCCTCTTGGTGAATCGAAAGGGCCCAAAACTTGAAACTTGAACTTAAAGAGAGGAGGATCCTGAGGAGAATACTAGGGCTCATAATAGAGGAGGACGGTACCTACAGAATCAAGCAAAATAAAGAGCTCTACGAACATCAGGAAGACATGCACTCTATGCTTCTGAGTGCCTCTTGATGAATCGAAAGGGCCAACTCAGGAAACGAATTTAAAGGGAGGAAGATCCTGAGGAGATCACTAGGACCCATAAGAAAGGACGGTACCTACAGAATCAAGCAGAATAAAGAGCTCTACGAACATCAGGAAGACATAGTCACATGTATATGTAGGAAAAGACGACTGACCCGTCTGAATCACTCCAAGCTCACCAAGAGAATCCTCACAGTGACAAGTAGGGGCAAGGCGTCCAAAGCCAAACGATTCACCTCCGTTAAATCAGACTTAGAGGAACTGGTGATCCCATAACAGACAGCCGAGAACCGAACTCAATATCGACAGGACATCCTGCAGGGAGTCTTCTCACTGTCTCTCACAAGCAAGAAGTGTACAGATACTACCACACCTAAATGGACCTATGAGAGGAAGCAAGCTCACAATCAGAAGATGAAGGCATACTGGGCCAAGGAAAAGCAGAAGACCCTAGCTGAGAGTAAAGACGAGCCATGTGGTCCCTAGTAGGCAAAAACGAACTAAAAATCAAAGAGTGGAGATGGAAGTGTCGCCGATTGCAATGGGCCTGCAAGACCACCAAATCACAGAAAGCGAATGTTGGGTTCCATGTCTAACACCCTAACAGCTCCTAGTAGGCCAAAACGAACTGAAAATACAGTGGAGATGGAAGAATCACCGATTTCAATGGTCCCGCACGATGAACAACTTGCTGTGTTGGTTGCAGGCCCATTGAAATCGGCGACCCTTCCATCTCCACTCTTTTATTTTTAGTTCGTTTTGGCCTACTAGGGACCACGGGGATGTTGGGTGCGAATGTTGGGTTCCGTGTTTAACACCCTAACAGCTGAAATCTTGCAACTATCTTTGAAAAAGATTGCAGCTGTGGCAGGTCCCTTAATGAGACACTGAGAGGGCACCTGCAGAAGATGAGCATCGGGACAGATGCAACGATTATCCACAATCTTCAACGAAGAGGACGAAACTGCCTCTAATATCATGTTCCACACTGGAATCCAAGATCTCCAAGCAATCGCGCACTGGAAAATAAAACTTTGCAGCTGAGGGACTTCGCCGAAACACAAGTCACGTAGACTTCTGGACGTAATACACGGTCTGGATCTGTTAGCTCGAATGGAACAATGTGGGGGAATAGAATAAGCCTCTATTATCGCGGGATTTTAAGGGATGCAAATCCTTGAACCCGCATTGGGATGAGAAAAAATTGATTACAACGTAGTCGTAACCATCCTTCCCTAAATTTTTATGTTTGTTTCTTATTTTCTAAATTATTATAATTGAGTTTTGACCTAGGCACCTTCAACGCGCTCCTAATTTTCATCACGCTGATCGTGATAATGCCGTTAAGTTACGTCGAGATTTTCCTGGGAAGATACACCCGTTTGACCAACGCGAGCCTTTACAAAATGTCTCCGATATTCTTCGGTGAGAAAAGAAAGAATGCTTTACCAGATAATTTAAAATTTATCTTTTGACAGGTTACTGCATTCTGATTTTCCTCGTCAATACCATATTCATGCCGCGGCTTGTAATCGACATCGGAAAACTGATCGCGTATCTGATACACATGTTCTTGGTGCCTTACGAGGGCAAATGCGTCGGTGGTTCGTTGGAATTGGGCTGTTATGACATCAGTCGCCAAGGCCCCATCAACAGAAGCGATTGCGTCATCGCCAAATATGCAATTAAATGCGGCAAAGAGACTTTTCGATACCTCAGCAGTTACATTTACTGGTGCTTGCAATTGGATGTGTTTGGATTCGGATCCTAATTTTTTGTCTGTTTAGGGACAGCCTGCAGCGGGAACACTTCTTCTTCAAGATATCGTTCGCCGCCAGCCTGGCCGCGTTCCTCATGTACATCATGTGCAACATGAGCATGAGAGTTGTCGGAATTGTAAGAAGAGTTTTGTTCACAGAGTGTTTCCTCAACTCAACTCGTTTTCTCGTTGCAGCTGTTGAGGTTCGCGTTTATATTCAATGTTGGTATGTACACGTTCATACTGCTGATGGCGCTCTGCCACGACAACTTTTCCCGCGAAAACTTTTGGATCTTTTTCAATTTCAACTACGAGAAAATGGGCTTGCAAGAAGTAAGAAATCTCTTAGGATTAGAACAAATGTTATATGATAATGACATTATTTTGTGTTCAAAATTGATAAATTTTGATCAAGGTGCAAAATATTACTGATAATGACCAATATTATATATCAGGGGTGGCGAACCTTTTTCCGGCCGCGTGCCATTTTTTTTAATCTTCACATTTTGAAATGCTGACGTGCCAGGCAATTTTTACAATGAATGAACATTTCTGATAGTATAAGAGTATCAGCCTGAATATAGCACCTCCTACATTTTGCACCTTTGATGTTGCACAAAAGTAGGTTGAGAAACTTTAAAATTTCTTTTAGAAAAGTAGAAGGTTTAATTTTAAGGCACGCGTGGAAAATAGTTCGCGTGCCAATGTAACTTTCGCACGTGTCAGCAGTGACACGCGTGCCATAGGTTCGCCACCACTTATATATCGTGTGATAATGGACCTTTTTACGGTTAGTTAAGTGCATGCGCATCCGCCAAGTTTGAAAAGCGGGAATATGAAAGTTTCGGGCAAATAATAAGGTTACGCTTCAAAAAATTCGGGCAAGACATGGTGAAAATTGACAGATGTGCACAAAAAAATTTCAACTATGGAAAGGTCTATTGCCGAAAGGCGTTAAAAACATCAAATTGGCATGCGTCAATTTCGGTCAAATTTACATCATGTGTGTCATAATTTCCGCAAAATAGACCTTTTTACGGTTAGTTAAGCGCTTGCGCATCCGCCATGTTTGAAAGGCGGGAATATGAAAGTTTCGGGCACATTCTGTTGTTTTCACTTTTTAGTCAAAGTTTGGTTATACGTCGAAAAGTGTCCGAAAAACATGTAGGATATTGAGAAAATTTCAACTATGAAAAGGTCTATTAACATTTGTCATAATTTTTGGTCAAATTGACATGTGTCACAATTTCGGTCAAACTGATGTGTCAATTTTGGTCAGATTGATATGTGCCAATTTCGGTCAAATTGCAATATTGTCAGAACTGACGTAAGTCAAATGGTAACGCCACATTTTGATCAGATGCAATTTTGGTCTTGTCAAAATTGAAAGATGATACGTTATCTTGTCAGAACTGACGTAAGTTAAATGGTATCCCCACATTTTGACCAGATGCAATTTTGGTCTTGTCAAAATTGAAAGGTGATACGTAATCTTGTCAAAACTGATGTAAGTCAAATGGTGTCATCATGTTAAATGTAATTATGAAAACCATCTGAATATAGCTGACGACGTTAGTGATCTTCATGACCTCGCGAATCGGCTTGATAACGCCGTCAGGCTTCATGACCTACGCCGCCTACGACACCAGGCCAACCACTTCAGCCGCCTTAGACTCGTTCGTAATTGGCCTCACGAACATGCTGCTTACCATCTACCTCATCTTCATCTTCCACACGGTCGGATTCGTAATGGCCGATATAATGCAAGTCAATGTTCAAGTTTTACTAATTCGATGTGAGTATTAGCAGATGATATACTAATGAGTAGATGTACTAGGGTAGTAGTAGTAACATAACTATAGGTTGTTCTTGGGAAGAGGATTTTATGAAAACAACTGGTTATTGATATTTTACCAAAGTTTCGGTCAATATTTTATTCTGACCTTCAGGGCTTATGTCATGTTTGTATACATTTTCCGATGATTTACAGACACCATTTTGTTAAATGGCTTATAAACATTCTAATGAACGTTCTTTGCAGATATTGAGATCTATCTGACGTTGATTCCCGAATTCCTGCGAATAGCCGGCATGCCGGAGTTCTTCGTCATGGGCTATGTGCTGTGTGTCGTACTGGTGCATCTGGTGAAATCGGTAGAAACATAAATATTCGAGGAAGAGGAAAAAGAAACCTAAGCTTAAAATACTTTCAGTCGATCCTCATTCGCATGCAAGTAATGAACTTCTTCGATTTTCTGCCGCGTGCCGAAGCCTACATGAAGCAAGTGCTTTTTGCGTGGTTCTTCCTCTTGATTATGCTGGTGGTGCTTCTCTTGTTCTTCCAGGTGAACCTTTAAATATCATGCGATTTCACTTGTGATTTTCTTTTGTGTATTCCAGCATGTGAGCTTCTCCGCGGCGCGCTTTTCCTGGCGACGAACTTTCTTCTTCTGTAACATGCATTTCCTTCACAGCTTCAAACTTTTGGGCGAAGTAAGTTTTTTTTATAAGAATCATCTAAAAGCTATATTTAAAAAAAATATATATCATTAGAATAAAATCAATTTGTATTTCGGTTGACCATGGACATACGTGGTCTGTTAGAAAAGTATCCGACCTTATTTTTTATTTTGAAAACCTGGTGAATTTGAATCAAGCGCGCATCCATGATTTGATCTTGAACCTTCGTGCGCATGCGTGAATTTTTCCCGCCTGTAGATAACGTCAGTTGCTGTCGAGCAGTGTTCGAGTGATGTAGTGTGTCGGTTTTTCAATGCAAGTAAATTGACAAGTGAAATGAGTGATGTCCTACGTCGTCTACGTGATGCTGTGCGGCGCAAGCGACTGGAGTTGTGTGTCATCAGGAAATTGGCGACTCACGACAATGCTCCAGCACATTCTTCGCACATGGTTCACAATTTTTTGGCGAAAAACCAGCTCCTCTAGTTCGACAGGCGCCTTACTCTCTCGATATGGCCCCCTTGCGACTTCTGGCTATTCCCTAAAGTCAAGAGGCCATTGAAAGGAACGTGATTTCAGACAAGAGGGGACATAATGGTTGCAACGACAGCCGAGCTAAAGTCGATTCCGATAGAGGCTTTTTCGGAATGCTTTCAACAATAGCGGCACCGCTGGGAGAAGTGTGTGGAGTCTCAAGGGGACTACTTTGAGGGTGATTAGGTTTCCAACGCTCCAGGTATGCCAGTTTTTTTTTACCGGCTAAGGTCGGATACTTTTCTAACAGACCACGTACGCTATCCAGAAAATGACACCAAAAGTTGTTGCTATCGGCATTTTGGATATAATATATGTTTAACATCCATGGTTCCTAGAATAGACCTTTTTACGGTTAGTTTTTACGGCGTCCGCCATGTTTAAAAGGCGGGAATATGAAAGTTTCGAGCATATGTTATTTTCACTGGTTGTACGTCAATAAGTGCCAGAAAAATATTGCACAAATTGACAAAAAGGTCTATTGGGTTTTCAATTTTTGAATTAGAGCGGATAATGAGTAAAAAATGGGTTGCTAATATATCAAATTTTCAGAAGTATCAAAAGTAGTTAGGAATAGAAGTTTAAATTGATTTTTGTATCAGGGCTTTCATTCAATAATAAATCATACAGTTTCTGATAAATCAAACTCCTTTAGGTCGTGTTGTTCTTCTATTGCTATGGCGTCAGCAGATTGGACGACGACTTCAGCTTCGCGACGTCGCGACGCCCGTTGCGCTTTTGGCGCATCCTTTGGTACATTTATCCCACGACGCTGATGGTAATTACGAGAAGAAACACTCCATTTCGTTGATTATGTTGTTTCCAGATAAGCATCGCTTTCAGCTTGCATTTCCTAATCTTCGACGGACAGATGAAGATCGCCTTGCTGAGGTACAGCGAGCCCGACAAAGTTCCGCTCACTTTGGGCATTTTCCTTGGTCTTTACGGACTCGTTTTCCTCTCCTGCACCTTCTTGCATTCCATTTCCATGTTGAAAAAAGAAAACGTAAGTGATTTTGCCAGATTTTGATCTGATGCAATTTTCATCTTGTCAAAATTGAAAGGTGATATTTAATCTTGCCAAAAATGACAGATGATATTTGAATCTGTCAAAATTAACTGATGATACTTGATTTTGTCAAAATTAACTGATGATACTTGATACCTTCTTGTATTCCATTTCCATGATGAAACAATGAAAACGTAAGTCAAATTGGAACGACAGATTTTGATCAGATGCAATTTTGGTCTTGTCATAATTGTATGGTGATACTTAATCCTGTCAAAATTGACAGATGATATTTGAATCGGTCAAAATTAACTGATGATACTTGATCTTGTCAAAATTGATAGATGATACTTGATCTTGTCAAAATTAATAGATGATACTTGATCTTGTCAAAATTGATAGATGATTCTTGATCATGTCAAATGTCATCACTCACATTTGGCAATATTCAGGTTCATCTACTAATTTGACACATTTGACAAGATTTTTTGTTTTGGTGCTATACCGGAAGAACGGTGACGGTGAATCGCCTCCCTCCAATGATTGGGAATATAAATGTTTGAGTAATAATAGGAGTGTTATGACCTTGTAGGAATATATATATATATATATATATATATATATATATATATATATATATATATATATATAGAAGTATGTATTTCTGACTCCATCCCTCCATCACTTTGAATATATGACACCAGATATTCAAACTTCTTGGTCGGTGGCAGTTCTTCTTCCTGCAGGTTAATACATAAATCTTGAGCTTCCTTCATACACATATATTCAGTTTTCATCTAACCTAACCCAAAATATTCAAAGCTTGCAAATCATCTTTACCTTCATCCCTATTGCCATCCACAACCTGCTCCTCGAACCCCCCCATGTTTGCAAAACCTCTCCAAAATCAGCCCCAAATGCTTCTCCACCTTCCTTAAATCCTTAACCTCCTCTAAACTAACCTAACATAACCCAAAATATTCATAGCTTGCAATCATATTTACCTTCATCTCCATCGCCATCGACAACCTGCTCTCCACTCCTCATGTTTGCAAAGTCTTTCCAAAACCAGCTCCAAATGCTTCTCCAGCTTCCCCAAATCCTTAACCTCCTTTAAACTAACCTAACCTAACCTCACCCAAAATAATCACAGCTTTCAAATCATCCTTACCCTCATCCCCATCGCCATCCACAACCTGCTCCTCAAACCCCCATGTTTGCAAAGCCTCTCCAAAACCAACACCAAATGCTTCTCCACCTTCCCCAAATCCTTAACCTCCTCTAAACTAAGCTAACCTCACCCAAAATATTCAGAGCTTTCAAATCATCCTTACCCTCATCCCCATCGCCATCCGCAACCTGCTCCTCAAACTCCCATGTTTGCAAAGCCTCTCCAAAACCAAATGCAAGCACCAAATGCAAATGCTTCTCCATTTAATGCTTCTCCATAACGCAACCAAATGCTTCTCCACTTAAACTAACCTAACCTGACCCAAAACATTCAGAGCTTGCAAATCATCCTTACCTTCATCGCCATCGCCATCCACAACCTGCTCCTCCATCCACCCATGAAACCACCGAAACCAGCCCCAAACGCTTCCAAGTCCTTAACCTCCTCTAAACTAACCTAACCTAACCCGAAATATTCAGAGCTTGAATATCATATTTACCTTCATTTCCATCGCCATCCACGACCTCCTCCTCAATCCCCCCATGTTTGCAAAGCCTTTCCAAAACCAGCCCCAGATGCTTCTCCACCTTCCCCAAATCCCTAACCTCTTCGAAATTGATGTGCGGCGCCCTCACCCGATCCTTCTCCGACTTGGCCAAAACCGTCCGCAGCAAATAATTCAAATTCGCGTCCAAAACGTCCTCCCAGTTCTAAACCAAACAAAAAATCAAACCCGCAGAAGCAAATTTGCCCCAAAATATAAATCTGTTCGTTAAATAAACATCCGCGACGTTTGCAGCAATAGCGTTCTCAACCAGTTTGATATCCTTAACACCTTTCATAAGCTGGATCAAAGTTACTGTTAATTGCAGAGCGCAAGGTAAATTAATTTGGCTTTTGGTCAAGTCAAAATTGGTTTTCTGCAGGTTACCTGTAGCAGACAAAGTCTCGTTGTAAGTGTCTGAATGCAAGATGTCTAGATTGATGACTTGCGTCGGATTCTTGTCCTTGATCTTCGAGATCAAACGCTTTTGGATTATCCGGAATTGAGCTCCCAGCTGCAAAGCAGTCACAAAGCAGTAATAGGATCGCGATGCTTCTTATCACCGTCTCACCTCCAAATATTTAACCTTCCTCCTATACTCGAAATGCTCGTTGACGTACTGCACCAGCTGAGCCGCCGGCAGCGAAGAACTGAAACTGATCGCGAATCTCTCGCTGCTCATGAAGTGCCTGCTCAGCCTCCTGATAAGCTGCTTTACGCAGATGTTGAGCGCTGCCATCGAATCCGACTGCAATCTATATCTTTGCGAAGACTTGGCCGAGAGGATGGTGACAGGAAAGCTCAATCCAGACGCATTTGTAAAAGAGACGGCATTACTTCTCAACGTCAGGGAATTTTCACCGATGTATTCTAAAAATTAAGAGAAATCAGATGAATGAATTTGGCTTGCAGAATCTTTGGTTATTTCTGAATTTGTGAAGTCTTGTCAAAATTTGTTCCAGTTAGTTAAACTTGTACTAACTTGGGGAAATTGATTTTCATTTTTCTAGTCCCTGCTGATCCTCATTAACCTTTCTTCTACGGCTTTCCTTCACTCTTCGAGCTCCTTCAACTTTCCTCCTCCTTCAAGTTTTTCTCCTGTCAGTTCACAACAGAGGGGAAAAGTCCTTAACCTCCTCTAAACTAACCTAACCCGAAATATTCAGAGCTTGCATATCATCTTTACCTTCATCTTCATCGCCATCCACGACCTCCTCCTCAATCCCCCCATGTTTGCAAAGCCTTTCCAAAACCATCCCCAGATGCTTCTACACCTTCCCCAAATCCCTAACCTCTTCGAAATTGATGTGCGGCGCCCTCAACCGATCCTTCTCCGACTTGGCCAAATCCGTCCGCAGCAAATAATTCAAATTCGCGTCCAAAACGTCCTCCCAGTTCTAAACCAAACAAAAAATCAAACCCGCAGAAGCAAATTTGCCCCAAAATATAAACCTGTTCGTTAACATCCGCGACGTTTGCAGCAAGAGCGTTCTCAACCAGTTTGCTATCCTTAACACCTTCCATAAGCTGGATCAAAGTTACCGTTAATTGCAGAGCGCAAGATAAAATTTGGCTTTTGGTCCAAATTCGTTTTCTGCAGGTTAGCCGTAGCAGTCAAAGTCTCGTTGTAAGTGTCTGGAAGCAACATGTCTAGATTGATGAATTGCGTCGGATTCTTGTCCTTGATCTTCGAGATCAAACGCTTTTGGATTATCCGGAATTGAGCTCCCAGCTGCACCAGCTCGTTCTGAACAAAGCAGTTATAGGATCGCGATACTTCTTATCACCGTCTCGCCTCCAAATATTTAACCTTCCTCCTATACTCGAAATGCTCGTTGACGTACTGCACCAGCTGAGCCACCGGCAGCGAAAAACTGAAACTGATCGCGAATGTATCGCTGCTCGTGAAGTGCTTGCTCAGCCTCCTTTACGCAATGTTGAGCGTTGCCATCGAATCCGACTGCAATCTATATCTTTGCGAAGACTTGGCCAAGAGGATGGTGACAGGAAAGCCCAATCCAGACGCATTTGTAAAAGAGACGGCATTACTTCTCAACGTCAGGGAATTTTCACCGATGTATTCTAAAAATTAAGAGAAATCATAGGAATGAATTAGGCTTGCAGAATCTTTGGTTATTTCTGAATTTGTGAGGTCTTGTCAAAATTTGTTCCAGTTAGTTAAACTTGTACTTACTTGGGGAAATTGATTTTCATTTTTTTATTCCCTGCTGATCCTCATTCCCCCTTCTTCTATGGCTTTCCTTCACTCTTCGAGCTCCTTCAACTTTCCTCCTCCTTCAAGTTTTTCATTGGTCAGTTCACAACAGAGTACAACATCGTCGACTAACATTATTCTCCATGGCGCTGCTCACATCCTTGACTAGGACATCCATTATCAGGGCAAAGAGATATGAACTGAGAGCAGATTCCTGGTGTAGCCCTACTCTCACTGGAAATTCCGTTGTTGCACCCAAACTCTCCTCTTAACTTGTGTTGTCATCACACCTTTGTACATTTCTTTCACCAGTCTCACATACTTTTCTGGTACACCATTGCTTCTCATACATATCCACATCTCGCCTGGGGACACTCTCTCATACGCCTTCTCCAGACCAATGAAGGCCACATGTAAATCAACCTGCATCTCTTCCTGTGTCTCTCATCATCAGTTGCCTCAGTGCAAATCCTCAGAGCAAATTCTCAGTGCAAAATTTTCTGGTACACCTTTACTTCTCATACATATCCACATCTCTTGCCTGGGGGCATTCTCTTATACTCCTTCTCCAGATCAATGAAGGTCATATGTAAATCAAACTGCATCTCTCCCTGTGTCGTTCAATCAGTTGCTTCAGTGCAAATCCTCAGTGCAAATCCTCAGTGCAAAATTTTCTGGTACACCTTTACTTCTCATACATATTCACATCTCTTGCCTGGGGGCACTCTCTCATGATCAATGAAGGCCATATGTAAATCAACCTGCATCTCTCCCTTTGTCACACAATCAGTTGCCTCAGTGCAAATTTGGCGTCAGTTGTTTTTCCTGGCATAAATTCAAACTGTTCTTCTCCTACTTCAGTTTCCCGACGCAACTTTCTCTAAATGATCCTTTCATTGTGTGGGACATCAGATTTATACCTCTATATTTGCGACAATTTTGGATATCACCTTTCCTTTTGTATATGGGAACAAGAATACTACTTCACGGCATTTTTTCTACGTTCCAAATCTTCTTCATTAAATTCCAGACGATATCAATACCCCCGTCTCCCAGGCTTCTGTTGGGATTTGTTATGGACCTACTGCCTTCCCATTTTTCATTTTCTTTATCGCATATTCTACTTCTTTCCTACTTAATGCTTGGGTCATACCTTCTTTTACCTCTCCATCCTCGTACTTTTCTCTCAGATTTTCTTCATTCAATAGTCTCAAAGTACTCCAGCCATCTTTCCAGTTTTTTTTTCTTGATCGTCTAGCACTACACCTGACATCCTTCATTTGCTTCATTGATGTTATGTCCTTGGACGTTTTATCTCTGGATTTTGCGATTCTTATGAGTTGTCTGCCATCCTGGTTTCTCTCCAGTTCTTCATATGCCTCCACCACTGCCTCAGTCTTCTTCTTTGCAATCTTAAGGCTTCCCTTTCTTCCTGTCTTCCTGGTAAATCCCATTGTTTCTTAGCTAAGATCAATTATCATCTGTCAATTTTGACAAGTCCAAGTATCATCTGCCAATTTTGACAACATCGGGTACCACCTGTCAATTCCCACACGATCAAAATCTGTCGATCCCGTAACCATAATTTATAAACAATTTCGAGTTTTTTTTGTGTGCTGAGTTTAGTCACTTGATCTGTTGATTCCGAATTTCCACTGGGGCCCGCCGGAGAGGGCGCAGCGGATCAAGCGGAAGCTGTTCGCGCCGCAGAAGCTGATCAGGTCGGAGCCGCAGCTGGCGAAGAAGATCCGGTGGCAGCCGGGCGCCGTCAGGATGCTGCACGACATGGACGCGGCCAAGCGGCTGAAGCGCGCCTACGTCTTCAACGACGCCATCTTCTTCGAGAATATTCAGGAGATTCAACTGCTGCTGTCCAACAGGGATCTCGTCGTCAGACATTTACGTTAATAAATATTACAGAGATACTACTAGATCGACTTTATCTATCTAGTGCTAAAATAAGGTAAAATTTTTGTCTGGTTCAGTCTTGTCTGTCAAGTCTTGACTGTCCAATCTTGTCTGTCCAGTCTTTTCTAGTCTAGTCTACTTAATATAAAACATTGAAGACCATGTTTAGTATATATGTTTCGGTAAAAGTTCAAAATCGGCGAATGTAAACATTTACCGGTATATGTATACATCTACCAATTTGATAGGTAAATGTGAGTATAATTCTAAGATCAACTTTTAGCGGAAAATGTATACTTTTTGTGTGTTACAATATCACGTGTGTCTTGTTGGACAGCCTATGCGCTGTGTATGTTAAAGTAAACCTCTAATAATTGCCAACAACTTTATGCATATGTACACATTTCCCGGAAATAATTGGTAAATGTAAATTGAACTCATATCTACCAACCAAGAAGGTAAATGTGTACATATACCGGTAAATGTGTACATTTACCAAACTACGTACTTTTAACGTAACATATACAATTAGAGTGGATTATTAAGAGTTTATGAAACATAGAAAACCAGGGGTACTTACGTATTAACGCCACCACCGCTACATATTGGATCGAGAGTTCGCGCTGCCGCTCGTATGTTGTCTTGATTTATCTGTCCGCTTCGCGGCGGGCAACCTAATCTAACCGGGGTTAAAAAATAAAGTATTTTGAGTTTTAAAAATGTCTTAATTTTAAATAAAATGTTTTATTTTATGATTTGTCACAAAAATTTAAATTTTAGGTGTAGATTGGCGGCATTTAAAAATGTAGCAGTGGTGGCGTTAATACGTAAGTACCAAACCATGTCTAGTCTATATAATCAGACTAGACACAAGTTATAGACAAGATTTTCTCGTAATGAATGGAAGGAGGCGGACGAAGGAATTGCCTCACTGTTTTGTCGTCGCGAATTGTTTTCTTGCGGGAAAAGTATCGAGTGTATGTCAGTCGCAGTTTAGTGCACAATTATTATGTATAAGGAGATATTTTGAATGTCAAAGTGAAGGCCAGCTACATTGACGCAATTACTCAAACACAGAAACCGTTTAGGTAATTTCACGTAAATGAATTGTATCAAATGTACATTTTATCGATAATAACGCGAATCTTGACCCGTTTTGTATTCACTGTCTTGTTGCAATCGATAAGCTCATTATCCTCGTTTTTTAAAATCGATATAAATTTCTGTCTAATCAATTTCGATTTAAAATCGATTTAAAATTGAGGGCCGGATAAAATTGTAATAAAATTTCATAATTTATTTTTTATTGCTCATGCATTAAAAGTACTATCATGGCGCGCGTTTTTTAGTACTAGAAATACCACTTTTGATTGTATTACCACATAATTTGAGTAACGCACGCAAATATTCAATATCGGTCGGTTCCGTTAAAAAAAAAAACAATTAAATACATAAAATAAACACAATCAAGACCTCAATATTAAAAAAGCAATTTTTTTCATTACGAAAAGACGAAACTAAAATAATCAGTTGATTGTCTAGTTATTCATTTTTCGTTGATTATTCAACTTTCTATCTGGTTATCCAGATTTCGTCGGAATAATTGGTTAGTTATCTGGTTATTCAATTTCGTTGATTATTAATTTTGTCTGGATATCCAGAGTTTGTCGGAATAATTAGTTCGTTATCTGGTTATTCAATTTCGTTGATTATTAATTTTGTCTGGATATCCAGAGTTCGTCGGAATAATTAGTTCGTTATCTGATTATTCAATTTCGTTGATTATTAATTTTGTCTGGATATCCAGAGTTCGTCGGAATAATTAGTTCGTTATCTGGTTATTCAATTTCGTTGATTATTGAACTTTTATCTGGTTATCCAGTTTCGTTGGAATAGGCAGTTTTTGCTGGTTATTCAGTTTTCGTTGTGAATATTCGATTTGTGAATATCCGATTTGTGAATATTCGATTTGTGAATATTCGATTTGTGAATATTCGATTTTGGCTGAGTATTCAGCTCTCGTTTGAATGTTCGATTTTGTGAATATCCGGTTCGAAGGACCAATGTTTGGAGTGTCTCACGAAAATCAAATTTTCCCGTTGGAAACAGGGCTAGTCTAATCACTTACCTGTTAGGGTCGCTCGCATCTCCGCCACGTGTGGATCGTCCTTCCGGCGCCTTTTTTAAGGGAGGAAATGGGGATAATGGGTGGAGGGAGCCCTTAAAATCGGTGTCTTCCAGACGCTGGATGCCGTTTCAGCCCTTTCGGCTTGTGATTACACCCCTGGATAATTTGACTTGAAACGCTAAACTTAAAAATGCGTGCACGTGTCGGTCGAGCTTGGTTCGCGATTCGAATCTCGTCTTTACGCTTCTCACTCTCGAAGCATAGATTTATTAAAATTGGCGCGAACACAAAATAAAAATTAAAGAAATCGTTTTAAAATTAGTGTAAATTCTATGGTGATACCGGAGACTGATGAGAGTTCTTATGACGAATTCTTAATTTTTGATTCTATTTTCTTTTTGGATGGCACCTGGATCACAAACTGTTTGCAACACGTGCGGTATTGTCAATTGCCATCCCAAGCGAATGTGCGCACTCACTTCGTTCGTGCTCCCAATTTCCCTCTCGTATCCAATTGACAACCTACCGCCCTAGTTACAAAATTTAATGCAATATTTTCTTATGGATTTTATTCAAACTTTGCACACTTATTACTTACGAATCAAGTTAAAAATATTAATAAGTTTGAATGCAATCCTATGAGTGCTTGGTTTCAAAGTTATTGCTTGTTGCAGACACATTTTCTAAATTTCGTTGTTAATTTTTTAGTTTTAAATTAAATGTCGTTTTTAAACAGTCGTATTGGTTGAAACTGTTATTAAATTATATTTTAAAGTTTTAAAGCTTCTTTAAGCTTTCAGAATATCTAAAATCTATTCCGCTACTTTTATTTCTTTTTAAGATATCGCTGTAAATATAACATGGCGTTTTGCGGTGGTTGAACATTGCTTAGTTTTTAGGGTTCCGTACGGAAAACGGAACCCTTATAGAATCACTTTGTTGTCCGTCTGTCTGTCTGTTCGTCTGTCCATCCGTCTGTCTGTCTGTCAAGACCATTTTTCTCAGGAACGCGTAGAGGTAACAAGTTGAAATTTGTATCAAATACTCGGGTCAGCGGTCTCTTTCAGCTGTGAAAAAATCAAACTTGTAAGTCAACGCGATCAAAAGATATGACCGTTTATGTCGTATATTTTGCGATTTCACAAGGGAATCAAAACCTATAGGGTACTTCCCGTTGATCTAGATTCATGAAATTTGGCAAGAAGCGGTGTCTTACAGCACATGTAAAGGGAAAAATCTGAAAACCGTAAATATGTAGTTTAATTACAAGAAAAATGCGAATTTACTATTAGAAACTTATGAAAATACACTAATGTATTGCGTGGTATTGTTAGGCACCAGAAGCATATGGGTTGCATACAGTTAGGTCCTCCTAAAGATACCTTACTTACAAGTTTGTACGGAACCCTCGGTGCGCGAGTCACAACTCGCACTTTGCCGGTCTTTTGTTTTAAGATTTCTTGACTTATTGTAAACTAAATTGCATAATGATTTATATTAGCGTATTCTGTATGAAATTCCGCGTGTTTTGATATATAATATGTAAAAATCGGAGAGGTGCCGAAAATCACGATTTTTTAACGCACAATAAAATACCGAAATCGCGAATTTTGATATGTCATGAATATTGACATATAATACATCAAAAGACGCGTAGAACGAACAGCTAATAATAAATTTCTGTTTTGGTGCAAGATAAACCTAAAAAAGTGATTATAAAGTCGCAAAAAATGGCGTAATTTCGGCCCAAAACTTTTTCAAAAATAATCTAAATTGCCTGAATCTTGTTCTAAATGATTCTAAATGCAATGCAGATTAAAACTATGTATGTTATTTGCAGATTGCAAGTATCATACAGATCATCATGCATCATGCAGATTGGCGAATAAACCTCTCAATTGTACTATTAAATGATTCGATCAATTTTTGATCTCGATTTTTCTCGTTGGCATTGTGGGAAAACATTAACACAGATTTCCTCCGCTCGGATCGTTCCAGTTTCCTTTCTAAACCGGGAATCGTCTTGAACGAGACGAAAACATTAACCTGATAACCTGACCCGCGTCCCACGTTAGAGAATCTCACACGAAGCATCGCACTACAAATCCGACCTAATTTCAATACAAAAATTCACTCAAAATAGTGAAATTTTCGGGATCTTCAGTTGAACTACTCTCGCGCAACAACGGAAAATGTTCACGTAATCGTCATAATAACTCGAGTATGCAAATCGAGCTTGCTAAACGGCCCGTGGCGAGGAAAATTCGCGCGTGTCGGCGAAATCACGTGCCAAATCGTAATAAAACAAGTCGGGAAATGCCCCTCAAAATCCTACAGACGTTATCAAAACAAAGCGAAGTTTATATTTAGTTACAAATTATTATGCAACTTATTTAGATACCTTTTATTGCCTTTTTAGACAATAGTAGATAATCTTGTCTGTCTAGTCTTGTCTGTCTAGTCTTGTCTGTCTAGTCTTGTCTGTCTAGTCTTGTCTGTCTAGTCTTGTCTGTCTAGTCTTGTCTGTCTAGTCTTGTCTGTCTAGTCTTGTCTGTCTAGTCTTGTCTGTCTAGTCTTGTCTGTCTAGTCTTGTCTGTTTAGTCTTGTCTGTCTAGACTTGTCTGTCTAGTCTTGTCTGTCTAGTCTTGTCTGTCTAGTCTTGTCTGTCTAGTCTTGTCTGTTTAGCCTTGTCTGTCTAGTCTTGTCTGTCTAGTCTTGTCTGTCTAGTCTTGTCTGTCTAGTCTTGTCTGTCTAGTCTTGTCTGTCTAGTCTTGTCTGTTTAGTCTTGTCTGTCTAGACTTGTCTGTCTAGTCTTGTCTGTCTAGTCTTGTCTGTCTAGTCTTGTCTGTCTAGTCTTGTCTGTTTAGCCTTGTCTGTCTAGTCTTGTCTGTCTAGTCTTGTCTGTCTAGTCTTGTCTGTCTAGTCTTGTCTGTCTAGTCTTGTCTGTCTAGTCTTGTCTGTCTAGTCTTGTCTGTCTAGTCTTGTCTGTCTAGTCTTATCTGTCTAGTCTTGTCTGTCTAGTCTTGTCTGTCTAGACTTGTCTGTCTAGTCTTGTCTGTCTAGTCTTGTCTGTTTAGTCTTGTCTGTCTAGTCTTGTCTGTCTAGTCTTGTCTGTCTAGTCTTGTCTGTCTAGTCTTGTCTGTCTAGTCTTGTCTGTCTAGTCTTGTCTGTCTAGTCTTGTCTGTCTAGTCTTGTCTGTCTAGTCTTGTCTGTCTAGTCTTGTCTGTCTAGTCTTGTCTGTCTAGTCTTGTCTGTCTAGACTTGTCTGTCTAGTCTTGTCTGTCTAGTCTTGTCTGTTTAGTCTTGTCTGTCTAGTCTTGTCTGTTTAGTCTTGTCTGTCTAGACTTGTCTGTCTAGTCTTGTCTGTCTAGTCTTGTCTGTCTAGTCTTGTCTGTCTAGTCTTGTCTGTCTAGTCTTGTCTGTCTAGTCTTGTCTGTCTAGTCTTGTCTGTCTAGTCTTGTCTGTCTAGTCTTGTCTGTCTAGTCTTGTCTGTCTAGTCTTGTCTGTCTAGTCTTGTCTGTCTAGTCTTGTCTGTCTAGTCTTGTCTGTCTAGTCTTGTCTGTCTAGTCTTGTCTGTCTAGTCTTGTCTGTCTAGTCTTGTCTGTTTAGTCTTGTCTGTCTAGACTTGTCTGTCTAGTCTTGTCTGTCTAGTCTTGTCTGTCTAGTCTTGTCTGTCTAGTCTTGTCTGTCTAGTCTTGTCAGTCTAGTCTTGTCTGTCTAGTCTTGTCTGTCTAGTCTTGTCTGTCTAGTCTTGTCTGTCTAGTCTTGTCTGTTTAGTCTTGTCTGTCTAGACTTGTCTGTCTAGTCTTGTCTGTCTAGTCTTGTCTGTCTAGTCTTGTCTGTCTAGTCTTGTCTGTCTAGTCTTGTCTGTTTAGTCTTGTCTGTCTAGACTTGTCTGTCTAGTCTTGTCTGTCTAGTCTTGTCTGTCTAGTCTTGTCTGTCTAGTCTTGTCTGTTTAGCCTTGTCTGTCTAGTCTTGTCTGTCTAGTCTTGTCTGTCTAGTCTTGTCTGTCTAGTCTTGTCTGTCTAGTCTTGTCTGTCTAGTCTTGTCTGTCTAGTCTTGTCTGTCTAGTCTTGTCTGTCTAGTCTTGTCTGTCTAGTCTTATCTGTCTAGTCTTGTCTGTCTAGTCTTGTCTGTCTAGTCTTGTCTGTCTAGTCTTGTCTGTCTAGTCTTGTCTGTCTAGTCTTGTCTGTCTAGTCTTGTCTGTCTAGTCTTGTCTGTCTAGTCTTGTCTGTCTAGTCTTGTCTGTCTAGTCTTGTCTGTCTAGTCTTGTCTGTCTAGTCTTGTCTGTCTAGTCTTGTCTGTCTAGTCTTGTCTGTCTAGTCTTGTCTGTCTAGTCTTGTCTGTCTAGTCTTGTCTGTCTAGTCTTGTCTGTCTAGTCTTGTCTGTCTAGTCTTGTCTGTCTAGTCTTGTCTGTCTAGTCTTGTCTGTCTAGTCTTGTCTGTCTAGTCTTGTCTGTCTAGTCTTGTCTGTCTAGTCTTGTCTGTCTAGTCTTGTCTGTCTAGTTTTGTCTGTCTAGTCTTGTCTGTCTAGTCTTGTCTGTCTAGTCTTGTCTGTCTAGTCTTGTCTGTCTAGTCTTGTCTGTCTAGTCTTGTCTGTCTAGTCTTGTCTGTCTAGTCTTGTCTGTCTAGTCTTGTCTGTCTAGTCTTGTCTGTCTAGTCTTGTCTGTCTAGTCTTTTCTGTCTAGTCTTGTCTGTCTAGTCTTGTCTGTCTAGTCTTGTCTGTCTAGTCTTGTCTGTCTAGTCTTGTCTGTCTAGTCTTGTCTGTCTAGTCTTGTCTGTCTAGTCTTGTCTGTCTAGTCTTGTCTGTCTAGTCTTGTCTGTCTAGTCTTGTCTGTCTAGTCTTGTCTGTCTAGTCTTGTCTGTCTAGTCTTGTCTGTCTAGTCTTGTCTGTCTAGTCTTGTCTGTCTAGTCTTGTCTGTCTAGTCTTGTCTGTCTAGTCTTGTCTGTCTAGTCTTGTCTGTCTAGTCTTGTCTGTCTAGTCTTGTCTGTCTAGTCTTGTCTGTCTAGTCTTGTCTGTCTAGTCTTGTCTGTCTAGTCTTCTCTGTCTAGTCTTGTCTGTCTAGTCTTGTCTGTCTAATCTTTGTATGTCTATGAAGTCAGTTTAGTGACGTTTCTTTCAACATTTATTATTCTTAAATATTGAGTTTCTTATTTTTGTATTGTTTTTGTGTCTGGTTGGATTGTTTTTGATGTGAGGAATGATGTGAGTCAAGGCGTTTTGCGGAGAAAATAATTAGAAGCCTTGAAAGAATGGGGCGGAAAAATGGAGGACGAAGAGCGCATGAAAGAGAATCGGGCAATTACAATCGCGCCACCTTGTCACACGAAGACGTTCGAACTTGAACCCTGATCCAAATATTAAAGCCTTGGATGGAGTGGGACTAATTTAAAATGTCGCAATTATAATAGCTTTCGGGCAGAAGGACTTCGTGGTCGATAGCGCTTTGTATAAAGCATACAATAAACTCTCCGTTTGTAATAACTTTTTTATTAGTTGTTTCTGAATTAAAGGGTTAATTGAGATTTCGAAGTTTATGTGACCTATAGAAAATCGTTCACGTTTTCTCACACACTCTAATTATGATATGTGGACAAAGGTTCCGGTTTCCACGTGGAATTCAAACGTGCTAATTTCAACATGCGTGCGTTACAAAAGGCGAATTTGCGAAATAAATGTAGAAAGAGATAATGAGGCCGGAATTATTACCACGCGTTTTTCTCTCTATTATCATCATTCGCCTTTTTATTTGATCATCCGCAATTTCGCGTAATTTGCATTTTAAATCGCAAGGGAGGAAATGGCACAGTTTATATATTTTTTTCCGATCAAATTTTCTGCTATTTATAAAGACAACGAAGGCGTCTTCTTTTCATTCCGTATTATCATTCACATCATAACATTATGTATCATCATTCGCATCATATCGTTCTGTATTATCATTCATATCACATGATTCTGTTTTCAATGTTATTAAAACGAGCAGACAAAGTAAACAAAATTAGATAAGCAAGACTAGATAGATATGACTAGACAGAGGTAAATCGAACTTGAATCTCGTGGCGAAATAGTTTTAATTGGTGAAGGCACAAGGTAATTTTAGATAAATCAAACGTAGTCGACATATCTAATTATGTGAAGGCTTAACATTGGTTTTGTCATAAGAATGTCCTAAAAAATCAGTAAATCTTTCTTTAACAGAATTTTGGACAGGTTCTTGTTTTGTATACCAAAACATCTTCCTTGCATTCACTCCTTTCCAAAGGATCTGTATTGTCATTAAAACCTGTTTAAAGTCTTACTTTTAGGACTTCTTTTAATTTATAGTCTTGCCTGTCTAGTCTGGTCTGCATAGTCTTGTCGATAAATTTATTTGTTTGATCTTGTTGTGTAAATGAGTGTTTAATGTGGAGTCTGTGGGAAATTAATAAATAAATTTCGCGAATGAAAATAAACAGGAGGAAGCCTTGAATGGAACTTGAGTTTGGTTTTTCCTGAAATAAAAATATCAGTTTTAACGCTCGTCTTGACACACATTGTGAAAAACCGCGGAGCGAATAAACCGTCCGAAAAATAACGCGAAGCACTCAAGCCGATAAAAGATAGCTCGCAAATCGCGCAAACAGAAATTAATGCGTTCAGTTTTACGAGAGTCTTCTCGCCTATTAAAATCTATTTTATTTTATTTGTTGGGTTTTTCTTTGAGATTGTTGTTTGTTTTTTTTTTATTAAGTTTTGTATTAAAATCGATAGAACGCGTTAACATTGATCCAGATTTCTACAACGAATTATTAGATTTATTGCGAACTTGGTGATGATTGGAAATTTCTCAACAATAAATTTTATTTTATTCGGACTTTTATCGCGAGAAATTCGAAACGGATTTCTCACAACAGACTTAATAATGTTTATGTTTATGAAACAAGTTAATTATTCATTTTAACACTCGTTCTATCCTAATAGCAACTCGACAAAGACAATCTGAACAATAAAATAGCTAGGTAGGTATAACTAATTATGCTTCACATACCGGTCCCCCGACGCGGCGAGGCTCATCATCAAAATATTAATTGGTACTTTTAATGAAGTTAAAACGGCAAAAAAGAAATTCTACTTTTTAGACTTTCTGTAGAGTTTCATGCGTTTGATGATCATCAGCGCAATTCCTATTTCACATAACTTAATGTTTTTTAGTGTTCCGTACCGAAAACGGAACTCTTATACGATCATTTTGTCGTCCGTCTGTCTGTCAGTCAGTCTGTCTGTCTGTCTGTCTGTCCGTCTGTCTGTATGTCAAGACCATTTTTCTCAGGAACGCGTAGAGGTAACAAGTTGAAATTTGTATCAAATACTCAGGTCTGCGATCTCTTTCAGCTGTGAAAAAATCAAACTTGTAAGTCAACGCGATTAAAAGATATGACCGTTTATGTCGCATATTTTGTGATTTAACAAGGGAATCAAAACCTATAGGATACTTCCCGTTGACCTAGAATCATGAAATTTGGTAAGAAGCGGTGCCTTACAGCACATGTAAAGGGCAAAATCTGAAAACCGTAAATATGTAGTTTAATTACAATAAAAATGCGAATTTACTATTAGAAACTTATGAAAATACACTAATGTGTCATTGTATTATTATATGCGTGGTATTGTCAGGCTCCAGAAGCTTATGGGTTGCATACAGTTAGGCCCTCCTCGGTTAGGTCCGAAGGTCCGAAGTATGTGTCGGCACCAAGCTGTTTATTCTGAATTTTCTTTGTTTATATTCGTTATGCATTTCATCATGTACGCTCTATATACATAATATATACAGGGTATATATTATGTCTAAATTTGGCTTGTTTATAACCGACATGCGACATACTCAAGTCCCGTAACATCCTGTATATATTATATTTCGTCTAATTTTTCTTTATAATCTACATATACTTAAATCACGTACGCCCTATATTATATTTTTTGGTAGTCAATTGCCCAAAAGCAGTCAATTGAACTACTGAATGTTAAGAGTATCGATTTAGATCTAGAAATAGTTAATATATTAGTTTATATTAGATCTAGAAATAGTTAGATCTTAATATAAGTTAGTGAATAAGTGTAATACTAAAATAAAGTTTTCTTTTTATGTTTAAAAATATTCGCGTTATTTAAAAAATAAATACCTTTATACAGGTTATATAGGTATACAGGCAAAATTGAGCGGTAAAAACAAATAGTGAAGTTCCAGAATCCTTTAAACACTTATAGTGAATGGGGGATGTATGGTAATAAAATATAGGGTACAATTCCATCGTACGACAGCGACATCTTGAGGTTATGCTTGCAGCGGTACTAAGATGGTCGTGATTTCAGGAGGGCCACTTGTCAAATTAACTGAATGTGCTTGCTACGTCCTCCACAAAAAAAAGGTACCTTACTTACAAGTCACAACTCGCACTTGGCCGGTTTGTTTTTTTGTAAACAATTTCCACCAATCACGTATTTGTGAACGAAATTTCAAAGAGTTTACATGAATCACGTATTTCCGAACAAATTATTCAAGAAAAAGTTCAAATAATAAAATAACATTAAAAATTTTATGAATAGGATGGTTGCGACAGTTACTACGTGGTAATCCATACATACATTGAATTGAAAAATTCACTTTGTTTTTTACCACACTTATATTATTTAAAAATGTTATATAACTTATTTTTCACAGTTATACAGTTATATGACATTTAGATTTGTATGTTCAAAGGGAGGGAGTGTCAGAAGAGGATGCTTTGATCATGCAGTGGCGCCATCCGTGAGTTACTTAATGTACTCTTGGTGTGCTGGTAAGATGTTCCTTTTTATCGACACTAACTTGGTGTAATGGTTCCGTAGAGAACACACGCCTTTTTATTGTAAGTAGAGCAATAAATAAATATATTGAAGCATATACAGAGATAAGTAATTGCCATCCTTCCTATACTTCCACAATCTATCATAATCCTTCGAGTTATGGTCTTATAGCTATTAATGCTCGTTTTAAGAAGATATTATATAGTACCATTATGAAAATTACATCCACAAATTTGTAAAAAAAATATAACTTTATATGGGCAAATTTTAACATTCATTAGTTCAATTGACTGCTTTTGGGCAATTGACTACCAAAAATATAGGGCGTACGTGATTTAAGTATATGTAGATTATAACTGTATATTACGTATATTTACGTATATTTCGTACGTCGAAACTCGAGTCGTGATATGTGTAGAAATTTATATAACTGTGAATAATAAGTTATATAAATTTCTACACATATCACGACTCGAGTTTCGACGTTTGACGGTCATTTTCAAGTAACTTCAAGTCACTTGAAAATGACCGTCAAACGTCGAAACTCGAGTCGTGATATGTGTAGAAATTTGTATAACTGTGAATAATAAGTTATATAACATTTTTACATAATATAAGTGTGGTAAAAAACAAAGTGAATTTTTCAATTCAATGTTAAAAATTTTAAGTAACCCCCGACTTACAATTTGTTATTTTATTATTCGAACTTTTTTCTTTTCATTAATAATTTGTTTGTAAATACGTGATTCATATTACCTCTTTGAAATTTCGTTCGCAAATACGTAATTTGTGGGAATCTTTCACAAAAAAAGATTTAAATTTAAGTAGGAAATGCGCTGATGATCATCAAACGAATGAACAGATCTTCATAAATTATAGCTAAGACCATTCTCGATTACGTCAGCTTTCAAACACAAGTTTGGATGTACGGAACTAGACACACATTTGTGTTAAATTGGTTGCAGATTAATTTTGTTACGTAGGAAATGAGCTGATTGTCATAAACGCATGAAGAGATCTTCAAAAATTATAGCTAAGAACTTCCTAGATCACGTCAGCTTTCAAATAAAAAAAACCGCATCAAAATCGGTCCATTCGTTTAAGAGCTACGATTCCATAAACAGCCACTTACACGGACAGACTGACAGTCGGACCGACTGACAGACTGACAGACTGACAAACTGACAGACAGACACGTTAAACTTATTACACCCCTCTGTTTTGTCGGGGGTTAAAAAGGATGAAATCGAATATGAACGAACAATGTAATTGTAAACAATTTTTTACGAAACGCGAAAGAAACGGCAAAATAGAAAACCAAACAAGTTCAAAGACACGAAAACAAAAACAAATATTTTCGGTTTTTAAATCAATTTTTCTCGTTTTTTCATTCGGATTTTACGTCGAGTTAGAAATTTTTTTATTCCGAATTTATTCGGATTGTTTACATGAGCCGCAATAATAAAGTGTGCGTCTCGTCTAGTCCAACCTAGTTAGCAATCGATGAAAAACTCAATCTAAATATCCACACCGACTGAAAAATCAGCAGCGGCAATTAACAAGCCCATTTATTTCTTTATCCTGTTCATTCCCACGTTCGCTGCAAGAATGAAAGGAGAAGTTCAAATAAATCATTAACTTAAACTGATGGAAATAATATTGTCCACGTTCAAATATGGAATTTCCTCCCGACTCAAACAACTAGGCCCAACGAAAACTCAATTGAAATAAGCTCATTAGTAGTTAGTAACGCCGCTAATAATTCGCTAAAAAAAACGTCTCTAAAAATAATAAACTAATAATTGTTTACATTTTTGTCCAATTTTCCGCTACAATAGAAAATTCTATTGTAATTCTAAAAAATCTATTTTAACATTGTCTTTGTCCAAAGATTGAATTTCTTCCTATTTCTACCAGTAGGCCCAACTAAATCAAATTCAATAGACCTTTTTACGGTTAATTAAGTGCGTGCTCATCCGCCATGGGTAAATGGTGGGAATATGAAAGTTTCGGGCACATTTTGTTATTTTCACTGGTTATGCCTCAAAAAGTGCCCGAAAAACATGGCGGAAATTGACGTGGCGGAAATTTCAACTATGAAAAGTTCTATTGAGATAAGTTCATTTAAATGTGGAATTAACTGGTGACAATGAAAGAACAAACTGTAAATTTGTTACTAGCTACTAGTTTCGGCGATTTAAAATTTTAAAAGCTATAATTAATTTTTTTTAAGAATGCAGTAACTAGAAACCTGATTTACACTATGACAAATGTTCAATCTAGTTATAAAATTTGGCGCTAAATTCAAATATAGTTACTTGAATTTAGCATTGGTAGTTTATTAATGGTTTCATTGAATATCTTATTAATTGAAATACTCCAAATGGCAACAATAGTGATAAAATAAAAACAAATAAATGGAGGAAAACGCAAAAGATCTAAATGATACAAACAGATCAGATGATAATTGTGAATTGACACGGCAGCCATTGACAACTAACAGCTGTAAATGTATCTGAAAAGAAAGAGAGAAAAGAAGATGGGATGGAGAAGTATATATCATCGGTGTGAACTTCTCGATTTAAGCCAATCGGAGAGAAAGGTCAAATAATCCCTATCTTCCCTGTACTGCATTCTTAAAAAAAATGGACTATAGTAACAAATTTAAATACTCTATTCTTTCATTGTCCTGTAATCACCAGTTAATTCCACATTTGAATAAATCTCCTTATTGAGAGATATATCGATATCGATACGAGATATCCTCGTTCAAACTTATGACAGACTAGACAGACTAGACGGACTAGACGGCCCAGACTGCCTAGACGGCTTAGATGGACTAGACGGACTAAACTGCTTAGACGGCCTAGACGACCTAGACGGCCTAAACGGACTAGACGGCCTAAACGGACTAAACGGCCTAGACGACCTAGACGGCCTAGACGGACTAGACGCCCTAGACGTCCTAGACAGGCTAAACGGCCTAGACGGCCGAGACGGACTAGACGGCATAGACGGCCTAGACGACTTAGACGGTCTAGATGGCCTCGACGGAGTAGACGCACTAAACGGTCTAAATGGCCTCGACGGACTAGACGGCCTAGACGGCCTAGACAAACTAGATAGCCTAAGCGGCCTAGACGGACTAGACGGTTTAGACGACCTAGACGGCATAAACGGCCTAGACGACCTAAACGGCCTGGACGGACAAGACGGCCTAGACTGGCTAGACAGCCTAGACGGCATAGACGCCCTAGACGACCTAGACGGCTTAGACGGACTAGACGGCCTGGTCGGCCGAGACGGACTAGACGGCATAGACGCCCTAGACGACTTTGACAGCCTAGACGGACAAGACGGCCTAGATGGTTTAGATGGCGTAAACGGACAAGACGGACTAGACGACCTAGATGACATAAAAGGCCTAGACGAGGTTTCATTGTCCTGTAATCACCAGTTAATTCCACATTTGAATAAATCTCCTTATTGGACTTTAATCACATAATAAGTTGATTTAGAGATTCATGACGTCGCGTCGCCGAAACTATAATTGTAACAATCATAACAAATCTATTTTGGTTTGAAACTAACTCGTGTTTGTCGTTGAATTAGTGCTGGTTATCTGTCGCAGATAAAAGATCGCAGAAACATTTTCGCGGAAATTTCCGACGAAAACGGGGGGATTACAGTCATTTACGCGGCACGTTATCACAAACTATAGGCTAATTAGTTTACTAGCCACGTGTATGCTACATAATCAATTAGCTTGTCGAGTGCAATTGAATGAAATGCATACCGAGAAGTGCATCTTTTGTATAGAAGTCAAAGAAGAGCAAGATTGAGTCGGAAATGCTGAACATGATTAGACCAGATTGAGTAGATTAGACAAAACTGGGACAAAATATAGAACTAACTTAGACAAGATTGGATGGGTTTAGAAAAGTTTTAATGGACGAAATTATGCAATACTGGACAAGATTGGACTAAATTAGACAAGGCTGGACAAATTTAAACTAGACAAGTTAAGTTAGGTTATATACTGGAATTATCTAAACTAGAAAACCTGAGACAAAACCAGGCAAGTTAGTTTTATTATTAGTTATCTAGTCTTGCCTGTCTACACTTGTTTGTTCCAGATTTAATAGTTTTATGTAATTATTCTATTACCGTTATAGTATTGTTGGTGTTTACATAAATATGTTGGTGTTTAGTAATTAGTGCTACTTGACGTAGTTCTTGAGATATCTTCGTTTAAAATTGGTCTTCAAAATTTAGAATGATCAGAAGCAAGAACATGTTTGCAGATACATTTGTGTCTACAACAACTAAACCAGTTGGACTGGCTAAACCAAATTCAAAATGGACAAAGCTAATTAAATTATCTACAAGCTGCTGTTTAATAATTAGCGCTAGTCGAACCAGCTCTTGAGATATCTTCGCATAAACCTACTTTACAAAATTTGCAATGTTCTGTAAGTTGAAAGTGTTAGCAGTTACAATTCTTGTCTTCTGCAACTAAACCTATTGGACTAGATAACCTAACCTATAAAACACCTAACCTAACCTATTGGACTAGATAAACCAAATTCCGCCAGAATATAGGTAATTAAATTATCTACAAGCTGTTGGCGAAGTTCTTGAGATATCTTCGTTTAAAGTTAGTCTTCAAAATTTACTACGTAAGTTCGAAAAGTTGAAAATGTTTGCAGATACATTTGTGTCTACTGCAACTAAACCAGTTCGACTAGCTAAACCAAATTCAAAATGGACAAAGCTAATTAAATTATCTACTAGCAGGTGTTTACTAATTAGCGCTAGTCGCAGTAGTTCTTGAGATATCCTCGTTCAAACTTATGACAGACTAGACAGACTAGACGGAATAGACGGACAGACGGCCCAGACTGCCTAGACGGCTTAGACGGACTAGACGGACTAGACTGCCTAGACGGCCTAAACGGACTAGACGGCCTAGACGGCCTAAACGGACTAAACGGCCTAGACGACCTAGACGGACTAGACGCCCTAGACGTCCTAGACAGGCTAAACGGCCTAGACGGCCGAGACGGACTAGACGGCCTAGACGGCATAGACGGCCTAGACGACTTAGACGGTCTAGATGGCCTCGACGGAGTAGACGCACTAAACGGTCTAGATGGCCTCGACGGACTAGACGGCCTAAACAAACTAGATAGTCTAAGCGGCCTAGACGGACTATACGGTCTAGACGACCTAGACGGCATAAACGGCCTAGACGACCTAAACAGCCTAGACGGACAAGACGGCCTGGACGGGCTAGAAAGCCTAGACGGCATAGATGCCCTAGACGACCTAGACGGCTTAGACGGACTAGACGGCCTGGACGGCCGAGACGGACTAGACGGCCTAGACGGCATAAACGCCCTAGACGACTTTGACGGCCTAGACGGACAAGACGGCCTAGACGGTTTAGATGGTTTAAACGGACAAGACGGACTAGACGACATAAAAGGCCTAGACGAGCTAGATCCAGGTCTAGACCCACAAGACGGACAATATGACCTAGATGGACTGGACGGCCTAGACGACCTAGACGGCATAGATGGCCTAGACGGCCTAGACGGCCTAGACGAACTAGACGGCCTAGACGACCTAGACGGCCTAGATGGACATGACGACCTAGACGGTCTAGATGGCCTACACGGACTAGATGGAGTAGACGGCCTAGACGGCCTAGACGGCCTCGACGGACTAGATGGACAAGATGGCCTAGACGGACTAGACGGCCTAAATGGCCTAGACGGACTAAACGACCTGGACGGACTAGACGGACAAGACACCTTAGACGGACTAGACGGACAAGACGGCCTAGACGGACTGGACGGCCTAGAAGACCTTGACGGATTAGACGGCCTAGACGACCTAGACGGACTAGACGGACTAGACGCCCTAGACGGCTTAGACGCCCTAGACGGACAAGACGGCATAGATGGCCTAGACAACCTAGAAGGCCTAGACGGATTAGACGGCCTAGACGACCTAGACGGACTAGACGTACTAGACGCCCTAGACGGCCTACACGTCCTAGACAGGCTAAACGGTCTAGACGGACTAGACGGTATAGACGGCCTAGACGACCTAGACGGACAAGACAGCCTAGACGGACTAGATGGCCTAGACGGACTAGACGGCCTCGACGGACTAGACGCCTAGACGACCTAGACGGCACAAAGGGCCTAGACGGACTAGACGGCATAGATGGCCTAGACGACCTAGACGGACTAGACGGCATAGACGGCCAAAGCGACCTAGACGGCCTAGACGGACAAGACGGCCTAGGCGTCCTAGACAGGCTAAACTGCCTAGACGGACTAGACGGCCTAGAGGGTATAGACGGCCTAGACAACCTAGACGGCCTTGACGGACAAGACAGCCTAGACGGACTAGATGGCCTAGACGGACTAGACGGCCTCGACGGACTAGACGGACAAGATGGCCTAGACGGACTAGACGGCCTAAACGGCCTAGACGGACTAGACGGCCTAGACGGACTAGACGGACAAGATGGCCTAGACGGACTAGATGGCCTAGACGGACTAGACGGCCTCGACGGACTAGACGGACAAGATGGCCTAGACGGACTAGACGGCCTAAACGGCCAAGACGGACTAGACGGCCTAGACGACCTGGACGGACTAGACGGACAAGACGGCTTAGACGGCCTAGACGGACTAGACGGACTGGACGGCCTAGAAGACCTTGACGGATTAGACGGCCTAGACGACCTAGACGGACTAGACGGCCTAGACGGACTAGACGGACAAGACGGCATAGATCGCCTAGACAACCTAGAAGGCCTAGACGGATTAGACGGCCTAGACGACCTAGACGGACTAGACGCCCTAGACGGCCTACACGTCCTAGACAGGCTAAACGGCCTAGACGGACTAGACGGCCTAGACGGTATAGACGGCCTAGACGACCTAGACGGACAAGACAGCCTAGACGGCCTAGACGGACAAGACAGCCTAGACGGACTAGATGGCCTAGACGGACTAGACGGCCTCGACAGACTAGACAGCCTAGACGACCTAGACAGCACAAAGGGCCTAGACGACCTAGACGGACTAGACGGCATAGACGGCCTAGGCGACCTAGACGGCCTAGACGGACAAGACGGCCTAGACGGCCTAGACGTCCTAGACAGGCTAAACGGCCTAGACGGACTAGACGGCCTAGAGGGTATAGACGGCCTAGACAACCTAGACGGCCTTGACGGACAAGACAGCCTAGACGGACTAGATGGCCTAGACGGACTAGACGGCCTCGACGGACTAGACGGACAAGATGGCCTAGACGGACTAGACGGCCTAAACGGCCAAGACGGACTAGACGGCCTAGACGACCTGGACGGACTAGACGGACAAGACGGCTTAGACGGCCTAGACGGACTAGACGGACTGGACGGCCTAGAAGACCTTGACGGATTAGACGGCCTAGACGACCTAGACGGACTAGACGGCCTAGACGGACTAAAGGGCGACGGCTTAGACGAACTAGACAGACTGGTCTTGTCTGTATAGTCTTGTCTGTCTAGTCTTGTGTGTCTAGTCTTGTCTGTCTAGTCTAGTATGTCTTGTCTAGTCTGTCTAGTCTTGTCTGTCTAGTCTTGTTTGTCTAGTCTAGTATGTCTAGTCTAGTCTGTTTAGTCTTGTCTGTCTACTCTTGTCTGTCTAGTCTTGTCTATCTAGTCGTGTCTGTCTAGTCTTGTCTCTCCAATCTTGTTTGTCTAGTCTAACCATGTCTATTTGATCTACCTGCTTAGTTTTGCCTGTATGATTATCTAGCCTTGTCGCTTTAATCCCGTTTGTATTGTCTTGTATGGCTACTATTCAATCCAATCTTGTCTGTTTTGTCTAGTCGGTTCCATTGTAATTCAAGCGTGTGTGTTGGTAACAATCTGCTTTTACGCGGTCAACGAGAAAGTTTAATAGTTGAATATAATATTTTCGTGTAATTTAACGCCGAGTTTACGTAAGACGATCGCCGTCGCCACTTCCCCTAATTTCTGTTTCAACTTATTGTCGTCGGTTTTGTTTGCCAGCGAATGCGACGGATAATCGAAGGAATTGAGACTGCTCCGGTCTTATCTCGCCTTGTTTTTCAAATTTGCAAATATTCGTATGTAGTTAACTGAAAGTTTGCGAAGAGAAATTGAGATAACGAATTGCGGTTTCTAAAATTGGCAAATTCTGATTTGGAATTTTTTTTTACAAAATTTATATTCAAATCAACGCACTAATTATTTAAGCAAATATATTAATATCAACATTATTATTATTAAAATATTAATATTAATTGAAAAAAAATTAAGGAAACTGGGTTTTTTAATTCACAAATTGACTAATAACATAAATAATGAAAACAGTTGTAAGAAGCATGTTACGTAATTGCCTTACAACTCGAGTTATGTACTATACTTTAACTACGACCACACTAATTTGTTTCTGTTTAATAAGAAAAATATGTTTGATGTAACGAATTTAATTCTTATTAGGTTATATTACATTATCTAAATAAGACCGACAAGACTAGGCAGACAAGACTGGAGAGACAAGGCTAAACAGACAAGACAAGACAGACAAGACTAGACAGACAAGACTAGACAGACAAGACTAGACAGACAAGACTAGGCAGACAAAACTAGATAGACAAGACTAGACAGACAAGACTAGACAGTCAAGACTAGACAGACAAGACTAGACAGACAAGACTAGACAGACAAGACTAGACAGACAAGACTAGACAGACAAGACTAGACAGACAAGACTAGACAGACAAGACTAGACAGACAAGACTAGACAGACAAGACTAGACAGACAAGACTAGACAGACAAGACTAGACAGACAAGACTAGACAGACAAGACTAGACAGACAAGACTAGACAGACAAGACTAGACAGACAAGACTAGACAGACAAGACTAGACAGACAAGACTAGACAGACAAGACAAGACAGACAAGACTAGGCAGACAAGACTAGACAGACAAGACTAGACAGACAAGACTAGACAGACAAGACTAGACAGACAAGATTATCTACCATTGTCCAAAGAGACAAGCTTTTTGAGTATTTCTTTGTATCTAGTCATAATTATGTTGTCAATATGGTATGGAAATATTTTGAAGCCAAGGTTAAATCTGTTTATTTTAGAGAGCTTTGAAAATGCGTAACCCACAAACACAATTTGGAGTAAATATAAACAGAAATTATTTAACTAAATGAAAACGGAATCGGGGAGAAAACAGTTTTGGAAGAATTTTGTTAGGTTTTCTGGTAAACAGGTTGTATTTTCGTGTTTTGTTGAAAGGTTGGGAAATAGTTTCATTATTAAATTGCATTTTATGGAAAATATATTTCACGGATTGTCTTAAAAAATTTCCAAAAATTTGTATCCAAAAAATTTTTTCCAAAAAACTGTAGAAATATCTTCGACAATATTTCTATAGAATGCAAATTTACGGAAAATTTTGTAGAGAATCCGTGAAATATATTTTCCAGAAAATGTACTGAATTCCTCAATAAAAACTAATTGCATTGGGCTTAAGAGAAATTCGTCAAATCATAAACAAATCAATACACAAACTCAATCAAAATTTAATTCAAAACATTTTCAGGTCAAGAATCTCTCACTTTAACCCTTAACACCCTCAACACAACCCCTTTCATTCCTTCCCTCAGTTCAATCCAGAATCCATTTACGCCTTAATCCTTGAAATTCCAAAGATATGAAATAGACTTTCTTTTTATAGGTCCATAAACGTTTCAGCAAACACGACAAATATCGAAGGACACATTTAAATGTAACTGAGGATCCAATCTAAATTAATACTCTGCATGACAATCTATTAATAAACTCGATATAAGACATATATCACTAGATCTAGATGACTAGACATTATTAGACCAGTCTTGTTTGTCTAGCCTTGTCAGACTTGTCTTGTCTGTCTAGTTTTGTCTGTCTTGTCTGTCAAGTCTTGTTTGTCTAGTCTTGTCTGTCTAGTCTTGTCTGTCTAGTCTTGTCTGTCTAGTCTTGTCTGTCTAGTCTTGTCTGTCTAGTCTTGTCTGTCTAGTCTTGTCTGTCTAGTCTTGTCTGTCTAGTCTTGTCTGTCTAGCCTTGTCTGTCTAGTCTTGTCTGTCTAGTCTTGTCTGTCTAGTCTTGTCTGTCTAGTCTTGTCTGTCTAGTCTTGTCTGTCTAGTCTTGTCTGTCTAGTCTTGTCTGTCTAGTCTTGTCTGTCTAGTCTTGTCTGTCTAGTCTTGTCTGTCTAGTCTTGTCTGTCTAGTCTTGTCTGTCTAGTCTTGTCTGTCTAGTCTTGTCTGTCTAGTCTTGTCTGTCTAGTCTTGTCTGTCTAGTCTTGTCTGTCTAGTCTTGTCTGTCTAGTCTTGTCTGTCTAGTCTTGTCTGTCTAGTCTTGTCTGTCTAGTCTTGTCTGTCTAGTCTTGTCTGTCTAGTCTTGTCTGTCTAGTCTTGTCTGTCTAGTCTTGTCTGTCTAGTCTTGTCTGTCTAGTCTTGTCTGTCCAGTCTTGTCTTTCTAATCTTGTCTGTCTAATCTTGTGTGTTTAGTCTTGTCTGTTTATTCGAATCTATTAATACTTTTCTGTTTAATATTTAATTTATTGTTGTCATTGACACTAATTAATAATATCCAGAATGAATTGTAAAGGTTGAATTTTATATCTTCTTAAATATATCAAGTAGATTTATTCGCAGCGGCAGTGGGTTTGCAGGTAGTAAAACTGGGTAATTAGTAAACATATTTTGCGTAGTTTTGAGTGTTTTTTGACGGTCGCGTGATGAATCGGTGTCGTAAAGGTGGTGGGTCAAGTGCACAGAGGAAGCTCATCGTCGACCTAGATCAGATCGATGCCAGAATTAGTCGGAGGCTTGATAATTGGCGTGGAGAGAACGATGCGTTATTATTTAGGGATTTTACGGGTTCGTAAAGAATGAGAGAAACGTTTCGGTAATTTGTCGGTTGACCTTAGCGGAAGTTTTCTGTTTGCTGTCGAAATTTAAAAATAAATTATTGAGATTTCGACAAGGAATTGGAATCATTGCGGCTTTGCCTAAATTTGCAAAATTAGGGGGTTTTGTAAACTAGCATTGTTTTTTTAAATAAGTCTATTTTGCATCTTTTAACTTTTTAACCCATTTCTTCATTCTTAAAGAAGAAACCCAATTTTTATATCTCTATCATCTCCAGTTTTTGAGATAGATTTGATTAGATTTGGTATATTAGCAAAAAAATTACAGGTTTACAATATTTTTAGACCAAATTTTCTAAATTCTAGAACTGCTTGTCTACAAAATTATCAAACTTCAAATTACATGCAAATAAAATTAAGAACATCTGAAAGACTCTCTATTTAATTGTTTTAATTGACACATTAGGGAATTACATTGAATTGAAAAATTCACTGGGTTTTAACATCACTTATAATATGTAAAAATGTTGTATAACTTTTTATTCACAGTTATATAAATTTCTACATTTACATTCACGACTCGAGTTTCGACGTTGGACAAATCCACTTGTCAGGTCCACTTAAAAATGAGCGTCAAACGTCGAAACTCGAGTCGAGATATGTGTAGAAATTTATATAACTAAATAATAAGTTATATAACATTTTTGCTTATTATGAGCGTGGTAAAAACATAATGAATTTTTCAATTCAATGTATGAATTACCATGTAGTAAATGTAGTAACAACCATCCTATTCATTAGGGAATTATCAGCATCGCATACTTTCGGAGTATCCGCAATAATTAACAAGAACTACCAAAACTAAAGTGAAATAATGTATCCCAAATTTGATTCAAAGAGCTAGGAAGGCCTTGTTCACATCAATATAGAGACGAAACTGTTTGCAACTAACAGTTTCACTTGAGTTAAATGAAAATTAGCTATCTCAACGAAGTAGAAGTTGTTCCTACTATAACATTAATTGAGAATGGCGAGAGCCTTAATTTCGCCGAGTTTCAAGACACTTCATCATAAGCCTGTTATTCACAGATTGTGGGACAGGTACTAGGATACAGGTCAATATACCAGGTGGGCAAGGTCACAAAAGAAAAACAAAATTTCCCTCAGTATGTCGCATGGGGTCACTGTATCAGACCAGACAATTAGGAATAGGTTGAGGGAATCAAATTTTAAGGCAAGACGACCGGTCCGAAAACCCTTTTTGACACGACGCCACAGAATAGCAAGGATGAATGTTCCTCCTGAACATGTCCCATGGCAACTTCGATAATGGAAGTATGTGCTCTTCACGAATGATTCAAGGTTCCGTGTTATTCGTTGCGATGGGCGAGTACGGGCGAGCGAGCGAACGCTACGCAGCTGCTACTGTCCAGGAAATCGAAAGATTTGGAGGTGGTTCAGTTATGGTTTGGGGTGGGATTAGTATCGACAGTAGAACCGTCCTTGTTGTAATTCCAGAAAATCTAAGCTCTAATCTCTATGGTGACATTGTGATAGGAGAACATGTTGGCCCTGTGGCATATGGAATAGGTCCAATTTTTTTTATTTATCCAGGATAACACAAGACTGCGGCGCGAACCACTTTAGACTTTCTACAAGAACTGGAAATTCAAACAATGGTGTGGCCTGCTTTAAGTTTCATAGAGCATGGAAATTCAAACAATGGTGTGGCCTGCTTTAAGTTTCAAGAGCATGCTTGGGATATGATCGACAGACGTGTTCGTGGTCGTCCGCATCCTCCTCAGACGAACCGGCATCTAACGGCGCGCAGTGGTTAGCGTAGCACTTTTAGCTGGGAAAATTTATTTTCGTTTGTTTTGGGCTCAGAATTGTGTTAATATGAATCATACTGATCTAAATTACATTAATTTTCATGGTTTTTAATAAAAACAAGTAGGAACGTAAAAATTTATTTAAATTTTACAATAACAATAATTAAGCATTTGTAAAAAACCCAAATAAAATACGCCAATAAAAATATCTAATTATGTTCAAACACAAATTAGTTGTATTCATCACTTTCTTCAGATGAATCTGCTGCTCAGTAGGTATGATCAGGATCATGATCAGTAATTTCTGAACTTAATATTTACTCTGTCTTTTCCAGTAATCATGGGGGGTATTATTAAATCTACGACTTCGGAAGGGAATGTTGATACCTTTTTTCGCGGGACATCTCTTAAGCTTGTTATTACAGGGTCAGATGTTATCAATAACATGTTATGTATATCTCTATTCGTGGCAATACGTGGCGTGCTTTCGCGTATTGTGTTAACCTTCTGCAGCCCTTGTTTCAGGCATCTTGAGCTTCCTCGGAAAGCTACAAAGCAACAAAGCAGATACAACAACTTCTGAGCTGTGAACAAGGATTTTGTGAACAGTAGCAGGCATGTAATATTATGTATAGTTTCTTTGTTTCTGCTGCGAAAGCCTGAAATTTCTCAATGTTAATATCAAATCCTGAAGATAAAGCACGAAGTATAATTCCAATTTTTTATATTAATGTAATATCTAAATCTAATCCTGTAATATTAGCACTTAGTTCTGGATTTTCAAAACTTTCGAGCGGTATTTCCATCGTTTGTATTGCGATACCGCGGTTTTGGCTTATCTACAATTAGCCCCATTTTGGCTTTAAAACGGATTTTTATTTCGTCAGAACGTCTAACTTTTTTAGATTCCGATCAAATTTGCCTCCCAAGGCCTGATAAGCGTTTTTAAGAAGTAGTTGGCAACACTGGTAATAGACATCAAAAGTCATATTAGAACCCATTAGCCACTCCGAGTTCGTCTGTAGAAACCGCTCCTTGTTCCTTCCACAGCTCCTCCACTTTTCAAGAATTTTGGACGAGAATCGCGAAATGAAGGCATTCATGTTCTTTAAAGATTGTTCATTTGCATCCCTAATATGCTGCCTTGTACTGATTAATCGGAACAAAGCATAACTTCTTCCATGTTTCAGCCATTCTTCAAATAAATCAATTTTCAGTATGGCGAATACTACATCTGAAAAACAAAATTAAAAATAACTAATTTCGCAAATCGTCGCAAGCGAGTTTTATATCATTATGAAGTAGGTGAATGCAACTATATTATACATTAATTCTAGCGGGTGGCGAGGGGGTGTGTGACTTTTTTTCTGGAAAAGTTGAAAACGAATTGAAAAGTTGAAAAATAATGGTAACTGTAAAAAACATTAACATTAGTGGTAATAAATTAGAAGTAAAGCAATGAGTTAAGAACTTAGGTGTAACAATGGATACCGAGCTGTCTTTTTCCAAACATGTATCACTTATATGTCAAAAAAGTTACTACCCATGTATCTACCCGCATAAAAATCTTCTACCAACAGCCTTGAAACTTAAGTTATGTGAAGCACAAGTCTTATCATTAATCAACTACTGCATCTCAGTATATGGATCTTGTATAAATAAAGGAGGTGTGTATAAGTTACAAAAGATACAAAACTGTTGTATTAGATATTGTTACAACCTCGGTAAAAGGGAACATGTATCCCCGTATGTAGTAAGTCTGAATGGTTAAGTATAAGTAGTAGAATACAGTTTGCAATACTTTCAGATGTGCATACGATCTTACACTATCATTCACCGGCCTACCTGCATAATAAAATCAGATTTCGCCATTATATACATAATTTGCAGACGAGACATACAGTTCAGATAGAAATTCCCAAGCATTACAGGGAAAAATTTAAGAGTTCATTCACGTATAAATGCACAGCATATAATCACTTACTACCTAGGTTTAAGACCATGTACGTTATTAATTTAAAAAAAGAATTGTAGATTTAGTTAGTTAATAGACAGCAGACTAAAGGGTATGAATGAAAAACAGCTGTACAGCTGACTTCACTCCCTCTTTGCGGCATATGTATGTTTGTATTTTTGTAATCACTCACTAATCTGTACACTTTACTGTTTTGTCCTGTTTCATCATTTGTGTGTACTACTAACAATACTGCAGCAAATAAATTTTATTATTATTATTATTATTAAAAATAGGCAAAAATCTGAGTACTTGAAAGAAATAAGAAAATAGCGAGAAATCTGGGTACTTGAAAGAAGGAATGTTAAAAAAATGGTGTATATTACATTTAATTAATAAACATATGCTTGAAATATAGTGGTTACGTTCAACTAAAATCTCCATAATGCACAAATAGCACTGAACTTTTTGAAAACACAAAATTAAATGGTAAGATGCACAAATGTTACAAGTACGTGATGCTGACACTTCCATATGTACCAATTAAAACAATTAAATAGAGCGACTTTCAGATGTTCTTAATTTTATTTGCATGTAATTTCCCGTTTGAATTTTATGGAGACACAAATTAGTGACCCGCTAATGTTTTGAGCAATGTGTGTGACGAATTTACAAAACTTTTATCAGTTTTTATTGACAAGAAAAAATCATAGTTTTATACATCCTTTGATATTTATAAATTGACCAAATTTTGTATATTCTAAATTTGTTTGTTTATAAAATTGAAAATTAAATTTGCACAAAAAGGAAATTTTTGCCAAAAAAAAAATACAAATTCAAACTACCTACCAATTTAAAAAAAAAAAATCAGACTTAATAAATATCCCATAATCTCATTCACTTCACAATCAATTTCGCTTGTATAATTATCCTCTCTTCCAACAACTCCCATTTATTTCCCACAAGTTTTCTTATGTAAATTGATTGGAGTTACGGCTGGATATCCCTCATAATATCGCAGATATCGCTCAGAAGCATTCGATTGGAAAACACGACAAAACAATACGCGCACCAAAACCGTCCACTACAAGAACAAGTTCAACATGTTTCTTCTCCGCAAACAAACTCTTACGTAACTTACAAAACACGAAAATATCAAACGTCGTGTAATATATTCCATAATCACAACAAATTTGAACAGCCTAAACTGAAAATAGTCAACAACATATTACATTTAAAAGAAGACTATATAGATAAGATTCGACTAAATAGTCTAGACAGACTAGACTGAATAGACAAGATTAGACAGACAAGGCTAGACATACAAGACTAGACAAACAATAATAGACTGATAAGATTAGTCAGACAAGACTAGACAGAAAGAACTAGACAGACTAGACAGACAAGACTAGACAGACAAGACTACACAGACAAGACTAGGCAGACAAGACTAGACAGAAAAGACTAGACAGAAAAGACTAGACAGACAAGACTAGACAGAAAAGACTAGACAGACAAGACTAGGCAGACAAGACTAGACAGAAAAGACTAGACAGACAAGACTAGGCAGACAAGACTAGACAGAAAAGACTAGACAGACAAGACTAGGCAGACAAGATTAGACAGAAAAGACTAGACAGAAAAGACTAGACAGACAAGACTAGGCAGACAAGACTAGACAGAAAAGACTAGACAGACAAGACTAGGCAGACAAGATTAGACAGAAAAGACTAGACAGAAAAGACTAGACAGACAAGACTAGACAGACAAGACTAGGCAGACAAAACTAGACAGAAAAGACTAGACAGAAAAGACTAGACAGACAAGATAAGACAGACAGGACTAGGCAGACAAGACTAGACACAAAAGACTAGACAAAAAAGACTAGACAGACAAGACTAGACAGACAAGACTAGGCAGACAAGACTAGACAGAAAAGACTAGACAGAAAAGACTAGACAGACAAGATAAGACAGACAGGACTAGGCAGACAAGACTAGACAGAAAAGACTAGACAGAAAAGACTAGACAGACAAGACTAGACAGAAAAGACTAGACAGAAAAGACTAGACAAACAAGACTAGACAGAAAAGACTAGACAGACAAGACTAGTCAGACAAGACTAGACAGAAAAGACTAGACAGACAAGACTAGGCAGACAAGACTAGGTTTTTTGGCAGACAAGACTAGACAGACTAGACAAGACAAGACTAGACAGAAAAGACTAGACAGACAAGACTAGACAGACAAGACTAGACAGAAAAGACTAGACAGAAAAGACTAGACAAACAAGACTACACAGAAAAGACTAGACAGACAAGACTAGTCACACAAGACTAGACAGAAAAGACTAGACAGACAAGACTAGGCAGACAAGACTAGGTTTTTTGGCAGACAAGACTAGACAGACTAGACAAGACAAGACTAGACAGAAAAGACTAGACAGAAAAGACTAGACAGACAAGACTAGACAGAAAAGACTAGACAGAAAAGACTAGACAAACAAGACTAGACAGAAAAGACTAGACAGACTAGTCACACAAGACTAGACAGAAAAGACTAGACAGACAAGACTAGGCAGACAAGACTAGACAGAAAAGACTAGACAGACAAGACTAGGCAGACAAGATTAGACAGAAAAGACTAGACAGACAAGACTAGACAGACAAGACTAGGCAGACAAGACTAGACAGTAAAGACGAGACAGAAAAGACTAGACAGACAAGATAAGACAGACAGGACTAGGCAGACAAGACTAGACAGAAAAGAGTAGACAGAAAAGACTAGACAGACTAGACTAGACAGACAAGACTACTCAGAGAAAACTAGATAGATAAGATTAGACTGAGAAGACTAGACAGACAAGGCTAGACAACAAGACTAAACAAACCTGCCTACACAAAGAAATCCATTCGTTGTTGTGTGTGAGAAAGCAAATATTTTTGTTTACGGATAAATTTAGAGAATTTTCGAAACGCGAGATTTCGCAACGATTCGCGCGTTTGAAATTTCGGCTCGAGTGGCGTTTCGAAAATAGAAACTCGAGTCGGCGCGACGAGGAGAGATGCCGGTCGCGCCGACGCTCCGGACGCAGACGGACGCAGAACGAATACCGCACAGTCCTCTACTTTACGACTCGTTAAATGCCAATAATTCGCGTTTTATATTCGCGATTTTATCGTTGCAACACATCGAATTTTGAATTTATTACAGGGAAAACATTAAAATTCTTAAAATAATTATTATTTATGCATTTTATAACAAATTAAACTTTTATATCTAGTTTTATTTTTCTTGTCTTGTCTTATCTAGTCTTGTCTGCCTAGCCTTGTCTGTCTAGTCTTGTCTGTCTAGTCTTGTCTATCTAGTCTTGTCTGTCTAGTCTTGTCTGTCTATTCTTGTCCGTCTAGTCTTGTCTTTTCTTTTTTTTTTTTCAGAGAGGAGGGGGAATGCATTGCTGCACACCGGATATTCAAACCCGTGTAGTGTGGGGCTCTCTGATCGAGTTCTTCGTGACCAGCATACCCACTAAACCCCCTCCTCTGTCTCTACACTACACTCCACCCGGAACTGCGTGAGCATTACTTCAGGTGGGTGGTGGTGTTTGTACCAATTGTTTCATTACTGTTATTTTTATTGTCCTTTACTCGTTTCGATTTCGTCTTTCGTCTTCTGTCGTATTAGTTATGCAGTCGTGTGATAAACCATTTTTCGGTCTTTTCGTCACATATCTAGTCGTCCATGTTAGCTTCTTTGTGTTTCGTGTGATATTATAATCGCCTTCCATTCTCTCTCCATTTGTTCTTTTCCCAACATGATTTCGGTTATGTAAGCTTGTACTGCATCCCAGTTATGCTCACTTTCTAACATAACTTCCATGATGTTCTGTTCTTCTAGTTTTGTAACGCCTAGTGTCTCCGCGAATCGAGGTCTTTCGTTCTCTGATTCTGTACACATGAAGATAGTGTGTTGTGCGTCGTCTGGGATATGACCGCAATAAAAACACTCTGCCGTGTCTCTTTTTTTAAACCTTTCGAGGTATGCGTTGAAGCACCCATGACCAGTGAGTGCCTGTGTAAGATGGTAACTCATATGTCCGTGTGACCTATCATACCATGCTGTTACGTTAGGGATAAGTCTGTATGTCCACCTGCCACTAGTGTCTTTATCCCATCTTGTCTGCCATCGGTCCATGAGTCTCTTACGTGCTCTCTCCTTAGCGGCTGCTCTTTCGTGTTTTACTTCTTTTTTCGCCCTGTGTTGTTGCAGGTCTTCGTAGACTTCTTGTTTCTCGCGAATCAGTAAGTCTATTGGGGGTGTGCTTGCAAGTACCAGCGCCGCGGCCTCCGAAACCGTTCTGTAGGCAGAAATTACTCTTAGAGCACTTCTTCTCTGTACTCCTATAAGTTGTTTTCTCGCTCCAATCTTTTTCGTTACGCCCTAGTAGTTACGTCTAGTCTTGTCTGTCTAGTCTTGTCTGTCTAGTCTTGTCTGTCTAGTCTTGTCTGTCTAGTCTTGTCTGTCTAGTCTTGTCTGTCTAGTCTTGTCTGTCTAGTCTTGTCTGTCTAGTCTTGTCTGTCTAGTCTTGTCTGTCTAGTCTTGTCTGTCTAGTCTTGTCTGTCTAGTCTTGTCTGTCTAGTCTTGTCTGTCTAGTCTTGTCTGTCTAGTCTTGTCTGTCTAGTCTTGTCTGTCTAGTCTTGTCTGTCTAGTCTTGTCTGTCTAGTCTTGTCTGTCTAGTCTTGTCTGTCTAGTCTTGTCTGTCTAGTCTTGTCTGTCTAGTCTTGTCTGTCTAGTCTTGTCTGTCTAGTCTTGTCTGTCTAGTCTTGTCTGTCTAGTCTTGTCTGTCTAGTCTTGTCTGTCTAGTCTTGTCTGTCTAGTCTTGTCTGTCTAGTCTTGTCTGTCTAGTCTTGTCTGTCTAGTCTTGTCTGTCTAGTCTTGTCTGTCTAGTCTTGTCTGTCTAGTCTTGTCTGTCTAGTCTTGTCTGTCTACTCTTGTCTGTCTAGTCTTGTCTGTCTAGTCTTGTCTGTCTAGTCTTGTCTGTCTAGTCTTGTCTGTCTAGTCTTGTCTGTCTAGTCTTGTCTGTCTAGTCTTGTCTGTCTAGTCTTGTCTGTCTAGTCTTGTCTGTCTAGTCTTGTCTGTCTAATCTTGTCTGTCTAGTCTTGTCTGTCTAGTCTTGTCTGTCTAGTCTTGTCTGTCTATTCTTGTCTGTCTAGTCTTGTCTGTCTAGTCTTGTCTATCTAGTCTTGTCTGTCTAGTCTTGTCTGTCTAATCTTGTATGTCTGGTCTTGTCTGCCTGGTCTTGTCTGTCTAGTCTTGTCTGTCTAGTCTTGTCTGTCTAGTCTTGTCTGTCTAGTCTTGTCTGTCTAGTCTTGTCTGTCTAGTCTTGTCTGTCTAGTCTTGTCTGTCTAGTCTTGTCTGTCTAGTCTTGTCTGTCTAGTCTTGTCTGTCGCCCTGTGTTGTTGCAGGTCTTCGTAGACTTCTTGTTTCTCGCGAATCAGTAAGTCTATTGGGGGTGTGCTTGCAAGTACCAGCGCCGCGGCCTCCGAAACCGTTCTGTAGGCAGAAATTACTCTTAGAGCACTTCTTCTCTGTACTCCTATAAGTTGTTTTCTCGCTCCAATCTTTTTCGTTACGCCCTAGTAGTTACGTCTAGTCTTGTCTGTCTAGTCTTGTCTGTCTAGTCTTGTCTGTCTAGTCTTGTCTGTCTAGTCTTGTCTGTCTAGTCTTGTCTGTCTAGTCTTGTCTGTCTAGTCTTGTCTGTCTAGTCTTGTCTGTCTAGTCTTGTCTGTCTAGTCTTGTCTGTCTAGTCTTGTCTGTCTAGTCTTGTCTGTCTAGTCTTGTCTGTCTAGTCTTGTCTGTCTAGTCTTGTCTGTCTAGTCTTGTCTGTCTAGTCTTGTCTGTCTAGTCTTGTCTGTCTAGTCTTGTCTGTCTAGTCTTGTCTGTCTAGTCTTGTCTGTCTAGTCTTGTCTGTCTAGTCTTGTCTGTCTAGTCTTGTCTGTCTAGTCTTGTCTGTCTAGTCTTGTCTGTCTAGTCTTGTCTGTCTAGTCTTGTCTGTCTAGTCTTGTCTGTCTAGTCTTGTCTGTCTAGTCTTGTCTGTCTAGTCTTGTCTGTCTAGTCTTGTCTGTCTAGTCTTGTCTGTCTAGTCTTGTCTGTCTAGTCTTGTCTGTCTAGTCTTGTCTGTCTAGTCTTGTCTGTCTACTCTTGTCTGTCTAGTCTTGTCTGTCTAGTCTTGTCTGTCTAGTCTTGTCTGTCTAGTCTTGTCTGTCTAGTCTTGTCTGTCTAGTCTTGTCTGTCTAGTCTTGTCTGTCTAGTCTTGTCTGTCTAGTCTTGTCTGTCTAGTCTTGTCTGTCTAATCTTGTCTGTCTAGTCTTGTCTGTCTAGTCTTGTCTGTCTAGTCTTGTCTGTCTATTCTTGTCTGTCTAGTCTTGTCTGTCTAGTCTTGTCTATCTAGTCTTGTCTGTCTAGTCTTGTCTGTCTAATCTTGTATGTCTGGTCTTGTCTGCCTGGTCTTGTCTGTCTAGTCTTGTCTGTCTAGTCTCGTCTGTCTAGTCTTGTCTGTCTAGTCTTGTCTGTCTAGTCTTGTCTGTCTAGTCTTGTCTGTCTAGTCTTGTCTGTCTAGTCTTGTCTGTCTAGTCTTGTCTATCTAGTCTTGTCTGTCTAGTCTTGTCTGTCTAGTCTTGTCTGTCTAGTCTTGTCTGTCTAGTCTTGTCTGTCTAGTCTTGTCTGTCTAGTCTTGTCTGTCTAGTCTTGTCTGTCTAGTCTTGTCTGTCTAGTCTTGTCTGTCTAGTCTTGTCTGTCTAGTCTTGTCTGTCTAGTCTTGTCTGTCTAGTCTTGTCTGTCTAGTCTTGTCTGTCTAGTCTTGTCTGTCTAGTCTTGTCTGTTTAATCTTGTCTGTCTAGTCTTGTCTGTCTAGTCTTGTCTGTCTAGTCTTGTCTGTCTAGTCTTGTCTGTCTAGTCTTGTCTGTCTAGTCTTGTCTGTCTAGTCTTGTCTGTCTAGTCTTGTCTGTCTAGTCTTGTCTGTCTAGTCTTGTCTGTCTAGTCTTGTCTGTTTAATCTTGTCTGTCTAGTCTTGTTTGTCTAGTCTTGTCTGTCTAATCTTGTCTGTCTAGTCTTGTCTGTCTAGTATTGTGTGCCTAGTCTTGTCTGTTAAGTCTTCTCAGTTCTGTCTGGTTTGTAACATTTTAGGAAATTGTTGGGAAAATCGCAAGAAAACGTAGGCAAATTGAAATTAAAATTTTATTATTCCTCAAATATAGTGGAGTATATCTCGTCGCACATAATATACAGCGGCTTGTTTCCATACAAAACATACTCGGTCTATAATATCACAGCCAGTTAGCACACTCAGCCCCCTCACAGACTCCCACCCACGTAGACTGCACACCCACAGTAAATACAAAACAAAAGAAACCAAGATAACATCCATCCGGTTATCTACCATATCAAACCACAATCAGTTATCTAATAGATAACAGATATTAGGTATCTAATAGATAACAGATATTAAATATCTAATAGATAAAAGATATTACATAACCAATAAATAACATATATTAGATATCTAATATACAACAGATGTTAGATATCTAATAGATAACATAATTTAGATATCTTATAGACAACAGATATTAGATAATTGATAGATATCAGATTATTAGTTATCTAATAGGCAACAGATATCAGATATCTAATAGATAACATATTTTAGATATCTAATAGACAACAGATATTAGATATCTAATAGGTAACATATACTAGATATCTAATAGGCAACAGATATTTGATATCTGATGGTTAACAGATTAGATATCTAATAGATAAAAGGTATTACATAACTAATAAATAGCATATATTAGATATCTAATAGACAACAGATATTAGATATCTAATAGATAAAATAATTTAGATATCTAATAGACGACAGATATTAGATATCTATAAGTACAATCATTAGTTATCTAGTAGATTGCTTAATCTTAACAAATCATTTAATTCTTTTTTCTTTGAAATTAATCTACTAGATAACTAGTGATGGTTTGTAAACAATTTACTAGTTATTTGATTTTATAAAGTAATCTACTAGATAACTTATGATTGTTTATAAACTAATAAATAGCATATATCAGATATCTAATAGACAACGGGTATTAGATATCTAAAAGACAACAGATATTAGTGATCTAATAGATATCATAATTTAGATATCTAATAGACAACTGATATTAGATATTTGATAGATATCAGATTATTAGTTATCTATGGGATTGATTTATGTTACAAATAAAGTTACCAGATAATTGACCGTGTAATCTACTAGATGACTAATTTGTTTGACTAATGTATGTATTGACTAATCTAATAGATTATCTAATAGATAACATAAGTACAATAATTAGTTATCTAGTAGAATGCTTAATCTTAACAAATTATTTATTTATTTTTTCTTGGAAAGTTATCTACTAGATAACTAGTGATGGTTTGCAAACAATTTACTAGTTATTTGATTTTATAAAGTAATCTACTAGAACACTTATCTACTAGATAACTTATCTACTAGATAACTTATAGTTTATATATAAACTAATAAATTGCATATATCAGATATCTTATATACAACAGATATTAGATACTTATCTAATAGATAACAGATATTAGATATCTAATGGATAACATATTTTAGATATATAATAGACAACAGATATTAGATATCTAATAGATAACATAATTTAGATATCTAATAGATAACAGATATTAGATATTTAATAGATATCAGATTATCAGTTATCTATTGGATTGATTTATGTTACAAATAAAGTTACCAGATAATTGACCGTGTAATCTACTAGATGATTAATTTGTTTGACTAATGTATGTATTAACTAATCTGATAGATTATCTAATAGATAACATAAGTACAATCATTAGTTATCTAGTAGATTGCTTAATCTTAACAAATTATTTAATTTTTTTTTTTTGAAAGTAATCTACTAGATAACTATTGATGCTTTTTAAACAATTTACTGGTTATTTGATTTTAGAAAGTAATCTACTAGATAACTTATGATTGTTTATAAACAAATTTAGTAGTTTTTTTATCTTATAAAGTAATCTACTAGATAACAAATTAATTTGAGGAATCTATTTAATAAAAAGTTTCATAGATTATCTAATAGATACATATACATAAATAAGTATCTAATAGATAAAGGACATAAAAGAAAATTATATCATAAAATTTTGATATTTATTTTTTCAGAAAAGAAAAAATACATAAAAGATTATCTAATAGATAACATACGCACTATCATTAGTTCATCTAGAACTAAAAAAAATAAATATTGATACCCCTTATATCCGATTTTACTAGATAATTGATTTTGTAACATAATCTACTAGATAACTAACTTGTTGAAATAATTTAGGTATCTTGAACTTATTTATTACCAGTTTCATAGGATAATCTACTAGATAACTAATCGCATTTGTTCGGTAAATTAAGAAAATGCTTGTAGTAAACGGTTATTTAGTAGATAACAAGCGTTATATAGTTAATAACTTGATGTAATGATTAGTTATTTAATAGATAACTTTATTTATTTATTGGTTATCTAGTAGATAACTTGAAAAAAATATGTTATCTAGTAGACAGCTTGGTGTAATTCTTGTTTGTCTAGTAGATAATTTAATGTAATAACTTTTGTTACAATTGATAATTAGTTATCTAGTAGATATTTTTCTTAATTTCTAGATATAGAGATTCCTTTGTTTATTTAGATAACTTTATGTAGTTATCGGTTATTTAGTAAGTAACTTGACATAATGAAAAGTTATCTAGTAGATAACTAATTGCACTTGTTCGATAAAATAAGAAAATGCTTGTAGCAAACGGTTATTGAGTAGATAACAAGCGTTATCTAGTAAATAACTTGATGTAGTGATTGGTTATTTAATAGATAACTTTATTTATTGGTTATCTAGTAGACAACTCGATAAAATTATATGTTATGTAGTAGACATCTTGGTATAATTCTTGTTTGTCTAGTAGATAATTTAATGTATAAACTTTTGATCCAATTGATAATTATCTAGTAGATATTTTTCTTAATTTCTAGATATAGAGATTCTTTTGTTTTTTTAGATATCTTTATGCAGTTATTGGTTATCTATTAACTAACTTCATTATATCATGAAATTTTATCTAGTAGATAACAAATCGCATTTGTTCGATAAATTCAGAAAATGCTAGCAGCAATTGGTTATTGAGTAGATTACAAGCGTTACCTAATAATTTTATGTAATAATTGTTCATAATTCGATGTAATGATTGATTATTTAACAGATAACTTGATTTATTTATTGGCTATCTAGTAGATAACTTAGTAAAATTATATGTTATCTAGTAGAGATCTTGGTGTAATTCTTGTTTGTCTAGTAGATAATTTAATGCAAGAACTTTTGATCCAGTTGATAAATAGTTATCTAGTAGATATTTTTCTTAATTTCTAAATATAGAGATTCTTTATTTTACTTAGATAACTTTATGTATTTATCGGTTATCTAGTAAGTAACTTGATATAATGAAATGTTATCTAGTAGATAACTAATCGCATTTGTGCGATAAATTATGAAATTCTTGTAGCTATCGGTTATTGAGTAGATAACAAGTGTTATCTAGTTAATCAATTAATGTAATGATTGGTTATTTAATAGATAACTTTATTTAATTATTGGATATCTACTAGATAAATTGATAAAATGATATGTTACCTAGTAGACAGCTTGGTGTAATTCTTGTTTGTCTAGTAGATAAGTTAATGCAAGAACTATTGATCCAGTTGATAATTAGTTTATCTAGTAGATACTTTTCTTAATCTCTAGATATAGAGATTCTTTTGTTTATGTAGATAATTTTATGTAGTTATTGGTTAACTAGTAAATAACTTGATATAATGATATGTTATCTAGTAGACATCTCGTTGTAGTTCTTGTTTGTCTAGTAAATACTTTAATGTAAGAAGTTGTGATCCAGTTCATAATTATTTATCTGGTAGATATTTTTCTTAATTTCTAGATATAGAGATTCTTTTGTTTATTTAGATACCTTTGTTTAATTAATGGTTATCTAGTAGATAATTTGAAATAATGATATGTTATCTAGTAGACAACTCGGTGTAATACAGTTTTGATCCCGTTGACAAGTAAATGTAATAATTACTTATCTAGTAGATATTTTTCTTAATTTCTAGATATGGATTCTTTTGTTTATTTCTAGATCCTTGTCTAGATTTAGTCTTAAGATTGATAGTTCATTCAATGAACTAGTAGTTTTAGATACCAATCTTGTTTCGAACATTCAGACTAGACTTAAGGTCGATTCCCATATCCGCGACACTCAGCTACGCGACGTCGTGCGACATCGCCTGTCAAATAATGATTACATTGAAATGGGCACACCGCGTAGCCATAGTGAGGACTTGCCCATTTAAAACAATGTAATAATTATTTGACAGGCGATGTCGCGTGACGTCGCGTAGCTGAGTGTCGCGTGTATGAGAATCGGCCTTTACTCTCAAAATTTTGAACTTTGGAACTTCTCTTAAGATTTTGAAGATTTGAACAAATCTTAAGATTTTGAACGTCTTGCACTACTCTTAAGAGTTTGAACGGATCTTAAGATATCGAACTATTAAACAACTTTTAAGAATTTGAACTTCTTTTAAGATTTTGAAGATTTGAACGAATCTTTAGATTTTGAACTTTTGAAGTTCTCCTAAGATTTTGAAGATTTTTACAAATCTCAAGATTTTGAACTTTTTAACTTTTCTTAAGATTTGAACAAATCTTAAGATGTTGAACATTTTGAACTACTCTTAAGAGTTTGAACGGATCTTATGATTTTGAACTTTTGAACTTCTTTTAAGATTTTGAAGATTTGAACGAATCTTAAGATTTTGATCTTTCGAAGTTCTCTTAAGATTTTGAAGATTGTACAATTCTTAAGATTTTGAAATTTTGAACTCCTCTTAAGATTTCGAAGATTTGAACAAATCTTAAGATTTTAAACTTTAGAAGTTCTCTTAAGATTTGGAAGATTGGTACAAATCTTAAGATTTTGAACTTTTTAACTCTCTTAAGATTTTGAAGATTTGAACGAATCTTAAGATTTTGAACTTTTGAAGTTCTAAGATTTTGATGATTTGTAAAAATCTTAAGATTTTGAACTTTTTAACTTCTCTTAAGATTTTGAAGATTTGAACAAATCTAAAGATGTTGAACGTTTTGAACTACTCTTAAGTGTTTGAACGGATCTTAAGATTTTGTACTTTTGAACTTCTCTTAAGATTTTAAAGATTTGAACGAATCTTAAGATTTTGAATTTTTGAAGTTCTCTTAATATTTGGAAGATTTGTACAAATCTTAAGATTTTGAACTTTTTAACTTCTCTTAAGATTTTGAAGATTTGAACGAATCTTAAGATTTTGAACTTTTTTTAACTTCTATTAAGATTTTGAAGGTTTGAACAAATCAAATGAGTTTGAACTCCTTTTAAGATTTTGAGGATTTGAACGAATCTTCAGATTTTCAACTACTCTTAAGATTTTAAAGATTTGAACAAAACTTTTAAGATTTTGAACTACTCTTAAGATTTTGAAAATTTGAACAAAACTAAAGATGTTGAACGTTTTGAACTACTCTTAAGTGTTTGAACGGATCTTAAGATTTTGTACTTTTGAACTTCTCTTAAGATTTTAAAGATTTGAACAAATCAAATGAGTTTGAACTTCTCTTAAGATTTTGAAGATTGTACAAATCTTAAGATTTTGAACTTTTGAATTTCTCTTCAGATTTGGAAGATTTGTACAAATCAAATGAGTTTGAACTTCTCTTAAGATTTTGAAGATTAGAACGAATCTTAAGATTTTGAACTTTTTTTAACTTCTATTAACATTTTGAAGGTTTGAACAAATCAAATGAGTTTGAACTCCTCTTAAGATTTCGAGGATTTGAACGAATCTTAAGATTTTGAACTACTCTTAAGATTTTTAAGATTTAAACAAATCTTTTAAGATTTTGAACTACTCTTAAGATTTTGAAGATTTGAACAAATCTAAAGATGTTGAACGTTTTGAACTACTCTTAAGTGTTTGAACGGATCTTAAGATTTTGTACTTTTGAACTTCTCTTAAGATTTTAAAGATTTGAACGAATCTTAAGATTTTGAACTTTTTAACTTCTCTTAAGATTTTGAAGATTTGAACGAATCTTAAGATTTTGAACTTTTTTTAACTTCTATTAAGATTTTGAAGGTTTGAACAAATCAAATGAGTTTGAACTACTTTAAATATTTTGAGGATTTGAACAAAACTAAAGATTTTTTAACTTCTCTTAAGATTTTGAAGATTTGAACAAATTAAATGAGTTTGAAATTCTCTTAAGATTTTGAAGATTTCAACAGATCTTTTTGAACTTTTGAACTACTTTTAAGATTTGGACAAATCTTAAGATTTCAAACGTTTTGAGTAGTCTAGAGTTGGTCGATAAAGTCAATCTTTGTTTTTTTTTTTGGTGGAGTCTATATATAACATTTGTAGTAATCTTAAAGATATCATGCACACATATATAAATCTATATAGTAAATAGTAATAAAAAAATGTATCTATCTATATGTATGGTCTAATAGCTATCTTAACGCGACACAGACAAGTAGAACCGGTGTTCCAGAGGATGATATGTCCGAGTTTAAAACACAATGTTTCTGCGTCGGTAATGTTCTCATAAAACTGAGAAAAACTTGTTTAAACTTCAAAACTGAAATTTTCATCGAGCGTTTCCAACTTGCTCACTGTCCGGCAGTCATAGGGAGGCGGTGGCGGTGAAGTTCTGTCGCCGCTTCAACACGCGCGACTTGTACAGATCGGACTTGTGGCACACGACCACGGTGCCGCCTTGGTTCGCGTTCGGCACGACCTTGCCGTTCGCCGTGCCGATCAGCGTGCCGAGCATCTTCGACACGGAGAACTTGCGCGTCTTATGGTTCGCTTGCTGCGTCCTACACTCGTTCAGGATCAAATCGAACGACGAGTAAATGGAATCGCTGTTCTCCGCCACGGAAACTTCGCAGAATTGCGTACCTTGCTGCAAACTTAACGTTCTACCCTCGATTTCTTCAACCTGTAACAACAGAAAAAGAACATAATTTAGTTTATATAGAATACATCAGTAAAGGTCGATTCTCATATACGCGACGTCAGGCAACATCGCTTGTCAAATGATTTTTTATAAAAAATAGTTAATATGTAATTAGTTCTAAACTTATAGATTAAAGGTCGATTCCCATATGCGCGACACTCAGCTACGCGACGTCGTGCGACATCGCCTGTCCAATAATGATTACATTGTTTTAAATAGGCAGATTCTCACTATGGCTACGCGACACCTACGCGACGTGCCCATTTAAAACAATGTAATCATTATTGGACAGGCGATGTCGCACGATGTAGCGTAGCTGAGTGTCGCGCATATGGGAATCGACCTTTAATCTAAAAGTTTAGAACTATTTACACATATTAGTCTAAAATCAAGTATAGTTGATTAATTTGTCATCGAGTTTTATTAAAGCTATTAAAGTTCGTCGTCGCCTTGAAATAATTTTGTAAACATTCGTTTTTTTTTAATTTTGGCATGAGATTTGGAATGTAGTCCAGATTGACAAGATAGTCGCGGATCGATGGCGCGTGCGGACGGGATGAGCACGGAAATCGAATCGCGTATTTTCAGGAGCGTTTCCCCGAACGTTGACCTTAGCAGAAAACTTCGGCACTTTCCAGCCCGTCGCTTTTCATTCGCTGCCGCAATAAATTTTCCCCGAACGGCGCCAATTTAATGGGCGCGCGGCGGAAGGAAACTTTCCGTCGACTTTATTGGACACTCGCTAAATGTTTCAGACGATGAACGGAAAAATATCGACAATATAGTATCCAGTTATTAATTAATTTTCCCAGTTTGGATTAACAGTAGATATACTAATTAAAATTGTAGGCTAGATAAATGGATCAAACCCGGTAAGTTTATAGTAAACTAATTAGTGAAGCACATTTTGAAAACTAGACGTTGTTATCTGGATCAGGGTTCGGGAACAGCATACATTAATTTCAACAGCTAGATCCGATCATTTAAACTCGTGTAAATTGAGAAACGAAATTCAAAGGGACCCAATGAACAAAATTTTGCAATTCAATTTTTTCACTTTTGTGGCTAACGTTGTACATATGGGAATCCGGGTTACATTTTTATTTTATTTTCATGTCTGTCCGTCCGTCTGTCTGTCTGTCAAGACTATTTTTCTCAGGAACGCGTAGAGGTAACAAGTTGAAATTTGTATCAAATACTCGGGTCTGCGGTCTCTTTCAGCTGTGAAAAACTCAAACTTATAAGTCAACGCGATCAAAAGATATGACCGTATATGTCGTATATTTTGCGATTTTACAAGGGAATCAAAACCTATAGGGTACTTCCCGTTGACCTAGAATCACGAAATTTGGCAAGAAGCGATATCTTACTATTACTTATGCTTGCAGCGGTACTAAGACGGTCGTGATTTCAGGAGGGCCACTTGTCAAGTAAACCGTAAAGGAAACCGTAAATATGTAGTTTAATTACAAGAAAAATACGAATTTACTATTAGAAACTTATGAAAATACACTAATGTTGTCGTAGTGATATTGCCAGGCTCCAGAAGCATGGGTTGCATACAGTTAGGTCCTCCTCTGTTAGGTCTGAAGGTTAAAAAGAATGTGTTGGCACCAAGCTGTTTATTCTGTATTTTCTTTGTTTATATTCGTTATGCATTTCATCACGGACGCTCTTTATACATAATATATACAGGGTATATATTATGTCTAAATTTTGCTTGTTTATAACCGACATGCGACAAACTCAAGTCCCGTAACATCCTGTATATATTATATTTCGTCTAATTTTTCTTTATAATCTACATAATATGTTGATAATCTACATAATAATACTATACTATAATCTACATAATATGTTGTAGATAATATGATTTAAGTATAATATACTTAAATCACGTACGCCCTATATTTTTTGGTAGTCAATTGCCCAAAAGCAGTCAATTGAACAACTGAATGTTAAGAGTATCGAAATAGATCTAGAAATAGTTAATATATTAGTTTATATTAGATCTAGAAATAGTTAGATCTTAATATAAGTTAGTGAATAAGTGTAATACTAAAATAAAGTTTTCTTTTTACAAGTTTAAAAATATTCGCGTTATTAAAAAAAAATACCCTGTATACCTTTATACAGGGTATATAGGTATACAGGCAAAATTGAGCAGTAAAAACAAATAGTGAAGTTCCAGAACCCCTAAACACTCATAGTGTATGGTAATAAAATATAGGGTAGAATTCCATCGTACGGCAGCGACATCTTGAGGTTATGCTTGCAGCGGTACTAAGATGGACGTGATTTCAGGAGGGCCACTTGTCAAGTTAACTTAATGTGCTTGCTACGTCCTCCACCAAAAAAGATACCTTACTTAAAAGTTTGTACGGAACCCTCGGTGCGCGAGTCACAACTCGCACAAAAAAACGGCCAAGTTGTTTTTTTTAATTTTGGAGCGTTGACGCGATATTTACAAAAAACCTTTGAAGCAATAATTTTCCACGCCGCCGCCCTTCCGAGGCGGAGCGTTCACATTTGGTCAAAGGGTACTTCTTATAGATACCCATATTTGGTAAAAGTTTCATTGAAATCCTTCTAAGTAAGATAAATACATTTCCTCGCTATTTTTTGAAATTTTGAAATCTGTGTTAGATTTTGCGAACTGGTCGGGTCTAGGTATTGAAATTAATTCATGCTATCAGGAACGAGGTGCCACTAAGTGGCACGCGTGCCATGATCCGGGTTACAATTTTTTATTTTGGGGCTTTGAGGAGATATTTACAATAAACTTTGGAAGCAAAAATAATTCCCCACGTCGCCCCCATTCGAGGCGGAGCCTTAAAATTTAGTAAAAGGGTACATCTTGTGGATACTCATATTCGGTAAAAGTTTCATTGAAATTCTTCTAAGATAAATACATTTCCTCGCAATTTTTTAATATTTTGAAATCTTCGTGTTCGATTTTGCGAACTGGTCGGGTCTAGCTGTTGAAATTAATTTATGCTATCGGGAACCACGTGCTACCAAGTGGCACACGTGCCATGATCCGGGTTACAATTTTTTATTTTGGAGCGTTGACGAGATATTTACAAAAAACCTTTGAAGCAAAAATAGTTTCCCACGCCGCCCCCATTCGAGGTGGAGCGTTCAAATTTAGTGAAAGCGTACTTCTTGTGGATACCCATATTCGGTAAAAGTTTCATTAAATTCCTTCCAAGATAAATACATTTCCTCGCTATTTTTTGATATTTTTAAATCTTCCTGTTAGATTTTGCGAACTGGTGGGGTCTAGGTGTTGAAATTAATGTATACTATCGGGAACCACGTTCCACCAAGTGGCACGCGTGCCATGATCCGGGTTACAATTTTTTTATTTTGGAGCGTTGGGATATTTTCAAAAAACCTTTGAAGCAAAAAAAATTGCCCACTACGCACCCATTCGAGGCAGAGCGTTCAAATTTGCTCAAAGGGTACTTCTTGTGGATACCCATATTCAGTAAAAGTTTTATTAAAATCCTTCTAAGATAAATACATTTCCTCGTTATTTTTTAATATGTTTAAATGTTCTTGTTCAATTTTGCGAACTGGTCAGGTCTAGGTGTTGAAATTAATGTAAGCTATCGGGAACCACGTGCCACCAAGTGGCATGCGTGCTATGATCCGGGTTACAATTTTTTATTTTGGAGCGTTGGGATATTTTCAAAAAATCTTTGAAGCAAAAATAATTCCCCACGTCGCCCCCATTCTAGGTGGAGCGATCAAATTTGGTTAAAGGGTACTTCTTGTAGATACCCATATTCAATAAAAGTTTCATTGAAATATTTCTAAGATAAATACATTTCCTCGCTATTTTTTGATATTTTGAAATTTTTCTGTTAAATTTTACGAACTGGTCAGGTCTAGGTGTTGAAATTAATTTATGCTATCGGGAACCACGTGCCACCAAGTGGCACGCGTGCCATGATCCGTGTTACAATTTTTTATTTTGGAGCGTTGATATATTTTCAAAAAACCTTTGAAGCAAAAATAATTCCCCACGCCGCCCCCATTCTAGGCGGAGCGTTCAAATTTAATCAAAGGGTACTTCTTGTGAATACCCATATTCAGTAAAAGTTTCAATGAAATCCTTCTAAGATAAATACATTTCCTCGCTATTTTTTATTTTTTTTGAAATTTTCCTGTTAGATTTTGCGAACTGGTCGGGTCTAGGTGTTGAAACTAATGTAAGCTATTGGGAACCACGTGCCACCAACTGACACGCGTGCCACGATCTGGGTTACAATTTTTTATTTTGCAGCGTTGAGATATTTACAAAAAACCTTTGAAGCAATAATAATTCCCCACGCCGCCCCCATTCGAGGCGGAGCGTTCAAATTTGGTCAAAGGGTACTTCTTGTGGATACCCATATTCAGTAAAAGTTTCATTGTAAAAGTTTCGCTATTTTTTAATATTATGAAATCTTCCTGTTCGATTTTGCGAACTGGTCGGGTCTAGGTGTTGAAATGAATTTATTCTATCGGGAACCACGTGCCACCAAGTGGCACGCGTGCCATGATCCGGGTTACATTTTTGTATTTTGGTGTGCTGACGAGATATTTACAAAAAACCTTTGAAGCAAAAATAATTCCCCACGCCGCCCCCATTTGAGGCGGAGCGTTCAAATTTGGTCAAAGGGTACTTCTTGTGAATATACATATTCAGTCAAACTTTCATTGAAATCCTTCTAAGATAAATACATTTCCTCGCTATTTTTTAAAATTTTGAAATCTTCCTATTAGAACTGGTGGGGTCTAGGTGTTAACTGGTGGGGTCTAGGTGTTGAAATTAAAGTATGCTATCACGAATCACGTGCCACCAAGTGGCACGCGTATCACTTGGTGCCACATGGAAGATTTTTGAACGGCACAGCAAAGATACTGGCAATTATCCGAATGTTTGTATTTTTTTTTACATAAAATGTCTATAAACAGTTTATGAGTAATAGTCATGTAGCAATAATAATAAATACTAATAAAAAAAAAATTGTAGGTAATTGTAGTGATATTTAAATGAATTGGCACGTGCCTGAAAATTGATAAAGAAATTTAGAAGAGAGAGATTGATCTGGTTTACATATTATTATAGATAATCTAATATAGATAATCTAATATAGATAATCAAAAGTTGCATAATAATAATAATATAGATAATTAAAAGTATGCAAAAATATTAAAGCAAAATTAAAAAAAAAAGCAAAATATTATTAGCAAAAACAAACATTTGCAACCAAAGTTGACAAAAACGTGCCCAAATTTCAACCGATTTCAGATTGTTTTGTTAGAGAAAAATCTGGAAGAGACAGAATAATCTAAATTACAGATTATTATAGATAATTTCATTTGCGAATATTTTTGCAATGTGCAAAAATATTGAGCTGCAAATTTTCAGATTATGAACTACTCTTAAGACTTGAACAAATCTTAAGATTTTAAACGTTTTGAACTACTCTTAAGAGTTTGAACACATCTTAAGATTTTGATGTGTTGAACTACTTTTAAGATTTTGAAGACTTGAACAAATCTTAAGATTTTGAACTACTCTTGAGATTTGAACAAATCTTAAGATTTTAAACGTTTTGAACTACTCTTAAGAGTTTGAACGGATCTTAAGATTTTGGTCTTTTGAACTACTTTTGAGATTTTGAAGACTTGAACAAATCTTAAGATTTTGAACTACTCTTAAGATTTGAACAAATCTTAAGATTTTGAACTACTCTTAAGATTTAGACAAATCTTAAGATTTTGAACTTTTGAACTACTCTTAAGATTAGGACAAATCTTAAGATTTTGAACTACTCTTAAGATTTAGACAAATCTTAAGATTTCGAACGTTTTGAGTAGGCTAGAGGTGGTCGATAAAGCTAATCTTTATTTTTTGTAAAACTTTTTAAAAACTTTTTATTCACGACAAGAAATAAAATTCCCGTTCAATTTGTAAAGTCGCTTGCTGGCTAATGCACTTGTAGTCGATCGCTGTTGGTATAAGTGTGAGCGACTCTAGATAATCGCTTTATTTTCGGTTGCAACTTGTGATTTGTGTCCGTATTGTTTACGCTTGGTAAATATTTATGCGCAAGTCGATACGAGCTCCCGATTTAAATCCCGACCGATAAACTTGACAAAGAACTAAATAATTGAACAAGCAAACACGCCGGCAGAAGAAACTTTACAATAAACAAACCGACGAGTCAACCAACCGAAAGGTTAAACTGGTATTTATAACCCGCGACGACGTTGCCCTTCCATCTGCGCTTACAAAAATAAAAGAAGGAAATTTTACCTGTCGGAATGTTCCAAATCGGATTTGTTGCTTAGTAAGACTAAGGGCATTTGGTTGCGGATTTCTCCGCGCTTACAAAAATAAAAGAAGTGAATTTTACCTGTCGGAGATGTTCCAAATCGGATTTGTTGCCTAGTAAGACTAAGGGCATTTGGTTGCGGATTTGCTGGACTCTCTGCAGGAGCTCAGTGGCGTGCTGGAAGGAGTTTCTGGAGGTGATGTCGTAAACTACCACACACGCGTCCGCCCAGTAAATAGCCTCTTCTGGAAACAGCGTTAAGTCGCAGCTACAAACGTCCACGATCTCCACTTCAAATGCTGAATTGTTCACAGTCAAAGTTTGACGATACAACAGATCTGTAATAGAGAGAAATTTTCAAAATTAGATAATTTTAGAAGAGACAAATTTGAAGATTTTTTTGAAGAAACAAAATTCGTTATAAGAACTCTCATCAGTCTCTAATATCACCATAGAATTTATATACATTTTAACCCCTTGACATAGCAATAAAATGACGTTAACGTGTCTATATATACATCACATACGTCATACATACGTCTATACATCACATATACATGACGTCTTAGAGACGAATTTTTATTTTGTAATAAAACAAAATTTCTGTCATTTTCACGACAATTTTTAATATTGAGGTCTTGATTGTGTTTATTTTATTTATTTAATTGTTTTTTTTTTAAGTAACAGCGATATTGAACATTTGCGTGCGTTGCCCAAGTTATGTGATAATACAGCCAAAAATGGCTTTTGTCGCACTAAAAAATGAGCGCCAAGATAGTACTTTTAACGCATGAATAATAAAAAAAAATTGTATAATCTCGTTTGTATGTCTAATCTTATCTGTCTAATCTTGTCGGTCCAATCTTGCCGTCTAATCGTGTATGTGATTGTAATCCCAATATGAATCCAATTGTTTCTTTAATATATGAGATATTTTGTGGGTTAGTTGACGTGTGGCGGCCAAAACCGATTTGTAAAAATAATAATGGGAAATATTTGGCTGGCGCGCGGCTCGTATATTACACGTGCAGTTTTACAACTTGTACAGAATTCGGCACAAAACACGAAAAAAAGGAATGGAATGATTTTCAGCGACGTTAAGGAAACGCAGGTTTCAGATGCGACCGAAAAGCCGTAAAGTTTTAAGCCGACTTTGGCACAACGAATGGAATGTTATGAGGCTTTTTATTGGAATTTTTTCAAACAAAAGGAATATTTTTGGATTGTTAAACTTGCTGAACAGGCTGGGTACAGGAGATTCAGCACCATTGACCATATCCAAACGGTGATTACCATCGGTGATTATTCAAACGCAGATTAACACGTAAACGCCGTCGTGTACCACCGGTGGTACACGCTAGACTAAAACACAAAACCGAGCGCCGGCGTCAACGGGTTAATTGAGAGATGCATGTAATACAACGTTTCTCTCCATATAGCATTTGCAGATTTTCCCTCCATATAGCATTTGCAGATTTCCAGAAAGCCTTTGAATCGATGGATACCTGAGCTATTAACATGGCGATAGATAGTTCTCATGTAGTTACTTAATTTATCTAAACAAACAAACCCATGGCGCTACAGCCCAGGACGGGTCTTATACACTTGTACTTGGTGTCTTGATTTTAGACACAAGTGTAGGGGAGCCTTTACAGTTTTTAACGTGGATGGCGAGTCACTAATAGGGAGAGTTTCAAGGCATTTTTACTGCGATGACTTTGCCAGAGCCATCTACAGGAGAACGGTGGCTTATTTTTCACAATTTCCAGGATTTGAACCCGGGACTTGCGGCTCCGAAGTCTGACACCTTGACTACTAGGCCACCACCGTCTCAGTTCTGTAATTAGTGATGGTGACAAGAGAAGGTGTTAGGCAGTAGAAACCACACGGTTGCCTAAGCCGGATCGGGGAATTGAGTGTGATGGGTTTCAGGCATCAGTTTTTAATTTTTGCTGCTTTAGTTCTGTGTGGGATTCGAACCCACGCTGTCTTACTCAAGAGCCAAGTGCTTAGCTATCTGAGCCACCACCATTCTGAGCCACCACCATTTTGGTGGGTTGCCACAAGATACTATAATAGGTCCTTAAATATTTGAAATCTCTGAGGAAGAATGTAAGTTAATATTTGCAATCAACGAGGAAGAATTTTGGTAAATTGTCGCAAATGTTGCATTTGTCTTTATCTAATTCTCAGAATGCGAGATTAATAGAAGTGTTCGCGCCAATTTTAATAGATCTGTATTTTTAATTCAACATTTAAATCGATTTCGGCACCGATTAACAGAAGGGGAAAGGTGTATCGACCTGGGCCGAAATCGCGCGATTTATCAGCGAATTTATATATTTTGCGGCAGTATGATTCGAGTACGTGAAGCGTAGAGACAGGAATCGAAGTGCGAACGAAGCTCGACCGACACGTGCACGCATCTTCAAGTTTTTCGTTTTAAGTCAAATTAACCAGGAGTGTAATCACGAGCCCAAAGGGCTGAAGCGGCATCCAACATCTGGAAGACAACAATTTTAAGGAAATCCCTCCAGTTACTATCCTTATTTCCTCCCTTAAAAAAGGCGCCGGAAGGACGATCGCACGTGGCGGAGACGCGAGCAGCCCTAGCAGGTAAGTGATTAGACCAGCCCTGTTTTAAAACTGGAAAAATTTGATTTTCGTGAGACACGGTCCAAACAAGAAGTTTTGTCTGGAAATCTCAAACGAAATTTCGTAACGCGCAAGAATCGTATTAAATCAATCAAATACTTCCTTTTGTGTTTTCCACACAAATTTTCAGTATTTCCTGCGTTTATTTGCCCCAAATTTTGTTTGATCTATCAAAGCAATTTTGGCAAAGCAAGAAATTCTTTCCGCCGATTGATCATATTATCATCTCATTGAGACAAATATTAACAAACTGACAGATATATTCGCACAAAAATTAAATTGAACAGAAAAAAGGCAAACGACCCGAAATCGCACTCGCAAATTATTTAGTTAACCGCACCACCAAGAAACAAAAATAAGTTTCGGATTGCGATGAAAACTCCTTGTCTAGACTTGTTAATATACTAAATCGACCAACAAAAATTGGCAGAAATATAAACACAGAATTAGCTTAAAAAAATTGCGAAAACTAAGTAGTTATATCTAGATCAAGATTAAGATTCTATATAGATTAATATTCTATCTAGATTAAGATTCTATCTAGATTAACCCTTAGTTGCCCAGGCCTGTCCAAAGCTGACTTGCTTTGAACTGTACTTTCCGTGAACTTAAAAGTACCGTCGGTCAACAAAGGGTTAAGATTCTATCTAGATTAATATTAAGATTAAAGTTTTTTTTAAGATTTAAGATTTATTTTAAGAATAACCCCTTAACATACATTGACGTCTCTAAGACGTCATGTATATGTGATAAGATCACATGTCAGCGAAATTTATTCGTATGTCAAGGGGTTCAGACATGGGCGTAGCCAGGGGGGTGGGGTTTGCCGTAAAAAACCCGTTAAAATTGGTGGATTTATGTTACTGTGTTTTCTTAAAACCCCCCCGAAACTAAATCCTGGTTTTAACCAACCCCGCCCCCCCCGAAACTAAATCCAGGCTACGCCCATGGGTTCAGATCTAGATTAAGATTAAGATAACCTATCTAGAACTAAGTAGTTCTATCTTCATTTGTGACTACGCTCGCAAATTTGTGCATAACTAAAACAAGATTTTATAAAGCGTTTATATTGTTAGTGTTAATTAACATCTTAGCCTGTGGACTAGTTAATCAAGTTAAATATACACTATAACTAATTTATGAACAACATTTAGTTCGCACTTGATCGCATTAGCAAATTATTTATTCAAACGAATTACTTAGAAACAGAAATAGACTATACGGACAAGATGTACTAGACCAGTGGTGGCGAACCTATGACACGCGTGCCACAGCTGGCACGCGAAATATTTTATTAATATATTAAAATTGTTAAACTATCTTTTCTAAAATAAATTATTAAGTTTCTCAATCTACTTTTGTACAACATCAATGGTGTAAAATATAAGACGTGTTCAAAATCCGTCGATTGATTGGTTTGCCCGTAATTGCAAAAGGCGCACATAAATTTTCAAATTTTAAAAAATTCACCAAAGCCGTATTTACAAAGCTACAATTTTGAAAGTTGCGAGTTTGTGAGATCGCGTAAGAATATAAGATCATAACACGTTTTATCAAAATCCGTCGATTGGTTTTCCCGTTATTTCAAAAGGTGCATAAAAGTTTCAAAAAATTCACGAATGCCGTATTTGCAAAGCCACAATTTTGAAATTTCGCAATTTGTGAGATTCCGCAAGGATATCAAATCATACCAAGTTTCATAAACATCCGTCGAAAGGTTTGTCCGTAATTGCAAAAGGCGCACAAAAATTTACAAATTTCAAAAATTCACAAAAGCCGTATTTACAAAGCTACAATTTATAAATTTGCCAATTTATGATATCTTTTAAGAATATAAATGCATACTAAATTTAATCAAAATCCGTCGGTTGGTTTGTCCGTAATTTCAAAAGGCGCAAATAAATTAAAAAAATTCAAAAAACCCGTATTTAAAAAGCTACAATTTTGAAATTTGGAAATTTGTGGGACCTCGTAAGAATATATACGTTTACGTTTACGTTATATATACGTTTCATCAAAATCCGTGGATTGGTTTGCCTGTAATTGCAAAAGGTGCACAAAAATTTAAAAAAATCAATAAAGCCGTATTTAAAAAGCTACAATTTTGAAAATTGCGAGTATGTGAGATCTCGTAAGAATATAATATCATACCACGTTGTATCAAAATCCGTCGATTGGTTTTCCCGTAAATTCAAAAGGTGCATAAAAATTTCCAAAATTCACGAAAGACGTATTTGCAAAGCTACAATTTTGAAATTTGGGAAATTTTGATATCTTGTAAGAATATCAACTCATACTAAATTTCGTCAAAATCCGTCGGATGGTTTGTCCGTAATTGCAAAAGACGCCACAAAATTTACAAATTTCAAAAATTCACGAAAGCCGTATTTACAAAGCTACAATTTTGAAATTTGGGAAATTTTGATATCTTGCAAGAATATCACTTCTTACTAAATTTCGTCAAAATCTGTCGAATGGTTTGTCCGTAATTGCAAAAGACGCCACAAAATTTACAAATTTCAAAAATTCACGAATGCCGTATTTACAAAGCTACAATTTTAAAATTTGGGAAATTTTGATATCTTGTAAGAATATCAATTCTTACTAAATTTCGTCAAAATCCGTCGGATGGTTTGTACGTAATTGCAAAAGACGCCACAAAATTTACAAATTTCAAAAATTCACGAAAGCCGTATTTACAAAGCTACAATTTTGAAATTTGGGAATTTGTGGGATCTCGTAAGAATATAAAATCATACCACGTTTTATCAAAATCCGTCGATTGGTTTGCCCGTAATTTCAAAAGGCGCACAAAAATTTTTAAAATTAAAAAAAAAACGTATTTACAACGCTACAATTTTGAAATTTGGCAATTTGTGGGACCTCGTAAGAATATCAAATCATATCACATTTCATCCAAATCCGTGGATTGGTTTGCCTGTAATTGCAAAAAGTGCACAAAAATGTAAAAAATTCACTAAAGCCGTATTTACAAAGCTACAATTTTTAAATTTGGGAATTTGTGAGATCTTGTAAGAATATAAAATCGTACCACGTTTTATCAAAATCCTTTGATTGGTTTGCCCGTAATTTTAAAGGGCGCACAAAAATTTTAAAAAATTCAAAAAACCCATATTTACAATGCAACAATTTTGAAATTTAGCAATTTGTGGGAACTCGTAAGAATATCAAATCATATCACGTTTCATCAAGATCCGTCTATTGGTTTGCCTGTAATTGCCAAAAGTGCACAAAAATGTAAAAAATTCACTAAAGCCGTATTTACAAAGCAACAATTTTTAAATTTGCAAATTTGCGAGATCTCGTAAGAATATCAAATTATTCTACGTTTTATCAAAATCCGTCGATTGGTTTGCCCGTAATTTCAAAAGGCGCACAAAACACGCCAAATATTCACGCTAATACGGTAACTGATTTTCACTATTACATTGTAAAAGTAGACCTGGCAGGTCAGCATTTCCAAACGTGAAAATTAAAAAAAAAATGGCTCGCGGTCGGAAAAAGGTTTTTTGGGCATCCCTGTACTAAACGGACTAGACGGAGAAGGTGGATTAGACGGACTAAACAGATACGACAGACTAAACAAGACACAACAGACACGACTTTTAAAATGAATCATTTAGATAGTGCTATACCCCAGGGTATGATAATTGGTCCATTCTTATTTGAAGTCGTTTAGATATAGATACAAAAGGTTTATGCTTTGTCTCGTCGTGTTTTGTATTTGTAGAATATTTATAGATGTTTGGAATGGCTATTTAGTTTAGTCTAATCGGTTAAGTGTGTGAAAAAAAAGCGTGTAAAAATCTAAAAATAAATTGTGTTTTGATGGAATGCAGGAAGAAAAACTTTTCGAAAAGCATTAATAGGCGACCTCAAAATCGCAGAGGTTTTTTCAACCTACACCTAAGTTAGTCATCGAGCGAGAGAATCACTCGGCGGTTGCATACATATATTTAGTGCACTTATTCCGAGTGTGATGCAAGAGGAGTCTTTTATTTGGTGGCGGGCACAGGTATTTCTTGCTAGAGCTAGCGCGAAGATTTTCCCGTCTATTTATACGAGGCGTCGGAATGTTCGTGCCCGAGAGAAAATATTAGAACTTGGCCGACGCAGAACGCTACGGCGACAGAGAATAATAAATTTCCGAAAAAAGTTAAGAAAATTTAACAAATCCAACACCTGTTGCGTGACCCAAAAAATAAAAAAACCCGAAGAAAATTTATCTTGTAGAAACAAATTTCAACCTAGTTTAACATTTTTTTTCGCTCGGATCTAACCTTTTAGATTATGTTTAAGGACGATTACATTTAGATTTCTTTTTTATTTCGTTTACTAACTGTCTCGAACACTCTAATTTATTAGGAATCTCGTTGAGAAATTTCATCAAAAAAAAACAAACAAAACTTCTTCAAACGAACATTTGATTCAAATCACAATTTAATTTAATACATTTATAAAACTGTCTAATCTAATCTAATAGACATAATATAAATATCCTAGGACCCATTCGAATGCCCTGGAGTAATACCAATTAATTAACATTTAGTTTAATAATAATAATAATAATAATAAAACTTTATTCACTTTGCTGCTTACAATTATAAAAAATATAGAAATTATAAAAAAAAAAAAAATATACATATATAATTTGCATAGTCTTTAGTATAGCCTTCTCTAGTTTGTCTAGTTAGGGCTTCACACGAGAACGATATTTTTCTCGTCTCGTCCCGTAAAAGCGAGACGAGACCGAGACGAGACCGCACGGTCTCGCTCTCGCGAGAGCGAGAACGTATGTGGTCTCGCTCTCGCGAGAGCGTATGTAGTCTCGCTCTCACGAGACACGAGAGTCCCGTTTCTGATTTCGGTCAAACTTCTTCATTCTTTGACTATAATGCGGGCAGCCGTAATATTTTCTTGCATAATGGCGTGCGTGTTTTGTGCGCCTTTTGAAAATACAAGCAAACCTATCGACGGATTTTGATAAAACGTGGTATCGTTTGGTATTCTTACGAGATCTCACAAATTTCCAAATCTAGAAATTGTAGCTTTGTAAATACGGCTTTAGTGATTTTCTTATATTTTTGTGCACCTTTTGCAATTACAGGCAAACCAATCGACGGATTTTGATTAAACGTGATATGATTTGATATTCTAGCGAGGTCCCACAAATTGCCAAATTTCAAAATTGTAGCTTTGTAAATACGGTTTTTTTTTTTAATGTTTTGAAATTCTTGTTCTTGTTCTTGTTCTGACTTTTGAAATTACGGGCAAACCAATCGACGGATTTTGATAAAACGTAGTACGATTTTATATTCTTACGAGATCTCACAAATTCCCAAATTTCGAAATTGTAGCTTGGTAAATACGACTTTCGTGCATTTTTGAAATTTGTAAATTTTGTGGCGTCTTTTGCAATTACGGACAAACCAACCGACGGATTTTGATGAAATTTAGTATGCATTGATATTCTTACAAGATATCACAAATTCCCAAATTTCAAAATTGTAGCTTTGTAAATACGGCTTTTGTGAATTTTTGAAATTTGTAAATTTTGGTTTTGCAAATTTGGCAACAATCTGTTCATCAAAAAACGCGCACATCATTAAAGGATGATGTGATGCTAGCATTATAATGTTTGAATTCTTGGTCATCTTTGGACCAAAACTGTAAAATTTCAGATAGTTAAATTATCTAAGTTCATTGTTCGGTAACTTGTAACTTTAAATATTGTAACTAGTGTGAATACATATACATATATAAGGGGTCGTCCATTAATCACGTGATGTTTTTTAGCAACTTTTTAAAATTCTCTCGTTCAGCTACGAAAAACTTGCAAAGGGATTCGTAAAGATTGGCAACAGTGATCACATCTACGGTAAAAGTTTGCATTTAAATATATTCACTTTGTTTATTCTTTAAAAAAAAAAAAAAAGACCACACAACAGCAATTACCGTCGTTTCCAGTTTTCCTAAATTTAAAAGTATTCCCTATTCCCTAAAAGTATTCCCTAAAAGTATTCGCTTCGTTTCGCGTTACAGGTTTTTCGGCATATTCATCTTTGATTGATTCCAGTGTTAAGAACTTCGTGCCAAGAAACTCAAACCTCTAGACGCGTCCTCTCTAGCTGACCAACTTGTCAAATTTACTCTCTTTAGAGTTTTCCCTTTCCCAATTTCAGTCATTATCTTTTGTCAGCATTGTGTCGAATTTATAAAAATCTTAGTCTTAGATATTCAACATGACTCGCTAAAAAAGGATCGAATGCAGCTAATAGTTCCAAAATCATACAATAATTTCCGGTATTTGGATCACTGAACTTTTCATTTTTCCCTGTATAGGACACAACCGAAGAAAAATTAATACATATAACAAATTACAAGCAAGACTCAATCAACAGAGGCGGCTTTTCTTTTCGGCGGCTTTTTCTTTTGTATCGCCCCTCTATATCTCTCTCTCTCTCTCAGACTCAATGCCGCACGAGACGAGACAAATAGTTACAAGAGCGAGAGCGAGACAAGACTATCGGTTCCTAGAGCGAGAGCGAGACAAGACTAACGGTTCCTAGAGCGAGAGCGAGACTGAGACGAGAGTAATTTTTTTCACAACTCACAATAGAGAGCGAGACGAGATTTTTGAAAATCGCCCTATCTCGTCTCTTGTATTCAACATGACTCGCTAAAAAAGGATCGAATTCAGCTAATAGTTCCAAAATCATACAATAATTTCCGTTATTCGGATCACTGAACTTTTCATTTTTCCCTGTATAGCACACAACCGAAAAAAAATTAATATATATAACAAATTGCCAAATTGCAAGAATTACTCAATCAACAGAGGCGGCTTTTCTTTTCGGCGGCTTTTTCTTTTGTATCGCCGCTCTATATATATATATCTCTCTCTCTCTCTCTCAGACTCAATGCCACACGAGACGAGACAAATAGTTACAAGAGCGAGAGCGAGACAAGACTAACGGTTCCTAGAGCGAGAGCGAGACAAGACTAACGGTTCCTAGAGCGAGAGCGAGACTGAGACGAGAGTAATTTTTTTCACAACTCACAACAGAGAGCGAGACGAGATTTTTGAAACTCGCCCTATCTCGTCTCGTGTCTAGTCTTGTTTGCCTAGATCTATCTATCTATTCGGAATAGACTAGATTCTAGTCTATTCGCGCTAGTTTTCCGATTTGCCTTTTGTGTCTATTCTAGTCCAGATCGATAAGTAAATCCAATCTGTTGTGTTATTTCTGTTCCTGTAAATTACGACCGAGCTGATGTAACCACCTAGTTGTGTAATAATCTAAATTAGTGGAGCAAATCCGAGTGTGTTAATTAGCTATTTAGTGTCGATGCGAGACCGACATTTTCACCCCTTGAATCCAGACGACCTTGACACCTCAACCTTTGTCATTTTAGCTCCCAATTAATGTTTAATAGACCTGAATTGTTCACCCTAAACAGCCATCATTATTAATTGTAAAATTTGTTAAAATATTGTTTAAATATTTGTTGTGTTCGTTCTGAGAAAGCTTGTTGAAGCGGCAGGGCTTGTTAATTGATTAAAGTAATTGGGGTTGAAAAAAGTCATTGGAGAGAGTGCGGATTCAGGCGGAGCTGAAACTTTCCCGTCACTTTGAAACTTTAACACAATACGGTTTCAAGTTTTGGGGTTTCTTGCGAACTGTTCCGCGCGAGATACTCGTGTTTCGTGAATTAACAAAATGTTATGTCTTACCTGTGTTGCTTCTGTATTCGCCGATATATCGCCTCGTCAAATATCGAACAGTCAAAGCTGAAACAACAAAACATGATTTACTAAAAAACAATTTTTGAGTTTTGAATCGGTTTTAAGGTCGATTCTCAAATGCGCGACCCTCAGCTACGCGACGTCGTGCGACTGGCATGTCAAATAATGATTACAATGTTTTAAATGGGCACCTCGCGTAGCCATAGTGAGAACGTGCCCATTTAAAACAATTTAATCATTATTTGACAGGCGATGTCGCGTGACGTCGCGTAGCTGAGTGTCGCGTATATGAAAATCGCCCTTTAAAATTCTCACAATTTTATAATCTTGAAATACAACATAAAAAACGGAAATTTCCGATTAAGGAAAGAAATTCCGTTGTAATGAAAACTTTCCCAAAATTAGAAAAATGAATTAAACCGGGAAAAAATGAGTTTTGAATCGGTTTTCCAGTTTTGATATTCTCACAATTTTATAATTTACAACTGTACCATATTTTCCTTTCCAAAAATTTACGATTAATGAAAAACAATCCGTTTTAATGAAAACTTTCCCAAAATTAGAAAAATTAATTAAAACCTCCACAAAATTTGTTAAAACAACTCAAAATAACTCAAAACCCGTAAAACATACAACACTCCACTTTACAATTCCAGATTAAACTAATTTCCGGCTATAAATCAAGATTTAGTTTCTCGATTTCCAGTTTTAAGGTTATGTCTGAAAAAGTTTAGTTACTTAACCTTTAGTAACTTCTTAAGGCGGATTGCATATACGCGACACAGCTACGCGACATCACGCGACATTGCCTGTCAAATAATGATTACATTGTTTTAAATGGGCACGTTCTTACTTACGCTACGCGACGTGCCCATTTTAAACAATGTAATCATTTTTTGACAAGCGATGTCGCACGACGTCGCGTAGATGAGTGTAGCGCATATAGGAATCGACCTTTAAGCTTTAAACCAACTAAAATGTTGTTTTTTTAAAAACCATTAAAGGCACCCACTTCCGCTTTGAAACTAGCACCTCGACAAACTTTGTAATATAAGTTATAATTTTTGTCGGAGTAATTTAATTTCCGGTTTATACTTAAATTACGTAAATTTATAGAATTTGAACAGCATGTTACAAAACATTAGATTAATCGAAACGCATGCAATGTGTGGACTTCCAGTTTATAAATTTGTATTAACCCCTTGACATAAAATGACGTCTCTAAGACGTCATGTATATGTGATAAGATCACATGTATACAGACACGTTAACGTCATTTTATTCGTATGTCAAGGGGTTAAGCAAAATTCATTCTATAAGAGCGTCTTTTAATTGTTTAATGAAAAGTGAGAACTAATTAAACATCAATGAAAATCATTCAGGTAATTTCCGATAAGAATAGCTAATAAACTATAGTCCATTTTTTTAAGAATGCAGTACAGGGAAGATAGGGTTTATTTGACCTTGTTCTCTGATTGGCTTAAATCGAGGAGAAGTTCACACCGACGATATTTACTTCTCCATCTCAACCTCTTTTCTCTCTTTCTTTTCACATACATTTGCAGCTGTTAGTTGTCAATGGCTGCCGTGTAAGTTCGCAATTATCATCTGATCTGTTTGTATCATTTAGATTTTTTGAGTTTTCTCCATTTATTTGTTTGTATTTTATTACTATTATTGCCATTTGGAGTATTTAATCAATAATAATAGGATATTCAATCAAACCATTAATAAATTATCAATTTTATATTCAAGTAACTATATTTGAATTTAGCGCCAAATTTAGTAACTAGATTGAACAATTGTCATAGTGTAAATCAGGTTTCTAGTTACTGCATTTTTTAAAAAATGGACTATAGTAATACTATATACATCCAGTTGATATATTTAGATTCATATAAATCGTACTTCCGGTTCCAGAAATATTTACTTAAAATGAGAAGGGAACGAAATATAACTTATCTTGTTTCAAATAAAAATGTCTACTAATCAGTACTATCATCAGTACAGCTTTGCTCTTATGAATTATGAAATGAAAACCTATTGCTGTCGGAAAACCTATTTTCGACAGCCCAACACATGGTTTCAAACTAATGTAAGTGTTTTCCAATTCATAATTCATAAGAGCAAAGCTGTACTGATGAGAGATAGATCTCGAAACGCGTCTACAGATGCTATTCACTTTGAGTTAACGAGAAAGATCTTATCTTAAAAAACAAGGTTCTCAAACTGGGTGCCGCAGCAATAATCAAGAAATGTAAAAAGAAAATTACATGAAGAGTTAAACGAATTTGAGTTCCTACTTTTAATGCAAAATTGTAGACAATTCGTTAAAATCTGGAATGGTCTAATTCAATAAAGTTCGTCTGCCTCAGTTCGCTAAGGCGCGACCAAAAGATAATTCGAGGAAAAATAAGGAAATATGATCAGCTACCTCATATCGTTATAGCTACCTCATATCGTTATAGCTACCTCATATCGTTTCGCTTTGTTTCTGTTGGGAACGAACAAGTACCGAAAGGGCAATGCGTTATCTGTCATAAAATTGTTGCTAACAGCGGCTCTGTTCCATACAAATTAAAAAGACATCTGGAAAGCAATCAGTCTGATTTAGTACATAAACGTGACGAAATCTTCAACGAAATTTGTCTAAAAAGTCAAAATTTTTCTAGCCCGACAAGGGTGCCGCGAGATTGTTTTAGCCGATAAGGGTGCCGCGGCAAAAAAAAGTTAGAGAACCACTGATCTAGTGTCTTGTTTCAGTGAGTCCTAGTAGAAATATCTAATCACATAACTTATCTTGTATCAAATAAAAATGTCTACTAATCAATACTCTCAGTACTCTCATCAGTACAGCTTTGCACTTCATAGAATATCATAGAGAATCATAGAGAATTATTATTAGAAGAATTAGGATTAGAATTATAATTATTATATATATATATATATAATCATAATAATTACATAGAGAATTCTCGAATATCATAGAGATTCGGAAAGGTTGAATATATTTATACATTCAGGCTGTGTTCCGTTGTAATAAGTTGGTACGATTGTATCTGTAATTAGTTTAGTTTCATCCTATATTTAATTAAGTCTTTTAAGAAATGTTGCAGTCATTGGAATTGTACTTCCGGTTCAAGAAATATTGATTTTAAAATGAGAAAGAAAGGAAATATCTAATCAAGTTACTTTTCTTGTTTTAAATATGAATGTCTACTAAAGTAATGATACTACGTATATTTAGTTCACATATTTGGATTCAGTGCACTTATTGTCTTTTTTGTGGGTAAGGGGTGACGGCAAAACACTCAAATAAGACCGGCCCAAATGTCAACCTCACCTGCACGCGGTACCCGCTGCTAGATAACTAACGAGGCTTTGGCGACCGAGTCATGGCGGTATAACCATTCCATCGAGAATAAAGGAAATGTAATTCTTAACCCTACTAACCCGCAATGGACAGCGTGGTAGGAGTACGGCTAAAATCCCCTTATGAATGAATACACCATGAAGACGGGCAGCTCAAAGACCCCTGACGTAGTGATCAGATTGGGATAAGAGCAGATCCCCAGGCTAGACCAGGCTACCATATAAAACGAAAACTGAAATTGATCACATAAAACACGAGAACTTTAGCAACGGATGACAGGATGACAACGGATGTAGGACAAAAATATTTGAACTACAAGAACAGTTGGAACACATACACTGGGACATTAAGGACTGGCAGAGGTAAGAAGAAGAGGAGAATCTAAATTAATCCTCAAGTCAAACAACCTGTTATATTATAAAGTCTTTGGAGCAGTCGCGGAATGTAGAATTGATCACCACTACTCCCCACTAATAAAAGGAACTTATGAACAGGCAACTGTCAGCGTAAAGGTCGATTCTCAAATGCGTGACACTCAGCTACGCGACGTCGTGCGACATCGCCTGTCAAATAATGATTACATTGTTTTAAATGGGCACGTCGCGTTGCTGTCGCGTAGCCATAGTGAGGACGTGCCCATTTAAAACGATGTAATCATTATTTGACCGGCGATGTCGCGTGACGTCGCCTAGCTGAGTGTCGCGTATATGAGAATCGACCTTAAAAGTACATGAGAATACCAAAAAGTTCAGATCAAAACGCCAAGGAGATACAATCTCCCCAAAACTAATCACAGAGTTATTAGAGTACATGAGAAAAGCATTGGACTGGGAAGCAAAAGGCATCAATATAAATGGCGAAAAATTGAGACAACTAAAATTTGCAAACGACATCGTCATAAGAGCGGGGGTTTTAGGCGAGGCTACGCGGATGCTATACGCGTCCTCCCGCAAAGTTGGACTCAAGATAAATACCAACAAAACTCAATTCAAGACCAACCTCGTCGCAAGCGGTAATATCTCAGTAAACGACATAGAAATTAAACAGGTGCGCTCCTACAAATATCTTGGCCACGAAATTCGAATAAGCCGCGGTAATCAAAGGACAAAGATCACCAGAAGAATTAGTTTAACCTGGGCTGCGTTTGGCAAACTGAAGAATATGCCGATATGCCTTAAACGTAAGGTGTAGAATCAATGTGTATTGCCCGTAATGACGTATGTGGCAGAAACGCTGGCACTAAAACGAAAGTCAATCAGAAAAATACAAGTCTGCTAAAGAGCTATGGAGAGGTCGATGTTAGGAATATCACTACGAGATAAAGTTCAAACCTAACAATACGACAAAGAACAAAGAATAGCGATTTGATTACAACACTGAAATGGATTACAACTGGGCCGGCCGCATGGCCAGGATGGCGGATGATAGGTGGACGAAACGGATACTCGAATGGCGTCCCAGACAACTTGCATTCAGAAGCAGAGGACGCCCCACGATGGTCCGACGATATTAAGCGCATCACTGGAATCTGGATGCGGGAGGCACAAGATAGGGAGAAATCTAAGGGAGGCCTATATCCAGCAGTGGACACAAATGGCTGATTGATGATGAATTCTTTGAAAAACTGTTGTTTAATTTGAGTTTCCGATTCTGGAAATATTTAATGAAAAGTAAACTAATTAAAAATCAATGAAAATTGTTCAGGTAATTTCCGATAAGAATATCTAATAATATCATCCAATAATGATATCATCGAAGCAGCCATCGATCAACTGGAGGACGACAAATTATAAAATAATTTGTATTAGTTATCATAAAATGGTAACTGGTTATTAAGTCGACAATTATTCAATTTATTAGTAAACTATTATGTGAAATCTTGATTTTGACGGTCAAATCTATAAAAATAAATCGCGATATTAAAATGTGACGTGTCGAGTTAAATGTGATTTCTAAATCCGCGAAAAAAGAGAATCATTTAATTGCGTAAATGTTTTGCTAAAATTGTCTATTTACGACTTCCGATGGAATTTCATTCAAAAACCGTGGGTGCCAAAATTTGTTTAACAACCTGAACGCACGCACAAAGCCCATCACATGACCCGTCCATAATCTCCCTCTAATTTTAAACAGAAAAACTCATAAAGAAATATTCCGCTCGATTTATAGAGCGATTCAGTTTCATTTGATTGGAATCGATTTAAATAAATCCCATGAAATCATCAGTTTGAATAAAATTTACTTTTGATGTACTAGCAAATACGAAGACCAGACCTGACCATACAAGACCAGGCAAGTCCAGACAGGACCAGACAGACAAGGCTAGACAGGTTTTATTATTTTCCGAAAATCTAGCTAAGGCTGTTACAATTGCGTGATAATTACATCTCAAAAACTGGAGATGTCAGAGATGTGAAAATTGGTATTTAAATTTCTCTTTAAAAAGAAACGTCTAGTCTAGGCTTCAAGTTCTAGGACTAAATAGGGATTAACGAGTTTGAAAAGATGAAATGCAGTTTAGATAACTTGGAATGTCTATAACTTTGAATCTTAATATAGAAAACAAAGTAGGGTTTGACTTTTAAAAACTCAAGAACGGCTGAACCAATTTTTATGATTTTTGATTTGTTGTATTTGTTCCTATTTGTCCCTGCAATTATAGTAACTATTAATATATTGGAAAAATTAACCAAAAAAGGTAATATTAATGAAAATAATTCATTTTTAGGGTTCCGTACCGAAAACGGAACCCTTATAGGATCACTTTGTTGTCCGTCTGTCTGTCCGTCTGTCTGTCCGTCGGCCTGTCTGTCCGTCTGTCAAGACCATTTTTCTCAGGAACGCGTAGAGGTAACAAGTTAAAATTTGTATCAAATACTCGGGTCTGCGGTCTCTTTCAGCTGTGAAAAAATCAAACTTGTAAGTCAACGCGATCAAAAGATATGACCGTTTATGTCGCATATTTTGCGATTTCACAAGGGAATCAAAACCTATAGGGTACTTCCCGTTGACCTAGAATCGTGAAATTTGGCAAGAAGCGGTATCTTACAGCACATGTAAAAGGAAAAATCTGAAAACCTTAAATATGTAGTTTAATTACAAGAAAAATGCGAATTTACTATTAGAAACTTATGAAAATACACTAATGTGTTGCGTGTTATTGTCAGGCTTCAGAAGCATATGGGTTGCATACAGCTAGGTCCTCCTCGGTTAGGTCCGAAGGTTAAAAAGTATGTGTCGGCACCAAGCTGTTTATTCAGATTTTTCTTTGTTTATATTCGTTATGCATTTCATCACGTACGCCCTATATACATAATGTATACAGGGTATATATTATGTCTAAATTTTGCTTGTTTATAACCGATTGCATGTCGGTTATAAACAAGCAAAATTTAGACATACTCAAGTCCCGTAAGATCCTGTATATATTATATTTCGTCTAATTTTTGTTTATAATCTACATATACTTAAATCATGTACGCCCTATATTTTTTGGTAGTCAATTGCCCAAAAGCAGTCAATTGAACAACTGAATGTTAAGAGTATCGAAATAGATCTAGAAATAGTTAATATATTAGTTTATATTAGATCTAGAAATAGTTAGATCTTAATATAAGTTAGTGAATAAGTGTAATACAAAAATAAAGTTTTCTTTTTATAAGTTTAAAAATATTCGCGTTATTTAAAAAAAAATGTATACCTTTTAAACCTTGTATACCTTTGTACAGGGTATATAGGTATACAGGCAAAATGGAGCAGTAAAAACAAATAGTGAAGTTCCAAAACCCCTAAACACTCATAGTGAATGGGGGATGTATGGTAATAAAATATAGGGCACAATTCCATCGTACGACAGCGACATCTTGAGGTTATGCTTGCAGCGGTACTAAGATGTGATTTCATCGTGATTTCAGGAGGGCCACTTGTCTATCCTCTTCTTGCATTGATAAGTTTCTTTTTTATTTGCCAAAGCGATCTATTTGCACGAACGTTACTATACTCTCTAATGTCCGTGGGCCGATATCCTCTAAATCACTTCGAACTGTCAATGGTGCAGTGTGCCCAACATTTCGTGCTGCATGTCAATAGCCAATTTGCTTGGAAGCGAAACTTACAACATACAACATACATACAATAACCTTTATTGGCATAAATAAAAAATAAAATAAATTTAAAAAAAAGCATAAACCTTTCCTCTTACAATACCAAAAAACAACAAAAAGAAAAACAAAACCAACAAAATATAAGAAAAAAAAAGAAAACAAAATCAAACACCATACACCGTCAAATAGCACACCATAAAAAAATAAAGTCCAAGTTAAAAGAGAAGAAAAAACTACACTGGACATTCCTCTGTTTCCGTCTTTTATCAATCCTAATCTTTTTATCCTCTCCATCATTACCAAACCACTACCATCCTCATTCATGCACGGTTTCCATTTCGACCCTAACAGTCTCTCCAATAGCAAACAATAGCTGAATCAGTTCTTTCTTCATCTCCAAATCCGATACGCACATTATTTGCTATCATTATTTCGACATATTTCCGATCGAATCCAATTGAACTGTGGAAAAAGTACAAGGATGACAAGTCAGAAGACATTTTACATCGAATTCGTGTCACTTCAAGGAATCCCGATCTCGAGGTGGACGAGGAAATACATAACCAGGCCTTGCTTTACGACCGAGATGCATTGAACGAGTCAGTTTGAATGAATATACCACGGTTGAACTTATGAGCAATGTGATTCACACGACGATATTTAAAGGTAACTTCGAAGGTGAGGAAGTTCTAATTCCGAGAATTTCGATGATCCCAACCGATATGCCATTCGAGTTTAAACGAATTCAATTTCCAATTCATCTTGCATTTGTCACGACGATGAAAAAATCACAAGGCCAATCCGTGAGTGTTTTTGGCCTGAATCTCGAAAATGTTTCTCTCACGGTCAATTGTACGTAGCATGTTCCCGTGTCGGCAAACCATCCGCTTTGTTCATTCTCCCTCTCGACAACAAAACGAAAAATGTTGTATATCACAATGTGCTTCAATGAAGGTAATCAAACTCGATTTTGGACTTCTGGATTTTGGGCATTTTGGCATTTGGATTTTGGGGTTTTGGACTTTGGGCATTTATACTTATCGATTCTGGATTTTGGGTTTTTATATTTTAAACTTTTGCACTTTTGGATTTAGGCCTTTTTGGCTTTTCGATTTTGTGCTTTTGGATTTTGGACTTTTGGTATTTAGTACTTTACGATTTTTTAATTTTGTACATTTATATTTTGAACTTTTGGATTTTGGGCATTTGTACTTATCGATTTTGTATTTCTGGATTTTGGGCTTTTATATTTTAAACTTTTCCACTTTTGGATTTCGGCCTTTTTGACTTTTGGATTTTGTGCTTTTGGAATTTGGACTTTTGGTATTTAGTACTTTACGATATTTTGATTTTGTACATTTATATTTTGAACTTTTGGATTTTGGGCATTTCTACTTATCGATTTTGGATTTCTGGATTTTGGGCTTTTATATTTTAAACTTTTCCACTTTTGGATTTCGGCCTTTTTGACTTTTGGATTTTGTGCTTTTGGAATTTGGACTTTTGGTATTTAGTACTTTACGATTTTTTGATTTTGTACATTTATATTTTCAACTTTTAGATTTTGGGCATTTGTACTTATCGATTTTGGATTTCTGGATTTTGGGCTTTTATATTTTAAACTTTTGGATTTCGGCCTTTCTGACTTTTGGATTTTGTGCTTTTGGATTTTTGGTATTTGGTACTTTACGATTTTTTAATTTTGTACATTTATATTTTGAACTTTTGGATTTTGGGCATTTGAACTTATCGATTTTGGATTTCTGGATTTTGGGCTTATATATTTTAAATTTTTCCACTTTTGGATTTCGGCCTGTTTGACTTTTGGATTTTGTGCTTTTGGAATTTGGACTTTTGGTATTTAGTACTTTATGATTTTTTAATTTTGTACATTTATATTTTGAACTTTTGGATTTTGGGCATTGGTACTTATCAATTTTGGATTTTGGGATTTTATATTTTAAACTTTTGCACTTTTGGATTTCGGCCTTTTTGACTTTTGGATTTTGTGCTTTTGGATTTTGGACTTTTGGTATTTAGTACTTTACGATTTTTTAATTTTGTACATTTATATTTTGAACTTTTGGATTTTGGGCATTTCTACTTATCGATTTTGGATTTTGGGATTTTATATTTTAAACTTTTGCACTTTTGGATTTCGGCCTTTTTGACTTTTGTTATTTAGTACTTTACGATTTTTTGATTTTGTACATTTATATTTTGAACTTTTGGATTTTGGGCATTTCTACTTATCGATTTTGGATTTTGGACTTTTATATTTTAAACTTTTCCACTTTTGGATTTCAGCCTTTCTGACTTTTGGATTTTGTGCTTTTGGATTTTGGACTTTTGGTATTTAGTACTTTACGTTTTTTGATTTTGTACATTTATATTTTGAACTTTCGGATTTTGGGCATTTGTACTTAACGATTTTAGATTTTGGACTTTTATATTTTAAACTTTTGCACTTTTGGATTTCGGCCTTTTTGACTTTTGGATTTTGTGCTTTTGAACTTTCGGTATTTAGTACTTTACGATTTTTTGATTTTGTAAATTTATATTTTGAACTTTTGGATTTTGGGCATTTGTACTTATCAATTTTGGATTTTGGGATTTTATATTTTAAACATTTGCACTTTTGGATTTCGGCCTTTTTGACTTTTGGATTTTGTGCTTTTGGATTTTGGACTTTTGTTATTTAGTACTTAACGATTTTTTGATTTTGTACATTTATATTTTGAACTTTTGGATTTTGGGCATTTCTACTTATCGATTTTGGATTTTGGACTTTTATATTTTAAACTTTTCCACTTTTGGATTTCAGCCTTTCTGACTTTTGGATTTTGTGCTTTTGGATTTTGGACTTTTGGTATTTAGTACTTTACGTTTTTTGATTTTGTACATTTATATTTTGAACTTTTGGATTTTGGGCATTTCTACTTATCGATTTTGGATTTTGGACTTTTATATTTTAAACTTTTCCACTTTTGGATTTCAGCCTTTCTGACTTTTGGATTTTGTGCTTTTGGATTTTGGACTTTTGTTATTTAGTACTTAACGATTTTTTGATTTTGTACATTTATATTTTGAACTTTTGGATTTTGGGCATTTCTACTTATCGATTTTGGATTTTGGACTTTTATATTTTAAACTTTTCCACTTTTGGATTTCAGCCTTTCTGACTTTTGGATTTTGTGCTTTTGGATTTTGGACTTTTGGTATTTAGTACTTTACGTTTTTTGATTTTGTACATTTATATTTTGAACTTTCGGATTTTGGGCATTTGTACTTAACGATTTTAGATTTTGGACTTTTATATTTTAAACTTTTGCACTTTTGGATTTCGGCCTTTTTGACTTTTGGATTTTGTGCTTTTGAACTTTCGGTATTTAGTACTTTACGATTTTTTGATTTTGTAAATTTATATTTTGAACTTTTGGATTTTGGGCATTTGTACTTATCAATTTTGGATTTTGGGATTTTATATTTTAAACTTTTGCACTTTTGGATTTCGGCCTTTTTGACTTTTGGATTTTGTGCTTTTGGATTTTGGACTTTTGTTATTTAGTACTTAACGATTTTTTGATTTTGTACATTTATATTTTGAACTTTTGGATTTTGGGCATTTCTACTTATCGATTTTGGATTTTGGACTTTTATATTTTAAACTTTTCCACTTTTGGATTTCAGCCTTTCTGACTTTTGGATTTTGTGCTTTTGGATTTTGGACTTTTGGTATTTAGTACTTTACGTTTTTTGATTTTGTACATTTATATTTTGAACTTTTGGATTTTGGGCATTTGTACTTATCGATTTTGGATTTTTGGATTTTGGGCTTTTATATTTTAAACTTTTGGATTTTTACGATTTTGGATTTTGGACTTTTATATTTTAAACTTTTGCACTTTTGGATTTCGGCCTTTTTGACTTTTGTTATTTAGTACTTTACGATTTTTTGATTTTGTACATTTATATTTTGAACTTTTGGATTTTGGGCATTTCTACTTATCGATTTTGGATTTTGGGATTTTATATTTTAAACTTTTGCACTTTTGGATTTCGGCCTTTTTGACTTTTGTTATTTAGTACTTTACGATTTTTTGATTTTGTACATTTATATTTTGAACTTTTGGATTTTGGGCATTTCTACTTATCGATTTTGGATTTTGGACTTTTATATTTTAAACTTTTCCACTTTTGGATTTCAGCCTTTCTGACTTTTGGATTTTGTGCTTTTGGATTTTGGACTTTTGGTATTTAGTACTTTACGTTTTTTGATTTTGTACATTTATATTTTGAACTTTCGGATTTTGGGCATTTGTACTTAACGATTTTAGATTTTGGACTTTTATATTTTAAACTTTTGCACTTTTGGATTTCGGCCTTTTTGACTTTTGGATTTTGTGCTTTTGAACTTTCGGTATTTAGTACTTTACGATTTTTTGATTTTGTAAATTTATATTTTGAACTTTTGGATTTTGGGCATTTGTACTTATCAATTTTGGATTTTGGGATTTTATATTTTAAACTTTTGCACTTTTGGATTTCGGCCTTTTTGACTTTTGGATTTTGTGCTTTTGGATTTTGGACTTTTGTTATTTAGTACTTAACGATTTTTTGATTTTGTACATTTATATTTTGAACTTTTGGATTTTGGGCATTTCTACTTATCGATTTTGGATTTTGGACTTTTATATTTTAAACTTTTCCACTTTTGGATTTCAGCCTTTCTGACTTTTGGATTTTGTGCTTTTGGATTTTGGACTTTTGGTATTTAGTACTTTACGTTTTTTGATTTTGTACATTTATATTTTGAACTTTCGGATTTTGGGCATTTGTACTTATCGATTTTGGATTTTTGGATTTTGGGCTTTTATATTTTAAACTTTTGGATTTTTACGATTTTGGATTTTGGACTTTTATATTTTAAACTTTTGCACTTTTGGATTTCGGCCTTTTTGACTTTTGGATTTTGTGCTTTTGGATTTTGGACTTTTGTTATTTAGTACTTTACGATTTTTTGATTTTGTACATTTATATTTTGAACTTTTGGATTTTGGGCATTTGAACTTACCGATTTTGGATTTCTGGATTTTGGGCTTTTATATTTTAAACTTTTGGATTTCGGCCTTTCTGACTTTTGGATTTTGTGCTTTTGGATTTTTGGTATTTGGTACTTTACGATTTTTTAATTTTGTACATTTATATTTTGAACTTTTGGATTTTGGGCATTTGAACTTACCGATTTTGGATTTCTGGATTTTGGGCTTTTATATTTTAAACTTTTGCACATTTGGATTTCGGGCTTTTTGACTTTTCGATTTTGGACTTTTGGTATTTGGTACTTTACGATTTTTTGATTTTGTACATTTATATTTTGAACTTTTGGATTTTGGGCATTTGTACTTATCGATTTTGGATTTCTGGACTTTGGACTTTTATATTTTAAACTTTTACACTTTTGGATTTCGGCCTTTTTGACTTTTGGATTTTGGACTTTTGGTATTTTGTGCTATTATATTTTGAACTTTGGATTTTGGGCATTTGCAATTTTGGATTTTTGACTTTTCGATTTGGCACTTTCTGGCTTTTATATTTTGGACTTTTGAAGTTTTGGATTTTTGACTTTTGTATTTTGAGCTTTTGGACTTTTGGGCCTTTGGAATTTTGGATTTAGATTTTTTATACGTTGTACCTTATGCGAGGGAGAGGACAGACACGATGTTACCAGATATCGATATGTTTAACATTTGACTGACTTTAATTCAGCTAACAAGATATTTTATGTTTGCCGGGTCAGCTAGTCTAGAATAGATAATAAAGTTTAGTCCTCCAAATTTTATGGAGAATTGGACTAGTTAATTCCATATTAAATTCTGTGTTTCCACCTAGTCTAGACTTCGCATTATCTATGAATGTTTAAACCTCAGTTAGTTCAATGAGGATTAAATTCAATTTATGTAACTCGATGTCTATAACTGCAATGTCTATAACTCTGAATCTAGACTAGATATCAGAGTCTAGTTTCCAAAATCTATTTAAGAATGTGTCTAGTTAATTCTAGACCAAATTGTATATTTATACCTAGTCTAGTCTTCGAGTTTTAGGACTAAATACGGGTTAACTAGTTCGAGAGGACCAAAACCCGTTTAGATAATTTGGAATGCCTGGGGCATTCCTCATAAGTCCTATAACTTTGAATATATACTAGATAACAAGGTTTAGTTTTCAAAATCTATTTTAGAATTTTTTTAGTTAATTGTAGATCCATTGGTCTGTTTGTATCTAGTCCAGTCTTCGAGCTCTTGAACTAAATAAGGCTTAACTTGTTTGATGAGGATTAAATTCAGTTCACGTAACTTTAAATGTCTAGAACTCTAAATCTAGGCTAGATAACAAGGTTTAGTTTTCAAAATCTGTTAAAGAATTTGTTTAGTTAATTCTTGATCAAATTGTGTGTTTGCATATAGTCTAGTCTTGAAATTATTGAATTAAATGTGTTACCATTTTCAGAAAATGCAAATTAGCAAATCTGACTGTAATAGTATATTACATAACAAGAGTTGTAAAAAGCATATTACGTGCGAGCGGAATAGTTACGAACGACCCGCATAGCGGGGAGTGCGTAATTCCGCGAGTACGTAATTGCCGTGCAACTCGAGTTATGTACTATACTTTATCTACGATCACACTAATTTGTTGTCTTAGGTACCTTGTATCTTGTCATTGTATGTGGAGGTGTTAAGCCTATTTATTTACAAATATTTAACATTATAATAAACAGTTGAATTTTCATATATAACTGTTACTCGACATTATTTAATTTGATAGAAATGAAAAGAAATACATTCTTAATGGTTACATACCGTATTATTTAGTACTTATTTGGGTTAAACTGGAATAAGAGTGCGCATAGATATAGGCAACCCTATGTACGCAATGTCAATTTCCGTTAGTTTGAATTGTGGCACGGGGGGCGCTGAACTTATGAGCATGTAATAGCAGCTCTCAACCAATCGTAAACCAAACGCACGTGTGTGTTATCAATCATAACTTATCATTAATTGCGGACTGTTACATACGTGTGTGTTATGATGTATTTACATAGTCCACGAACTGTACAATAATGGGCATTTACAAAAAATATTATAGATAAATAAGTTTTCCTAAGTAACAGGAATTTGAGAAAGATTTCGATGTTAAGCTATCCAGAAAGAAATTCTGCACAAGACAGCGATTAAAAAATTAATAAAATCCTATTTTGTTTTTTGAAATTTCGAGTTAAAATTCAAATTGTAATTCAGATAAAAATTCGTTGTGAAATTCTATTTGTAAATTTGCTCCCGGCCGATTTTATATTTAGGTGCAACGAGATAATAATTGCCAAGAAAATATTATTCTGCGGCTTTTGCGCGCTTTTCAACGCTTTTCGTCAATCAACCGGAAAAAAAGCGAAAAATTAAAAATAAAGAAAATTTGAAAAAAACAAAATTTTGGAACGGTTTTCAGTTTTTCCGCGAAAATCAATTTCTCCGTATGAAATAATTTCCCGACTAAATATGGAAAACGAAACGGAAATGGGAAAAAGCGACAAAATAAAACGAAACGAAACTCAAAGAAAATTTTGAAACAGTTTCCCGTTTGTTTAGTTTTTCCGCGAAAATCAATTTCCCCGTATGAAATAATTACCCGACTAAATATGAGAAACGAATTCAAGGAATTTAGAAAAGAATTTCATCCTCAAATCCCTCTTTATTTTTAGACGACTCTGCATTCACAGTGTTCTCTAGTTCACAGTAGTTTCGACTCTTTTTCTTATGATTTTGACCCAGTTTCCACATATTTTTTCCAAATATTTTTCAAACGCGTAGACATAATAAAATATTTCCGAAACAGGAAGTTCAAATTAAACACCAAGCACATTTTGACAAAGAAGTAATTGCACTGAATCCAAATATGTGAACTAAACATACGTAGTATCATTACTTCACTAGACATTCTTATTTAAAACCAGATTTTGAATGGACATCTTCTTAGTCTATCTCGTTGAATATTTTTGAAACCGGAAATCCGATTTGAACAACAATCGCGGTTTTTGAAAGATAAAGGTGTACTGAATCCGAATAGCCAAACTACATTTGCATAGTTTTATTAGTTTACTAGATATCGTTATCTAAACCTAATCCAAACAAATTTTGTAACTTTGTTTATTAGTTTTTCTTTGAATAAGAATATTTAATAAACCGGAAGTTTACAAAAATAATGGTTTAGTTCAAATAAAGATTCGGAAAAATATTTGAACCAAATTTAAATTTCATGCATATTCCCTGTTATCTATTATTCCACAATTCAGACATCCCATACTTGCACGTGTTCAATGACTCATCCAAATTTATCAGAATCAGTTCTCAACATAATATATTTTACATAAAATTATATTTTACATAAAATTATATTTTTCATAAGTTATGATTGATAACACACACGAGCGTTTGGTTTACGATTCGTTGATTGGTTGAGAGCTGCTATTACATGCTCATAATATATTACCGTTACCGATTGAATTAAATAAGTTTATTAGTAATTAAAGTTGGGTTATATTATTTTAATAGATTTAAGTCTGTTAATTCTAACCTTGGTGATTAATTCGGCGCTGTGTAAATAGTTTATTAGTTTAAGAGTTTTTAAGATATGAACTTATAATGAGACTAATTCTGGGTGTGTTTATTAATGAAAGAATATTTAGTATTGCGGAAGTGATAATCAAGCGCGGTTTATATTTGTTGATAGATTAAAGCGTGGCGAATTCAAATAAGTAAGCGGGATCTTTGTAGTGTGAGCGGTTTATCGGCTGTGGAATGTTTTTGTGCGGAACGCGAGTAAAAATGTAAATGCATCAGCGTTGCAATAATTCGATTTTATTATGATTATTGGTGCGAACGGCGTTCGAGAGTTGTTTCGGGATCGGTGAATCACGGAATTCCTCAGGAATATTCGTCCAAATATTTAGAGTGGAAGCACTTGCGTTCGCAGGTTTCGCAACGGTTTACATCAGCTAGGTAAAAACCTGACCATACTCTTAAAAATTTATTAGCTACTAACTATCGACCGACACTAAACAGAAGCCGCCGTGTTGCACCATCGCGATTTTAACTCTGTTTGCTTTCCAAACAGAAATATCTTTGATTTCGAAAAGTACTTCAACAATATTTAAATTGACTTTTCAATTCAATTATCAGTATCTATTACGCGAGTTATAATCACTTATACATTTCCAACGGGTCTTTCGCGTGAAAATTTATTTGGATTAGTTTAGACAACGATATCTAGTAAACTAATAAAACTAAGCAAATGTAGTTTACATATTCGGATTCAGCACACTTTCATCTTTCAAAAACTGTAATTATTGTTCAAATCGAACTTCCTGTTTCAAAAATATCCTACGAAAAAGACTGAGAAGATTCCAATCAAAATCTCGTTTCAAATAACAATGGCTCGTGAAGTAATGATACTACGTATATTTAGTTTACATATTTGGATTTAGTGCACTTAAATCTTTGTAAAGCTATGCTTGGTGTTTAATTTGAACTTCCAGTTCCGGAAATATTTAATGAAAAGTGAGAATGATTACCTTAGATTACCCTATTATCTATTATTCCACAATTCATACATCCCATACTTGCACGTGTTCAATGACTCATCCAAATTTATCAGAATCAATTCTCAACATAAATTACCGTTACCGATTGAACTAAACAAGTTTATTAGTTTTGTATTTGATAGTAAAACAGGTGATACATATCTAGTCTCCAGCAAATGGAGGCTACGAATAGTAGCCGGTTGTTGTTTACAAATTTAGATTTAGTATATCTGCTGTGATATGTGATGATTGCAGCCACGGATCTTAATTTTTTCGTGGCGTATTTTTACCTTTATCATCATCATTTTAACCATCAGACGTCGACTGATCGACATATGCCTTCCGGAAACAACGCCACAAAAACCTATCTAGCGTTGCTCATTCTGTGTTAACCGCTTGACATACGAATAAAATGTGCGTTGACGTGTCCATATACATGTGATCTTATCAGATATACATGACGTCTTATGTACGTCATTGTATGTGAAGGGGTTAAGCCTATTTATTTACAAATATACATACGTGCATGGACGTGTAGGACATATATTTTATTTAGGATGGCACAGTCAGTCGGAAAAAAAAATTGAAAGAAAAAATATTGATTTATTTTGATTGGCCGATTTAAATTTTTTTTTATAACTAAAATATCTCGAAAACTATTGAGAAGTTATCGAGACAAATTAGTATGTATGCGTAAGGAAAACATTGTATTTCTTTGCCAAGTTTGAATTTGCCGCCCTCTAAATTTACCGCCCAGGGCATGGGTCTTGCCCCCCATAGATCCGGGGCTGGATGATTGTTTGTTAAAATTTAAGATTTTGTATTGAAACTACTTGTAGGAAGATGCGAGTGTATAAGTCGAAGTGACTTAAGCCTGTAATTAAGTAAGTCCGTAGATTACGTTGATAGTATGAATGGAATGTTGACTTGTTTACTAAGTCTACATTCTAACGTTTCTAAAAATAACCAGAAACTTCTTTCGCCCGCAAGAATTTCCTTTTCTCGGTAGAAAATTGAATCACTCGAGTCTTAAAAACCGCGTAGGAAAACAGAAGCCGTTTCAGTAATAATGATCTATTAATACGCGTTTTATGGACGGTTTCACTGCACATCTGTTCGTATGAAATAAAAGTTTTCTATTACTACGCGCCGTCCATTTACGTGCGACTGCAATGGAACTTTCGAAAGCTTCTCTGTCTCCTCGGTTTATTAAACGCTCCGACACCTACGTGAACGCGAAAAATGGATTTTTAAGGATTTTCAAAACATTTTCGTCTCTCATATATCATCCAGCTTAAAATACCGGACTTACTAATCAGGGTGATTACTTTATGTGTTTGCTTTAGTTATAGACCACACAAGATAAGACAAGAGCAGACAAGATAAGACAATAGCAGACAATACACTCTGAACAACTCCAGACAAGACCAATCAAGACCAAACAATACCAGACAAGACTAGACAAGATATCAGGCAGTGTGTTTTGAGAGCTCGGCGAGTCCGTAACATTTTTCGTGCGTCTGACCTCAGCCGACATGTTGGCTACGCTCGCGTTTGATAGTTAATTTGACGTCATTCATATCATGTGGTTCGATCACCGCATAGAAGGCAGCTTCGGCTTTTCTCCCGTCCGAAAAAAAGACCAGAGAAGAGCAAGCAAGATCAGAAGAGACCAGAGGAAACCAATTGAGAGCAGACCAGACTTGACAAGTACAACTTATGATCGTACAAGACCGGGAAAAGTTTAGTCAAGACTAGACTACGTGTTATGCAATTATGTAAAGCTGCTGGGAAATGTATACAATACTAACTAAATTTTCAGACAGACTAAAATAGCAGACAGAAACAGGCAGAATCAAACCGGGTTCAGACAGTGCCAGACAGGACCCGATTGAAGCGAGACTGAGAGTACCAGATAAGATCAGACTAATATGTATTGTGATGGTCAAGTGGGTGTCCAGTGGAGAGGTATATAAAACAACCATATAGGCTTAGCAACATATATATTAACAGGTCTAAGACCGTGTAAAAGTACGTCTTGACACTTCGTAGGGTGGGAGCAGAGAGGCCGAGGTCTCGTCTGCGACCTGACTTGACTCTTATCTCTTAAAATACAATACACTCTGGAGGAGGACAAACGAATAATAATAAAGGTTACAGTACACTACACAGACAAGACCAGACAGATTCAAACATGACCAGACAAGACCAGAGAAGTGCAAGCTAGACCAGAAGAGACCAGAGGAAACTAGTTGAGAGCAGACCAGACTTGAAAAGTACAACTTACGATTGTACAAGACCGGGAAAAGTGTAGTCAAGACTAGTCTGTCTTATGCAATTATGTAAAGCTGCTGGGAAATGTATACAATATAAGCTAAATTTTCTATTGTTTTCAATACCAGACAAGAGCAGACAACGGAACATGTGTTATGCAATTACGTAAAGCTACTGGGAAATGTATACAATATTAGCTATATTGTCATTCTTGAACAAACTATAATTAGGGAGTCATTAGGATATACATTTTCTGGAATTTGCACGTTTACTGATATAGAAGATGTGATATGTTTTTTCGCGCCACTTTTGTTGGTCTAATTGGTTTTCGGCCTCTATACAAAGGAGGGCGACAGGTGCCCCGACCTGGATCTAGACCGCGCTAAATTAGCAAAAAGAATCACGCCGCGATATGAGATATTGGGCAATGTGTTTTGAGAGCTTAGCGAGTCCGCGACATTTTTCGTGCGTCTGACCTCAGCCGACATGTTGGCTACGCTCGCGTTTGATAGTTAATTTGACGTCAATCATGTGGTTCGATCACCGCATAGAAGGCAGCTTCGGCTTTTCTCCTGTCCGGTAAAAACACCAGAGAAGAGCAGGCAAGACCAGAAGAGACCAGAGGAAACCAGTTGAGAGCAGACCAGACTTCACAAGTACAGTTTATTATCGTACAAGACCGGTAAAAGTTTAGTCAAGACTAGACTAGGTGTTATGCAATTATGTAAATCTGCTGGGAAATGTATACAATACTAGCTAAATTTTCTATTGTTTTCAATAGCAGACAAGAGCACACAGTAGCAGACAGAAACAGGCAGGAGTGCAGACAGTGCCAGACAGGACTCGATTAAACCGGATAGGATCGAATGATACCAGATAAGACCAGACAGGTTCAGACAGGACCAAACAAGACCAGAGAAGAGCAGGCTAGACCAGAGGAAACCAGTTGAGAGCAGACCAGACTTGACAAGTACAACTTATGATCGGGAAAAAACAAGACCGGGAAAAGTTTTGTCAAGACTAGACCGTGTTATGCAATTATGTAAAGCTGCTGGGAAATGTATACAATATTATCTAAATTTTCTATTGTTTTCAATATCAGACAAGAGCAGACAATAGCATATGTGTTATGCAATTATGTAAAGCTGCTGGGAAATGTAAACAATATTAGCTAAATTTTCTATTGTCATTCTTGAACAAACTATAATGAGGAAATCATTAGGATGTACATTTGCTGGAATTTGCACGTTTATTGATATAGAATATGTGATATGTTTTTTCGCGAGGGTGACAGGTGCCCCGACCTGGGTCTAGACCGTACTAAATTAGCAAAAACAATCACGCCGCGATGAGATACCGGGCAGTGTGTTTTGAAAGCTCGGCGAGTCCGCGACATTTTTCGTGCGTCTGACAGCCGACATGTTGGCCACGCTCGCGTTTGGTAGTTAATTTGATCTCAATCCTTATCGGGTGGTCCTTTTGTTGGTCAAATTAGTTTTCGGCCTATATCTAAAGGAGGGCGACAGGTGTCCCGACCTGGGTCGAGACCGCTCGAAATTATCAAAAAAAAATCACGCCGCGATATGAGATATCGGGCAGTGCGTTTTGAGAGCTCTGCGAGTCCGCGACATTTTTCGTGCGTCTGACCTCAGCCGACATGTTGGCCTTGCTCGCGTTTGGCAGTTAATTTGACGACAATCAAACGGGTGGTTCGATCACCGCATCGAAGGCAGCATCGGTTTTTCTCCCGTCCGGAACAATTTGATTTAAGGATTTCCATCCTTGTATTTCCCCGCTCATATTATTTCTTCCTATTTCCTTCCTTAAATAGACTACGGAAGGACGTTCCACGGAGCGGGTCAGAGACGCTTGCAGCCTGAAGGCAAGTGACGGGACCGGGATGGTCCAATCTGTTGGCGGTCTAATTGGTTTTCGGCCTCTATCCAAAGGAGGGTGACAGTTGCCCCGACCTGGGTCTAGACCGCGCTAAATTAGCAAAAAGAATCACGCCGCGATATGAGATATAGGGCAGTGTGTTTTGAGAGCTTAGCGAGTCAACGACATTTTTCGTGCGTCTGACCGCAGCCGGCATGTTGGTCACGCTCGCGTTTGGTAGTTAATTTGACGTCAACCCTTATCAGTTGACGTCAATCCTTATCGGGTGGTTCTTTTGTTGGTCAAATTGGTTTTCGGCCTCTATCAAAGGAGGGTGCTGGCGCCAATTTTAGTAAATCTGTATTTTTAAATTAAAAATTTGATTCGATTTCGGCACCGATTAACAGAAGGGGAAAGGTGTATCGACCTGGGCCGAAATCGCGTGATTTATCAGTTTCGTCTCGAATTTATATATTTGCAGCAGTACGCTTTTAGTGTGTGAAGAGTGTAGAACGAAATCGAAGCGTGAAGCCAACTTCGACTGGCACGTACGCGTTATTCAGTTTAACGTTTCAAGTCTAATTAACCAGGGGTGTGATCAGGAGCCCAAAGGGCTGAAGCGGCATCCAACATCTGGAAGACAACAATTTTAAGGGAATCCCTTGACTTACTATCCCCATTTCCTCCCTTGTAAAGGGCACCGGAAGGACGATCACAAGTGGCGGAGACTCGAGCAGCCCTAACGAGTGATTAGACCAGCCCTGTATTTTGATAGTTTTGATTTTCGTGAGATACGGTCCAAACAAAGGGCGACAGGTGCCCCGACCTGTGTCGAGGTCGCGCTGAATTAGTTTGTCTCTAACCATAGTAAATTTTTTTTATTGTGGTTTGGTGGAAACTCACTAAACCCCCTTTTCCACTTGGCTTTTCAGTATGCGCCACCCCGGTTACGGCTATTTTGCATTCCTTCTGGATGGGCTGTCCGGACGGTTAGTGCCTCGCTGGTTGAAAATGCCTCCTCGGCGGGACCTAACCGAGGAGGACATAACCGAGCAGGACCTAACCGAGGAGGACCCAACTGTATGCAACCCATATGCTTCTGGTGCCTTATAACAATTCCATAAAACACATTAGTGTATTTTCATAAGTTTCTAATAGTAAATTCGCATTTTTTTGTAATTAAACTACATATTTACGGTTTTCAGATTTTTCCCTTTACATGTGCTGTAAGACAGCGCTTCTTGTAAAATTTCATGATTCTAGGTCAACGGGAAGTACTCTATAGGTTTTGATTCCCGTGTGAAATCGCAAAATATGCGACATAAACGGTCATATCTTTTGATCGCGTTGACTTACAAGTTTGATTTTTTCACAGCTGAAAGAGACCGCAGACCCGAGTATTTGATACAAATTTCAACTTGTTACCTCTACGCGTTCCGGAGAAAAATGGTCTTGACAGACAGACAGACGGACGGACAACAAAGTGATCCTATAAGGGTTCCGTTTTCGGTACGGAACCCTAAAAAACATATTGAACTCAAAATGTTAACTAGTTTTCTAAATATTGACTTACAATATTTCTAAAGGAAGAATTTAAATGCCAATTTTCACATCTCTAACATCTCCAGTTTTTGAGTTACCCAACTTACAAAAAACTTTGGTTTTCAAACTCAATTTGTTCGATTACTACGAAGCTTGGAACAAAATCAAAACTGGATTTGGTTTCAACAATCTTTAAGCTTTAATAATCCGGATTAGGCCTAGGCCGCACTACGGCTAAACCGCCGCGGTTTTTTACTCGCGTTATTTTGTGGCTCAAGTAAGCTAATACAAGCGATGTTAACTTGCGGTTTTTCCCGCGACTGATTTTTCCCATAGCGTACTGTGTGTTTCTCTAGCGGTTACCACTCGTGGCAAAAAAACCATAGTGTGGCCTCGGCTTTAGTTCTAATAAATGGGGATGTGTTTAAAGTAGTAAGCGAGATTTTAGACAATCCTTACCTGATTTTCCAACGTTTGATTTTCCTATCACAGCTATCCTAACCTTCGCCATTCCGTTTTTATCTTCCGTTTTCATTTTCTGTAACAAGAACAAAGAAATAAAAAAATGTGCAAAAATTGGCGTGGAAACGTTTAAAATTTGCGTAAAAGTCAGAAATTTTTGTTCGAGCTAATTAAGACAGAATGTTGTTTGTTCCACTTGACACAAGAATTCTAGACTCACGCGATAAATTTAACGAATTACTGAAAAGCAGGTGTTTCAGTTAAAAATAATTTGAGTTAGTTTGCTAAACTAGTTAACTGTTTTACTCAATAATATTCAAGTTTCAGTGAATAATATTCAAGTTTCAGTCAATATTATTCAAGTTTCATTCAATAATATTGAAGTTTCAGTCAATAATAGAAGTTTCAGTGAATAATATTCAAGTTTCAGTCAATAATCTTGAAGTTTGAGTCAATAATATTGAAGTTTTAGTCAATAATATTCAAGTTTCAGTCAATAATCTTGAAGTTTTAGTCAATAATATTGAAGTTTCAGTTAATAATCTTGAAGGTTTAGTCAATAATATTGAAGTTTTAGTCAATAATATTCAAGTTTCAGTCAATAATCTTGAAGTTTGAGTCAATAATATTGAAGTTTTAGTCAAAAATATTCAAGTTTCAATCAATAATCTTGAAGTTTCAGTCAATAATATTGAAGTTTTAGTCAATAATATTCAAGTTTCAATCAATAATCTTAAAGTTTCAGTCAATAATATTGAAGTTTTAGTCAATAATATTCAAGTTTCAATCAATAATCTTGAAGTTTCAGTCAATAATATTGAAGTTTTAGTCAATAATATTCAAGTTTCAGTCAATAATATTCAAGTTTCGGTCAATAATATTGAAGTTTTAGTCAATAATATTGAAGTTTCAGTCAATAATATTCAAGTTTCAGTCAATAATCTTGAAGTTTCAGTCAATAATATTGAAGTTTTAGTCAATAATATTCAAGTTTCAATCAATAATCTTGAAGTTCCAGTCAATAATATTCAAGTTTCAGTCAATAATTTCCAAATTTCAGTCAATATTATTGAACTAGATACAATTATAAGTAAGTTAAGACTATAACATTGATTTGCAATTATTTTCGATTAAGTCACGACCAAGCTATAGATCTCGACTAGCGAAGACCAGCTGTTAATCTCTCATTTCCTTTGAAACGCTTTGGGTTTTTTTAATTTATTTTGGGTCGCAAGTTGGATTAAGCAAAGAATGGTATTCGGTGGATTCCAAGCGTCTATTTTTGTGGGGATCTAGCGACGCCAGGCGCCGCTCGACCGACGCTCTGCGCAGTTTATTATAAAAAAATCTATCAAAGGTTCGCAATAAAATCAGTTCGAATTATTAACAAATTTTATAACTTTTCTTGAATTAAAAAGAAACATTTAAATCTCCTACAAGAAAAATATTTGTTTTCTGTTATCTTTTAGCTTCAATAATCTGTATTTGCCGAGTTGATAGCTTATCTAGTTCTTTAGATAATCAGATTATACTCCAAGTCAACAAATTTAATTTTTTTTGTTTCTCTCATGGAATTACACGGATATCTTCTGTTACTCTTTGGCACACCACGCATCTTCAGCGGGGTGTGCCAAAGAGTAACAGAAGATATTCGTGTAATTCCAGCTACTGACAGATTTGAAGATATCATAGTGATAATCTCCTACTTTCAATTCTATTATTAATTTGGTTCAAACCCTGACATCTCATTTTAAATTCATAGCAAGCTTTCCGTTTTACAACTCAATTTCTTCAGTTTTTCAGCTAAATTTCTTCATTCTTCATGATTTAAACATGGATTAATCTTAAATTTTTGTGAATTAACCTTTCAGCCTTAATTATCTGCTTGAAGCAAGCGATTATCTCATCTAGTTTTCAGGATTTCAAGAACGCCTGATTTAGAGTGATTTCGTAATTTGAAACATTTTAGTGTGTTTGGAAATGTGCGTTTCAGCGATGTTTGTAAACGGTTTGTTCGTCGGTCGGTTTCAGGAAGAAAATCGCCGCTTAATCCGAAGCGGAAACATTGCAGTCCATAACCCAAATTCCTGCATTTAACAGCTGTAAACTTCCTGCATTCAGTTTAACTGTTTCACATTCACTGAAACAACACAATTAAAACGGAAATTGCGAACTGAAAAAGAAGGCTTCGACAAACACACATTCGCTTTCACGAATCGCCAGATTTTTCAGGTAAATATTTTGTAATAAAATCATAAAATGAGTTTCTAATCAGTTTCTTATTTGGTAAAACAATAAATGACAAGACAGACAAGACTAGACAGACAAAACTAGACAGACAAGACTAGACAGACAAGACTAGATAGACAAGACTAGGCAGACAAGACGACAGACAGGACAAAACAGACAAGACTAGACAAACAAGACTAGACAGACAAGACTAGAGAGACAAGACTAGAGTGACACGACTAGACAGATAAGAATAGACAGACAAGACTAGACAGACAAAACTAGACAGACAAGACTAGATAGACAAGACTAGGCAAATAAGACTAGACAAGACAAGACAGACAAGACTAGACAGAAAATACTTGGCAAACAAGACTAGACAGACAAGACTAGACAGACAAGACTAGATAGACAAGACTAGGCAGACAAGACGACAAACAAGACTAAACAGACAAGACTAGACAAACAAGACTGGACAGACAAGACTTGAGAGACAAGACTAGAGTGACACGACTAGACAGATAAGAATAGACAGACAAGACTAGACAGACAAAAATAGACAGACAAGAATAGACAGACAAGATTAGACAGACAAGGTTATGCTTAAATTCGGTGTCTTATCGGGACAAAAAAAATAGCACGCTAAATAGATTGCGTGTTGTCTGACAGAGCTAGTCGCGCTGACTACGTACGCCAATTCAGTCTTAATACAGAAGTTTGTTAGTGAGTGTGTGTGTGTGTGTAGAAACTAACATTGGAATTGCAATTTCTGTTTGTGTTTGATTCGACGTGTCTGTTATTCGTGTGGCAAAAATTAAGTGGGTAAGTGAGATTATTGCGAATTATAACTGAATGTGCTTTAGTGGACGATAGCCTTAAGAATTGTCGTAGTTGTTTCAATAATTGTTTTGTTGTTTGAACAAAGTATTTGTACAAATCTGGACAGGCAAGACTAGACAGACAAGACTAGACAGACAAGACTAGACAGACAAGACTAGACAGACAAGACTAGACAGACAAGACTAGACAGACAAGACTAGACAGACAAGACTAGACAGACAAGACTAGACAGACAAGACTAGACAGACAAGACTAGACAGACAAGACTAGACAGACAAGACTAGACAGACAAGACTAGACAGACAAGACTAGACAGACAATACTAGACAGACAAGACTAGACAGACAAGACTAGACAAACAAGACTAGACAGACAAGACTAGACAGACAAGACTAGACAGACAAGACTAGACAGACAAGACTAGACAGACAAGACTAGACAGACAAGACTAGACAGACAAGACTAGACAGACAAGACTAGACAGACAAGACTAGACAGACAAGACTAGACAGACAAGACTAGACAGACAAGACTAGACAGACAAGACTAGACAGACAAGACTAGACAGACAAGACTAGACAGACAAGACTAGACAGACAAGACTAGACAGACAAGACTAGACAGACAAGACTAGACAGACAAGACTAGACAGACAAGACTAGACAGACAAGACTAGACAGACAAGACTAGACAGACAAGACTAGACAGACAAGACTAGACAGACAAGACTAGACAGACAAGACTAGACAGACAAGACTAGACAGACAAGACTAGACAGACAAGACTAGACAGACAAGACTAGACAGACAAGACTAGACAGACAAGACTAGACAGACAAGACTAGACAGACAAGACTAGACAGACAAGACTAGACAGACAAGACTAGACAGACAAGACTAGACAGACAAGACTAGACAGACAAGACTAGACAGACAAGACTAGACAGACAAGACTAGACAGACAAGACTAGACAGACAAGACTAGACAGACAAGACTAGACAGACAAGACTAGACAGACAAGACTAGACAGACAAGACTAGACAGACAAGACTAGACAGACAAGACTAGACAGACAAGACTAGACAGACAAGACTAGACAGACAAGACTAGACAGACAAGACTAGACAGACAAGACTAGACAGACAAGACTAGACAGACAAGACTAGATAGACAAGACTAGACAGACAAGACTAGACAGACAAGACTAGACAGACAAGACTAGACAGACAAGACTAGACAGACAAGACTAGACAGACAAGACTAGACAGACAAGACTAGACAGACAAGACTAGACAGACAAGACTAGACAGACAAGACTAGACAGACAAGACTAGACAGACAAGACTAGACAGACAAGACTAGACAGACAAGACTAGACAGACAAGACTAGACAGACAAGACTAGACAGACAAGACTAGACAGACAAGACTAGACAGACAAGACTAGACAGACAAGACTAGACAGACAAGACTAGACAGACAAGACTAGACAGACAAGACTAGACAGACAAGACTAGACAGACAAGACTAGACAGACAAGACTAGACAGACAAGACTAGACAGACAAGACTAGACAGACAAGACTAAACAGACATGACTAGACAGACAAGACTAGACAGACAAGACTAGACAGACAAGACTAGACAGACAAGACTAGACAGACAAGACTAGACAGACAAGACTAGACAGACAAGACTAGACAGACAAGACTAGACAGACAAGACTAGACAGACAAGACTAGACAGACAAGACTAGACAGACAAGACTAGACAGACAAGACTAGACAGACAAGACTAGACAGACAAGACTAGACAGACAAGACTAGACAGACAAGACTAGACAGACAAGACTAGACAGACAAGACTAGACAGACAAGACTAGACAGACAAGACTAGACAGACAAGACTAGACAGACAAGACTAGACAGACAAGACTAGACAGACAAGACTAGACAGACAAGACTAGACAGACAAGACTAGACAGACAAGACTAGACAGACAAGACTAGACAGACAAGACTAGACAGACAAGACTAGACAGACAAGACTAGACAGACAAGACTAGACAGACAAGACTAGACAGACAAGACTAGACAGACAAGACTAGACAGACAAGACTAGACAGACAAGACTAGACAGACAAGACTAGACAGACAAGACTAGACAGACAAGACTAGACAGACAAGACTAGACAGACAAGACTAGACAGACAAGACTAGAGCGACAAGACTAGACAGACAAGACTAGACAGACAAGACTAGAAAGACAAGACTAGACAGACAAGACTAGACAGACAAGACTAGAGAGACAAGATTAGACAGACAAGACTAGACAGACTAGACTAGACAGACAAGACTAGACAGACAAGACTAGACAGACAAGACTAGGCAGACAAGACTAAACAGACAAGACTAGACAGACAAGACTAGACAGACAAGACTAGACAGACAAGACTAGACAGACAAGACTAGACAAACAAGATTAGACAGACAAGACAAGTGTAAGAATAAGTGACAAGTGAATAGACTATAGAATTGACAAGTGAAGAATTTGATTTTTCAGTTTTTCAGACAAACATCTGTTAGTTTTTCAGAAGTTACAAATTAAAATTTAGGTTTTTGCAAGGTCGAATTCGTTTTCAGGAACGAAATAAGAATGCAAATTTTTCAGACCAATTTTTTTTTATTTTAATAATTGTTGCTGAAGAACAAATATTAATGGAAAACGTAACGAAAAAAAGTGAACAAAAGGCTATCGACCACTAGATTTTGCTACCCGTGTTGCTGAAATTTCCAGAATTTAGTTCAATTATTGCATATTATAGAAACTACGAAGAAGATGACTAAAGTTTTAACAATATTTCTGCCCGCTTCGCGGCGGGCAACCTAATCTAACCGGGGAGTTAAACGAACGGTCGTTGCCACATTGTCCTCTATTGGATCGAGAGTTCGCGCTTCAGAAACAGAATACCGATATTAAAAAAAAAATAATAATTAATATTATTATTTTTATTAATGATTATTATTAATTTTCTTTATCTACCCGCTTCGTGGCGGGCAACCTTATCTAATCGGGGTTAATTAAACCAACGCTCCTTTGCCACATTGTCCTCGCCACATTGTCCTATATTGGATCGATATTTCGCGTTTCAGGAACGCAATGCCTATATGAAAATTTTCAGTATTTTCAGAAAAAAAATTAATATTATTATTATTATTAATTTTCTTTATCTGCCCGCTTAGCGGCGGGCAACCTAACCTAGCCGGGGTTACAACAACGGTCCTTGCCACAGTGTCCTCTATTGGATTAGAGGTCGCGCTTCAGGAACGCATTGCCGTTATAAAAATTTTCAGTATTTTCAGAAAAAAATAATAATTATTATTATTATTTATTATTATTATAAATTTTCTTTGTCTGACCGCTTCGCGGCGGGCAACCTAATCTAACCGTGGTTAAAATAATGGTCCATGCCACATTGTCCTATATTGGATCGAGCGTTCGCGCTTCAGGAACGCAATGCCGATATTAAAATATATTTTCAGAAAAAAAAGATTATTATTATTATTATTGACTATTATTAATTATTCTTATTAATTATTATTATTAATTATGATTATTAATTTTCCTTATCTACCCGCTTCGTGGCGGGCAACCTAATCTAACCGGAGTTAAACCAACGGTCCTTGCCACATTGTCCTATATTGGATCGAGAGTTCGCGCTTCAGAAACGCAATGCCTTTATGAAAATTTTCAGTATTTTCAGAAAAAAGAAATTGTTTCTCCTAAACTTTTTTTTCTTTGTAACCAGATAGGTTTTTCCTAAAATTTCTTGAATTTAATTGAAATAACAAGAATTGAGCAACAAACAACAAACTGAAATTGAGATTTCATTCCAAGGACGAACTAGTTTTCAGGAATATATTCATAATATATTTTCCCTGTAAATATTTGTGTGCCTCGCGGCGGGCAACCTAAACTAACCGGGGTTAAACCAACGCTCCTTGCCACATTGTCCTATATTGGATCGATAGTTCGCCCTTCAAGAAAGCAATGCCGATACGAAAATTTTCAGAATTTTCAGAAAAAAAAATTAATATTATTATTATTAATATTTGTTATTATTAATTATTATTATTAATTTTCTTTATCTGCCCACTTCGCGGCGGGCAACCTATTCTAACCGGGGTTAAAGCAACGGTCCTTGCCACATTGTCCCATATTGGAGCGAGAGTTTGCGCTTCAGGAAGGCAATGCCTTTATGAAAATTTTCAGTATTTTCAGAATAAAAAAAATATTTGTCCTAAACTTTTTCTTTCTTTGTAACCAGATTCGTTTTTGCTAAAATTTCCTGAATTTAATTGAAATAACAAGAATAGAGCAACAAACAACAAACTGAAAATGAGATTTCATTCCAAGAACGAATTAGTTTTCAGGAATACATTCATAATAGATTTTCCCTGTAAATATATGTTTTTTGTTTGCCCTTTTTTTTGCCCGGGCAACCTAATCTAGCCGGGGTTAAACCAATGGTCCTTGCCACATTGTCCTATATTGCAGTGGTGCGCAAACTATGGGTCGATAGAGAATCTTTTTGGGTCGTCGAAAGAAAAATATATTTGAGGCATTTCGTGTGTAAGTATTGCATAGCAGTAAATATCGAAATGTAAATATAAGGAAATTTGAAAAACATTGGGAGTTGGTAAAGAATATGATAAGCTTCGAATATGGTAAGCTCATCTCTACAGCATTTGGAAACAAATCCATAAATTAATTTTTGAGAAAATTATGTTTGAAAATATCAATGTTTGGGGGTATAATTAAGAATATGGTATGTTCCGAAAATAGCGTTTCTCGTTTTTTTACCGGATTTAATTGATGAAAATCGTCTTCCACAGTTCTTTAGAACGCACGGAAGAGTAAAATGAAGCTTCTAGCCGTCCGGTTCAAGAAATGTTTAGATTTTTTTAATAAATAAATTGAAATTTTCAACACAACAACTGCTGTGTATTACTGGTCACATAATATGCTCACATAGCTGAACCGGCGTTACCAATTTTAACTCTTTTAAAGAAAAAATAAGAAAATGTTATTTTACCAAAATATTAAAAAAATGAGGTTTTGCAAAAACTGTAACAAATGTAGAGTATTTTAAAATTCACAGTTTAGGTTAAAATTTCCCAAAAAAGTTATTTTGGCAAAATATTATAAGCTAAATGAAGTTCTGCAAGAATAATCTGAAATAAATTGACATTTTTACAAAAAAAAAAAAACATAACTTAGAATATAATAAATTGGAAAATATATGGCGGGGGCCATATATATATGGCAGGGACCATCGAGGATAATTAATACATATACTAATACTTAAATTAAAACGATACAAAGAAGATTAACATGAGACCCCTGCGCAAGAATAAAAGGGAGATAGAATGTATTTAATACATATACTAATACTGAAATTGATACGATACAGAGAAGATTAGCATGAAACCGCTGCGCAAGAATAAAGTGATACACGTCAGTTATTGTGTTGAAAATGTAAATATTTTTATTACAAAAACCCAAATATTTCTTTAACCGGACGACTTGGAAGCTTCATTTTACTTTTCCGCGCTTACTAAAGCACTGTGGAAGACGATTTGCATCAATTAAATCAGGTAAAAAACGAGAAACCCGATTTTCATATCGATGAGCTTACCATATTCTTAATTATACCCCCAAACATTGATATTTTCAAACATAATTTTCTCAAGAACTAATTTGGGGATTTGTTTAAATTTTTGTGGAGATGTTAGTAGAACTGTTCCGGAATATTTAGCAAATTTGTCCAATATTTTAATACTTATTTCATCAAATATTGCATTTTTTTGTAAATTCCACTTTGAAAATAAAATTTGAAACTTTGAAATTTTGAAATTTTGTAACTTAATTTTCTCAAAAACTAATTTGGGGATATGTATCAACTTTTGTGGAGATGTTGGTAGAACTGTTTGGGAATTACAATATCCACGTTACTTCTATTCATAAAATTCGCCAGGGTCGCCATAAAATTTTACAGAAAATGGATTGCAAATGAAAATTTGGGACTACCACTGCTATATTGGATCGAGAGTTCGCGCTTTAGGAACGCAATGCCGATATGAAAATTTTCAGTATTTTCAGAAAAAAAAATTAATATTATTATTATTATTAATTGTTATTATTAATTATTATAATTCATTATTATTATTAATTTTCTTTATCTGCCCGCTTGGCCGCGGGCAACCTAATCTAACCGGGGTTAAACCAACGATCCTTGCCACATTGTCCTATATTGGATCGAGAATTCGCGCTTCAGCAACGCAATACCGATATGAAAATTTTCAGTATTTTCAGAAAAAAAAATTAATATTATTATTAATTGTTATTATTAATTATTATAATTCATTATTATTATTAATTTTCTTTATCTGCCCGCTTCGCCGCGGGCAGCCTAATCTAACCGGGATTAAACCAACTATCCTAGCCACATTGTCCTATATTGGATCGAGAGTTCGCGCTTCAGCAACGCAATACCGATATGAAAATTTTCAGTATTTTCAGAAAAAAAAATTAATATTATTATTATTATTAATTGTTATTATTAATTATTATAATTCATTATTATTATTAATTTTCTTTATCTGCCCGCTTCGCCGCGGGCAACCTAATCTAACCGGGGTTAAACCAACTATCCTAGCCACATTGTCCTATATTGGATCGAGAGTTCGCGCTTCAGCAACGCAATACCGATATGAAAATTTTCAGTATTTTCCGAAAAAAAAAATGTTTATCTTAAACGTTTTTTTTTTCTTTGTAACCAGATAGGTTTTTGCTAAAATTTCCTGAATTTAATTGAAATAACAAGAATAGAGCAACAAACAACACACTGAAATTGAGATTTCATTCCAAGGACGAGCTAGTTTTCAGGAATACATTCATAATTGATTTTCCGTGTAAATATTTGTGTTTTGTAACGAGATAACAAGTGATAAATAACTGCGAAATTCCTTGAATGAATATTTTTCAGAAATTTTCAGGCAAATATTTTGTGTTTGCGCGTTAAATCATAAGTTGTTGGCAGTTCTAAAATACTTGTTTAAGTCTTTTCTGGGAAGAGATTATTTCGAAATTCTTGGGGATTTCAGGCGTTTGAAAACAGATTTTGAAATTGTCCGTTTCAGGGACGGCTTATTTACGTAACTGCGGAAAAATCCTGCCCGAAAAACTCGCATCCAATTAGTTAATTGGATTGATGTTTGAAAATTAACTTTACGAAATCGAGAGAAATGTTTTTTTTTTTTTTTAGAGCAAATATTTTGAATTCCGTGAATGCAAACACGCGAAAATTGTTTGAAGCGTTTTTTTTTTCGCTTTTAATCTAAACAGCGTTTATTTGAAGATTTTTAAATAAACGTTGCTTTGAACGAAAATATTACGAAATCTTTATTCTCAAAGTAAATCCCAGACAAACACGTCTTGGACGATAGCCTTAATTGTTTTCAAGCCCTAAACTTAAGCAAAGTAAATCCCGGACAAACAAACAAGTCTTGGATGATAGCCTTAATTGGTTTCAAGCCTTAAACTTAAGTTTAAATCTTACCTTTTCTTGAAAACTTTCTGCCAAAAAAGCGAGTTGTTCTCACAAACCCAAGAAAAAAAAAACTTGTGAACTTGAAAGTCTGTAAAGTTTTGAACACGTAAATTCGCACTTTAGTTTTTCAGCAATTCTTTCTGTTGTTGAATGTGTGAGCGGTGCGCGTCTACTGAAACGTTCAGGCGTCGCGACGCCGCTTATATATGGCCGTTGCGTTGCTATGGCGACTAGCAGCGTCCCCGTAGCCTGACATGTGCCAAGGATGTCCATTCGATTTCTCTAAATTGCTTTTTTATCAAACATTTTCAGAATTTCGCAAAATCGAAAGATTCCATTTTTCACGATTTCTCGTTCAAGGTACATTCACTAAATTTGATTCATCGAATTGTTTCTTCTGTCTCAACGTTTTCAGTGGAAATCCTTGTTTAAGAAATGCTTATGAAATGTGAGATTTCAAGCGAAAGTTACAGTATAATCTTAATAATCCGACAGATATGGCACCAGACAACCGCCGGATTATCAAAAAAAATATCGCGATTATCGCGATTCAACGAAAGCAATGACAATTTTACATATTTTATGTACAATTGTATTTCAGAATCCATATATCTATATAGATCAGACAGATAGTATCTATATAGGCAAACGTATCTTCTTCTTAATGGCACTACAACCGATTGCCGGTCTGGGCCTCCTTCAGCATGTTTCTCCAAGCCGACCTATCACTCGCCAACGTTCTCCAGTCCCGTACTTGAAGTTTTTGTAGGTCAGTTGTTACCGCATCCTTCCATCTCCCTCTTGGCCTTCCGGCCCTTCTCCTTCCCTCTGGTTGGCCATTGAACAACTTTTTTGGAACCCTATGATCACCCATTCTCTGCATGTGTCCGAGCCATCTCAATCTTGCCACCTTGATGAAACTCACAATATCTGGTTGATTGTAGAGCTGATATAGTTCGTGATTATATCTTCGGCGCCAGATTCCTCGTTCTTGGGTCGCTCCAAATATTGCACGTAGCATTCTTCTCTCAAATACACTTAAAGCCTGTTCTTCGCTCTGTGTTAAGCTCCATGCTTCTGCACCATAGGTTACCACCGGTCTTATCAGTGACCTGTACAGTGTGCACTTATGCTTGGGGTGGATTGTTTTGGACCTAAAAAGTTTAAGTAGCCCATAATAGCACCTGTTACCAAGAGTTATCCGCCTTCTAATCTCCTCGCCCATCCGGTTTACGCTGTTCAGTTGTGAGCCCAAGTACACAAATGTATCTACTGTGTCAAAGTGCTTTCCGTCTAGTTATAGCGTTGGTCCCACCTTCCGATGAGTTTCGTTAGCCACCATGTATTTCGTTTTGTTTACGTTGACAGTGAGTCCTAGGTTACTTGCTTCCTTCTCCAGCAGCGAGTAAGTAGTTTTGGTCGCCTGTTCGCTTCTGCAAATTATATCAATGTCGTCTGCGTAAGCCAATAGTTGTGTTGACTTAAAGTACACAGTGCCGTTAGTATCCACTCCACTACTCCTAACGGCCTTTTCTAGTACGATGTTAAACAGTAAAGTTGCCAGTGGGTCTCCCTGTCGTAGTCCTTCCTCTGTTATAAAAGTCTCAGACAACTTGTTTCGTATTCTTACTACAGACGATTCTTACTTCAGACAGTGTTACTCTGGTTAGGGCTGTCAGTTTTTCAGGGAATCCGAAACTTGTCATTATCCCCCACAGTTTGTGTCTTATAACGCTGTCGTATGCTGCTCTGAAGTCCACGAATAGATGGTGTGTCGTGATATTGAACTCATTACATTTCTCCAAGATCTGCCTAATGTCAAACAGTTGGTCTGTGGTTGACCTGTTTGTGCGGAAACCGCACTGGTATTCACCGATATTCTCTTCTGCGTATGGTAGTAAGCGACGGTACAACACATTAGCGAAGACCTTGTATGCAATGTTTAGCAGCGTTATCCCCCTGTAGTTAGAACAATCTAACTTATCACCTTTCTTGTTCAATGGGCATATTATCCCTAGCTTCCACTCATCCGGTAGCTTTTCCGTTCTCCATATGTTTAATATGAGATCATGCATGCACGATATTAAGGCTCTACCTCCATACTTCAACAATTCTCCTGGAATGCCATCTGCACCTGGCGCCAGAAGAAGTAGACTTCTAAGGTGGGTTCCTCCACTTGCTCAGTCCCTAATATTGATGTTGATGTTGGCGTTATACTTTCCTCTTGGACTACGCGAGTGTTCTGGTTGAGCAGGTCCCTGAAGTACTGACCCCACCTCTTGATACACTTTTCTGTGTGTCCGATTACTCTGCCGTCCTTATCCTTACACAGAAGTGGCTGCTGTTTGTAGCCAAGTCTCGCATTTCTGACTTTTTGATAGAATCCCCGAGTTTCGTTGGCATTACTCATTCTTTCTATTTCCGCGAAATCTTCTTCATCTTTTTCAGATTTCTTTCTTCGGAAGAGTTTTTTCTCAACTTTCCGTTTGTTTCGATAATCCTCTACATTCGCTCTAGTATTTCGTTGTAGTACTTTTTCTCTGGATTTGTTCTTCTCTGTCAGAGCTTCCTTGCATTCTTCATCGAACCAGTTATTACGCCTTTGTCCCTTCTTCCACCCCACAACCTCTGCTGCTATATCTTCGATGTCCTGCTTGATCTTTTTCCACGCTTCATGGACCTCTACTAGAGCGTTTTCTGGCCGTTTGGATATTCGTTCCTGCATTTGGTACTGAAATCTCTCTTTCATCTCATCGGTTTTGAATTTTTCCAGATCGTATCTCTTAACTGCCGGCTGTTGTGTGCGTTGACAATCAATTCTAGCCCTAAGCACCGCCCTTACCAAATAATGATCCGAATCTACATTGAGGCCTCGACAGGCTCTTACATCCAGGATATTTGAACAGTGTCTCCCATCTATCATCACATGGTCTATCTGGTTCAATACTCTACCACCTGGTGATTTCCATGTGGCTTTGTGAATATTTTTGTGTGGGAAATATGTGCTACTGACTACCATGTTGTTGGTCGTCGCGAAGTCTATCATCCTACTTCCGTTTTCATTAGTCTCAGCATGAAGACTGTGCAGTCCGATTGTCGGTCGGTATATCTCCTCGCGTCCCACTTTAGCATTAAAATCACCAAGGATGATTTTGATATCTCCTTCTGTCGCATCACGATATGCTTTCTGCAGTTCCTCGTAAAATTGGTCCTTCACGTTTTCTTCCTTGTTCTCAGTTGGTGCGAGGACATTAATCAGGGTGACGTTTCTAAATTTCCCTCTTTGCCTTATGGATCATAATCGTTCACTTATTGGGTTAAAACCAATTACTGCCTCTCTGGCCTTTCCTGTGACAATAAAACCCACTCCAAATTCCTTTTTGCCGCCCGTTTTACCACTGTAGTAAAATGAGTACTCCTTATTGGTTAGTAAGTTCTTTCCAGGCCACCTTGTTTCTTGAACAGCAGTTATATTAGGGGCATATTTAGGGTTATATTTAGGGCATCCGTTAAAGTTCTCAACCCACCAGGCCTCGATAAAGTTACAACATTCCACGATGCAATTTTCCAATCGTTCTCCCTTTTCCGTTGCTTGTGTCGTTGCCGTATTTCCAGTCCATTCCGAGGCATTATTGAAGGTTTCATAACAGGTTTTGTTTTATGGTGCTGGTTGTTAACCACACGCCCAACCCCCTGATGATCAGAGGACCATTTCTCCCTCTCTCGCTAGCCCTGACCACCCTTACCATCCATACGGGTTGGTTACCGCATCTCAGGCTAGAGTGGTCAGGTTACCAGGGTTCACCAGACGTGGAGGTGAGAGTCGGAATTGGGTAGGAGAGGCTATGCGACAATCTCTTTCAGTGCGAATGTCGTGTGTTACGCATGCACTACCCCCTTTGAACCCCGAAACATATACGTTTAGGCAAACGTATACATACCAAAAAATATGTACAAACTTAGAATAGATAGTATGAAAATTGTAGAGTGGAGTTAGCTTAACCAGAATCGTCAATCAAGTTTACAGAGTTAACAGCAGGGTCTGTAGGCCAGACCTTTTTCCAAGAACACTGGATGGTCTTGTTTTTGAGTTTATTTCTTCTGTGCGCGAGGTTTATATCCGGCGCATAGCAGCGTAAAGAAATTACTAAAGCTCCGGATTACTGAACGTGTCCGATTAACCAACCGCCGGATTATCAATATTATACTGATTTTAAGCTAGGAGCCTCTCCCACTCGTCCTTTTCTTTTATAGACGTGATATCTGGTATCACATTGTCCAGGCATATTCACTTGTAATCATTCCATCGATTTGACCATCGATTTGGTCGAACGCATTATATGTTTAGTTTTCTCATGTATCTCGCTCCGGTAGCCACCTGTAACATTCCAACACGGTATGCTGGACGTCGTCCACAGTATTCACATAGGTTGTCGTTTGCCTTTTCGATGCAGTACAGGTTATCCCAGAAGCAATCGTGTCCGGTTAAAGACCGATTCTCATTTACGCGACACTCAGCTACGCGACATCGCCTGTCAAATAATGATTACATTGTTTTAAATGGGCACGTTCTCACTATGGCTTCGCGACAGCTACGCGACGTGCCCATTTAAAACAATGTAATCATTATTTGACGGGCGATGTCTCACGACGTCGCGTAGCTGAGTATCGCGCATATGGGAATCGACCTTGATGCTTGGGTGAGGTGAAAGCTGGTCTCCCCGTGATCCCATCGCTCAACGTCAGGGATTAGGATCCTCATCTATTATCCCTTAATTGTCAAATATCATCTGCTTCTCCGTTCTTCATCCAGCCGTGTTCGTTTTTCATTTGTTTCCCATTGAAAAGTTCTTCTCTTTCGCGCAGCAATTGATCTATGGGTGGCACGATGGCCTTCCCGTCAAGATTTAGCCTGAGAGGGATAGAAAACAAAAAATATCTGACCAGTCTGTCCAGTGTGTTCAGTCTGTCCAGTCTGTTCAGTATGTCCAGTCTGTAAGTATAACAGGAATTAAGGAAACTATGTTCTTTATTTCAAAAATTGACTAATAATTTAAATAAAATATAATTATTAGTACGGTGTGACTCCTGCATTTTACTGCTAAGGGAAGCCTCGAGGTCAACCTGAAAAAAGCCATAACTTGATAAATGAATGATAAATAAATTCTTTTTTCTTGTTGACCTGGAGTAAGTTGACCTGGAGTAGTAAAATGCAGGAGCCACACCGTACTAATCATTATATTTTATTTATATTAGTCAATTTGTGAATTAAAAAACATAGTTTCCTTAATTCCTGTCATATTTACCGACTGAATAATCTGGACAGACTGGACAGATATTTTTTGTTTTCTATCCTTCTCAGGCTATATAAATAGGGAAAGATGAATTCTTCTAAACCCACCTCCCCCGCTGACCTTGACCTTGGCACTTCCGGTTTCCGGTTTCGACTTCAAGTTTCCGGTTTCGACTTCCGGTTTCAACTTCCGGTTTGACTTCCGATCTCCATTTCCTGAGCTTCCGGATGCGCGGGTAAATTCAAAAAATAGACGCGATTCGGGAAAATTCAAAATTAGGTGCCGGCGGGGCAAATTAGGTGTGTAGTTGGTTGCATATATCAACGAGTCTAAATACATGAGACTAGATAGACGGGGCTAGATACATGAGACTAGATAGACGAGGCTAGACCCATGGGACTAGATAGACGGGGCTAGATACATGAGACTAGATAGACGGGGCTAGATACATGAGACTAGACAGACGAAGCTAGATACATGAGACTGTCCTTCTCGGTGGTGTAGTTGACAACATACTCGCCTTTCAATGCGGGAGACCCGGGTTCGAATCCTGGTCGGGGAGGCGACAACTAGGGCGATTTTCATTAACCGTCCGGGCTGCCCACCCTGAATGAATGCAATATATGCGATACCGGGGTGGCGCATACCAAAAGCCAAGGTGGAATAGGGGATTTGGTGAGATACATGAGACTAGATAAGACTGAACTAAAATATATAAGGAATTGTTTTGTGTTTTAATTTAATAAACATATTAAGATTTTGATTTATCAGCAGTCGGTTAAGCGTTGCCGGATGTTTGGCAGTCATAACAACTTCCTATTATCTTATCAGTCATTCACTGCACGTGAGTGAAGAAATAATAAATTATGAAGCGCGATCTAATCAATTTCTTAGGATTGTTTTTCGTTTAATTTAATAATGTTACAAAGATTTTGATTTATCGGTAGTCGATTAGGCGCGACCGACGTCTAGTGCTGATAACGCCAGGCAAGAATAGAGGGACTAGACAGACTAGATTAGACAGACAAGCGGGGAAAATTCAAAATGAGTAGCGGGTGGGTAGCGGAGAATCGTGTATGCATACATAATTGATTGCAAACATATTACGGATTGATTCAAATGATATTATTGGTTTTAGGCCGCACAAGATTGGACAATACCGAACAAGTTCGAACAAGAACGGGCAAGACTATACAGACCACATATTTATCCGAATAATTTCCTATGAGTAAGCGAAATTTCTTAAACTTGTCTGTGACCCAGATCGTATTAATGTTTTTCATTTATATAAATACCAAAGAGTTCAATTTTCTGGCATCCACTTTTCATCTACTTGCATCCACTTTTCATCTACTTGCATCCACTCTTCATCTACTTGCATCCACTTTTCATCTACTTGCATCAACTTTTAATCACGCTAAACAGGGGTGTGAGGTCTATGTAACCCCACGCTAAACAGGGTGTGAGGTCTATGTGACCCCACGCTAAACAGGGTGTGAGGTTTAAGTAACCCCACGCTAAACAGGGTGTGAGGTGTATGTAACCCCACACTAAACAGGGTGTGAGGTCTATGTGACCCCACGCTAAACAGGGTGTGAGGTTTAAGTAACCCCACGCTAAACAGGGTGTGAGGTGTATGTAACCCCACACTAAACAGGGTGTGAGGTCTATGTGACCCCACGCTAAACAGGTTGTGGGGTCTTTGTAACCCCACGCTAAACAGGGTGTGAGGTCTATGTAACCCGACGCTTAACAGGGTGTAAGGTCTATGGTGCCCAACGCTAAAGAGGATGTGAGGTCTATTTTTAGTCAGCTTTCATAAGCTTTAATCAGCTTTTAATCAACTTTAATCTCATTGGGTTAGTTGTGTTAGCATTAGGTTACGGGGAGGTTAGGAATGAACCGCGCTTCATTCCTAACCTCCTCGTAACCTAATGCTAAACTAACCTAATGCTAACACAACTAACCCAATGAGATTAAAGCTTTATGAGATTAAAGAGGTGGGTCTAGAAGGAATCATCTTTCCCTACTTATATATTATATATTATTTTATAATAATTACATATTATATATGTTATTGGTCAATTTGTGAATTAAAGAACATAGTTTCCTTAATTCCTTTCTTATAATATGAAAATTCACATAGCATTTTTTTTCCTATTTTCTTATAAGAAATAAAAAACCTCCAGTACTTTTTAATATAATCTCTTTCAATAGACCTTTTTCATAGTCAATTTTCGTCATGTACTTGCACAAAAAATGCTCGAAATTTTTTGACATATAACTAATCATAAAAAGTGTATTTTTATGCACTTTCGCATCAATAAATTAACAGCTCAGCAAATCTGGGAAAAGAGGCATGAAATATATAGGCAACCCAATGTACGCATTATTCACATGCGCATTGGGGGCAAAACAGAAAGGCGTAGGGAAAATAAATTGTAATTTGAAAAGAAATTCTTTTTCTTATTTCGAATCGAGAGGTCGCGCTGCCACGCGATATGTGATCTTGATTGATCTTCTAATATAACCTAATCTAACCATAATCTAACCATCCATTTTGTTCCAATCTGCAGCTACGGTGGCGTTTTTATACTCGCCACTGGAGTTTTTATGTCAATTTCCGTTAGTTTAAATTGTGGCACGGTGGGCGCTAAACCGTTCATGCCTCAATTCCTCATATCCCAGTTTTACCAACAGGATAACAGGGTAATTCTAATCCTCTGCTAAAGTACTCTGAAGGTTTGCCCTCAAAATGCTCGAAAACTGCTAATCTAAAGTCATAATCGGTCATAAATAGTCGCAAGGGGCCATGTGTGGACTCTAGTAGGGAAAGATAGTTCGTTCTGGCGCCACCTCCCGCACCTTATGGGAAATTACATGTAAATCTTGGTCCAAGCACCTTATGGTAAAATCCTATACAAAATAGTATAGTACATGTGCCAGCCTTGAACAGCTTTGAATCAGCTTTAAACAGCTTTCGATCAGCTTTAAACAGCTTTCAATCAGCATTAAACAGCTTTCAATTTAAAACAGGTTTGAATCAGCTTTAAACAGCTTTCGATCAGCTTTAAATTGAAAGCTGTTTAATGCTGATTGAAAGCTGTTTAAAGCTGATCGAAAGCTGATTAAAGCTGATTCAAAGCTGTTCAAGGCTGGCACATGTACTGTACTATTTTGTATAGGATTTTACCATAAGGTGCTTGGACCAAGATTTACATGTAATTTCCCATAAGGTGCGGGAGGTGGCGCCAGAACGAACTATCTTTCCCTACTGACTCTAATGTAGATGCTCAACATTTGTGAACTCACAGTCCTTCACAGCAGCCTTTTCATTTGCCGCCGTGTGAACCGGCGCATTGTCTTGCAATAGCCGCACACCTCGAGCAAACTTCCCTCGCCGCTTTTCTTCAATTGCTTATAAGTGTCGCAGTCTATGTAGTAAGCTAGCGTATAGGTCGATTCCCATATGCGCGGCACTTACATACGCGACGTCGCGCGACATCGCCTGTCAAATAATGAGTACATTGTTTTAAATGGTTACCTATCGCTTGATAGGTAACCATGGTTTACCTATTAATTTCGTCGCGAATTTATATATTCGGGGAGTATGCTTCGAGTGTGAGAAGCGTAAAGACGAGAATCGAAGCGCGAACCAAGCTCGACCGACATGTGCACGCATTTTTAAGTTTCAAGTTAAACAGGGGTGTAATCACGAGCCCAAAGGGCTGAAGCGGCATCCAACGTCTGGAAGACACCGATTTTAAGGGCTCCCTCCACCCATTATCCCCATTTCCTCTCTTAAAAAAGGCGCCGGAAGGACGATCCACACGTGGCGGAGACGCGAGCGACCCTAACAGGTAAGTGATTAGACTATTCCTATCCTGGGCACGCTCTTGATCACAAGGGAAACGGTTCTGTATGCACTAAACACCGGCAACGCCATTTTTCATTGGATAGACAAACTTCTTCTCTCCTTTTTCTTCATCAGCTTTTCATCGACCACAGCGGTCGATTTAATATCGCCCAAACACCTTCTTTTTTATGAACCCTGCCCCTATCGTTTCTAGCCCTGTTTCAAACGGGAAAATTTGATTGTCGTGAGACACGGTCCAAACAGATAGCCATTTGTCGATGTGTTATTTTTCCCCTTCTCGTAAAAGTAATGGGTGGCATTTTCCACATCCCTGTTATTAATACTGCCTGCCTTTTAGCTGGGGCCAATTTTAGACGCTTTTCGTCCATCCATTCGTCAACTTGACCAATGGCCATGTTAGCATTAACATTAGCATTCTGTTCCCGCTATCACTACTCCTCCTGGTAGCTTAAGTCTCAGAACTCCATCGCAGAGGTTCCACAGAGTTGGACGCAGCATCAAACCTTGTGGAAAATGGACAAGACTAGATGCAGCATATCCAAGCACCTGTCGGTGAAGACAAGTGCCAGGTCATCTGCGTACGCCACAATACCCAGTAACCGTCTCAGCGTCCGCAGAAGGCCGTCATAGGCGACATTTCACAAGAATGGTCCTAAAACCGATCCCTGCGGAACTACGGCAGGCAATCCCCGCTCACGCCAGTCCTCCCCCGCGCGATACCTGATGGTTTTGTAGCGCAGGTAATCGGCAGTAAGCCTCGGCAAGGTCTCCGATAGTTTCCACACTGCTAGAACGAACCACCATTGTACCGTGTTGAAGGCATTGGCGACGTCAAAGCTGATGACGACACAATGCTCCCGGGTACAGTACGGTCTGCTGTTGGCCCGCTCCGCGACACGAAGGACAGCCCGAATGGCATCCTCTAGACCAGCGATCCTCACTATCCTCCCTCAGAGCGATCCTCCCTCGGAGCGATTTTTTGCCGTCCTCGGCTGTTAGGGAGATAAATAAAAAACGTGAATTAGGAATTTAAAAAAAAAGTTTTTTTTGCAAAAGTTAAGAAAGAAGGAACGGCCTTATGTTTGATATGTCATGCAACGGTAAATGAAAACAAACGTTACAATTTGAACAGACACTACACTTCAGTTCATTCACAATTTGAAGAAAAATTCCCGAAAAAATCCTGAGATTAGAGAGGAAAAATTGCAATCTTTGAAACAGTCTTTCGCTTGTGAACGTATTACCCTGTTTAATGCAATGAACAGGAATGAACTAACTACGAAAGCATCGTACCAAGTAACGGAAATTTGAGCACAAATGATGAAGCCGTTTTGCAGAAACTGTAAAAGAGTGTGTTGTCGTCTGTAAAACTTTGTTTTCACATTTACCTAATAGTAAACAAATATTGGATGAAGTTTCAAAACTTCAGCTGTCTGACTCAACTTGCATGAGACGATCACAAAACTTAGCAGCAAATATTGCACTTAATTTTACCGATGAACTGCAGCAAAGCAAATGTGTAGCAAGATTAGCGCTCAATTCATCAACAGACGTAACCTCAATTTCCCAATTCCTCTTGTTCGTTAGGTATGTATCCAAGAATTGTGCTGGGCATGAATCCCATGTGTGGAATGGTGGTGGGGGTCGAGGAGTGAGGAGTGGTCCAGAAGGAAGGATCTTTCCCTACTTACATTTTTTACTTGCGCCCCTCAGGAAAATCTAATAAAAACAATTAGGCTCTCTAAAAAGTCCTAGTGAGGAGCCCTGCTCTAGACGGACAGGACTAGACAAACAAGAGTAGACTGCCAAGTGTATACAGATTAATCGGACTAGACGGACCAGGCAGACCAGACGGACCAGACGGACCAGACGCAATAGACGGAACAGACGAACTTGTCGAAGTAGACATGACAGACAAGACTAGTCCTGCAATACTATGGCAACACTAATGCAAGGCTAGATATACAAGACTAGACAGACAAAGAGGAAAGATGTTCCACGGGGTTGGACTCAGTACCGAACTCCATGGGAGGCGAACAAGACTAGACGGACAAGACTAGACGGACAAGACTAGACGAACAAGACATGGCGGCCAAGACTAGACAGACAGGCAAGATTAGTTATACTATACTAAGACTAGGACAAGGCCAGATAGACAAGACTAGACAGACCAGGAGGAAGGATGTTCCACAGGGTTGGACTCAGCACCGAACCCTGTGGGGGACGGATAAGATTAGACGAACAAGACTAGACGGACAAGACCAGACAGACACGACCAGACAGACACGACCAGACAGACAAAATTAGATGGACAAGACGAGACAGACAAGACTAGACAGACGAGAAGGATGTTCCACAGGGTTGGACCCAGCCCCGAACCCTATGGGAGACGGATAAAACTAGACGAACAAGACTAGACGAATAAGACCAGACAGACACGACCAGACAGACAAGATAAGATGGACAAGACGAGACAGGCAAGACTAGACAGACAAGGAGGAAGGATGTTCCACAGGGTTGGAGCCAGCACCGAACCCTGTGGGAGACGGATAAGATTAGACGAACAAGACTAGACCGACAAGACCAGACAGACACGACCAGACAGACAAGATTAGATGGACAAGACGAGACAGACAAGACTAGACAGACGAGAAGGATGTTCCACAGGGTTGGACCCAACCCCGAACCCTATGGGAGACGGATAAAACTAGACGAACAAGACTAGACGGACAAGACCAGACAGACACGACCAGACAGACAAGATAAGATGGACAAGACGAGACAGGCAAGACTAGACAGACAAGGAGGAAGGATGTTCCACAGGGTTGGACCCAGCACCGAAACCTGTGGGAGACGGATAAGATTAGACGAACAAGACTAGACGGACAAGACCAGACAGACACGACCAGACAGACAAGATTAGTTGAACAAGACGAGACAGACAAGACTAGACAGACGAGAAGGATGTTCCACAGGGTTGGACCCAGCACCGAACCCTGTGGGAGACGGATAAAACTAGACGAACAAGACTAGACGGATAAGACCAGACAGACACGACCAGACAGACAAGATAAGATGGACAAGACGAGACAGGCAAGACTAGGCAGACAAGGAGGAAGGATGTTCCACAGGGTTGGACCCAGCACCGAACCCTGTGGGAGACGGATAAGATTAGACGAACAAGACTAGACGGACAAGACCAGACAGACACGACCAGACAGACAAGATTAGATGGACAAGACGAGACAGACAAGACTAGACAGACGAGAAGGATGTTCCACAGGGTTAGACCCAGCCCCGAACCCTATGGGAGATGGATAAAACTAGACGAACAAGACAAGACGGACAAGACCAGACAGACACGACCAGACAGACAAGATTAGTTGGACAAGACGAGACAGACAAGACTAGACAGACGAGAAGGATGTTCCACAGGGTTGGACCCAGCACCGAACCCTGTGGGAGACGGATAAGACTAGACGAACAAGACTAGACGGACAAGACCAGAGAGACACGACCAGACAGACAAGATTAGATGGACAAGACGAGACAGACAAGACTAGACAGACGAGAAGGATGTTCCACAGGGTTGGACCCAGCCCCGAACCCTATGGGAGACGGATAAAACTAGACGAACAAGACTAGACGAAAAAGACCAGACAGACACGACCAGACAGACAAGATAAGATGGACAAGACGAGACAGGCAAGACTAGACAGACAAGGAGGAAGGATGTTCCACAGGGTTGGAGCCAGCACCGAACCCTGTGGGAGACGGATAAGATTAGACGAACAAGACTAGACGGACAAGACCAGACAGACACGACCAGACAGACAAGATTAGATGGAAAAGACGAGACAGACAAGACTAGACAGACGAGAAGGATGTTCCACAGGGTTGGACCCAACCCCGAACCCTATGGGAGACGGATAAAACTAGACGAACAAGACTAGACGGACAAGACCAGACAGACAAGATAAGATGGACAAGACGAGACAGGCAAGACTAGACAGACAAGGAGGAAGGATGTTCCACAGGGTTGGACCCAGCACCGAAACCTGTGGGAGATGGATAAGATTAGACGAACAAGACTAGACGGACAAGACCAGACAGACACGACCAGACAGACAAGATGTTCCACAGGGTTGGACCCAGCACCGAACCCTGTGGGAGACGGATAAAACTAGACGAACAAGACTAGACGGATAAGACCAGACAGACACGACCAGACAGACAAGATAAGATGGACAAGACGAGACAGGCAAGACTAGGCAGACAAGGAGGAAGGATGTTCCACAGGGTTGGACCCAGCACCGAACCCTGTGGGAGACGGATAAGATTAGACGAACAAGACTAGACGGACAAGACCAGACAGACACGACCAGACAGACAAGATTGGATGGACAAGACGAAAAAGACAAGACTAGACAGACGAGAAGGATGTTCCACAGGGTTAGACCCAGCCCCGAACCCTATGGGAGATGGATAAAACTAGACGAACAAGACAAGACGGACAAGACCAGACAGACACGACCAGACAGACAAGATTAGTTGGACAAGACGAGACAGACAAGACTAGACAGACGAGAAGGATGTTTCACAGGGTTGGACCCAGCACCGAACCCTGTGGGAGACGGATAAGACTAGACGAACAAGACTAGACGGACAAGACCAGACAGACACGACCAGACAGACAAGATTAGATGGGCAAGACGAGACAGACAAGACTAGACAGACGAGAAGGATGTTCCACAGGGTTGGACCCAGCACCGAACCCTATGGGAGACGGATAAGACTAGACGAACAAGACTAGACGGACAAGACCAGACAGACACGACCACAAAGACATGATAAGATGGACAAGACGAGACAGACAAGACTAGACAGACAAGGAGGAAGGATGTTCCACAGGGTTGGACTCAGCACCGAACCCTGTGGGAGACGGATAAGATTAGACGAACAAGACTAGACGGACAAGACCAGACAGACACGACCAGACAGACACGACCAGACGGACAAGATTAGATGGACAAGACGAGACAGAAAAGACTAGACAGACGAGAAGGATGTTCCACAGGGTTGGACTCAGCACCGAACCCTGTGGGAGACGGATAAGACTAGACGAACAAGACTAGACGGACAAGACCAGACAGACAAGATTATTTGGACAAGACGAGACAGACAAGTCTAGTCAGACAAGATTGGACAGACAAGACTAGACAGGCAGAAATAGACAGACAAGACTAGACAGACAAGACTAGAGAGACAGTATATCTCTACAGTTAGATTATAAATCTAGTTTAACACAAGTAAAGCTATGTTTACACAGCGACACTAAAGTGTCCAAATCTAATCTATAGATCACTTGTTCGTTAAAGGTCGATTCCCATATGAGCGACACTTAGCTACGCGACGTCATGCGACATTGCCCGTCAAATAATGATTACATTGTTTTAAATGGGCACGTCGCGTAGCCATAGTGAGAACGTGCCCCTTTAAAACAATGTAATCGTTATTTGACAGGCGATGTCGCGTGACGTCGCGTAGCTGAGTGTCGCGCATATGGGACTCGACCTTTAAATTGGGACGTCGCGTAGCCATAGTGAGAACGTGCCCATTTAAAACAATGTAATCATTATTTGACAGACGATGTCGCTTGACGTCGCGTAGCTGAGTGTCGCGTGTATGAGAAACGACCTTTAAACACAATTTAGAACAGTGTCGTTGGGTTTATATTAATAGATATTCAAGATTAATAAATTTAAATAAAACCCAATTATTACGTAATTCCTTTGATTTGTATTGAATTAACAAAATCCGTGAAAATCTTTGATTTTTTCGCAATCTAAGACAAAATATTGCATAACTTCGGACGACTGTAAACTTTACAATGTTCTACAATGTGCAAGGAATTATGAAGAAGGGACACGGAAAATTTCTCTTACAAGGTAAAGGTTAGTTATCCAACAGGTTTATAAATATAGACGGATCTTATCATATAATATTTCGAGCTATATGCAAATCTCGGGGCAGTTATGCACGTTTTTGCAGCTATATTTAGATTCTGCTAACACGACTTGGATAAATCTGAGTGAAAGACTAGCTGATGTAAACAATGTGAACTGGTTTAGTAATAATTTTCATATTGCAAAATTTATTTGAGGGAAATTGGGTTTTGTCAGCTATCAATTTCTAATTGCGAAAAACTTTTAAGTTTTCAGCAAGGTGTTTGTGTTGCGTGCCGGCAGACGTGTCTAGGCCTTGTTGCTCAATACATATGAAAATAATGCGGTTTTAATGTGCCGATATATCACATTTATGTGACTCGGCGCGAGTCAAAGGGATCTCATAATAATCCCATTAATTGGCGATTATTATTTCCGTTTCGCAAACGGATCTCAATGCCAGCACATTCCACCAAATTGTCAATTAACAACATCCCAACTATTCCACTATCATTTTTCATAAACCAAAGTTCACTTGACCCTGTCACAAGTCACAGACTTATTAATTTTCGCGTTTTATTTTGTTTTCTCGGCTTAATTTTTCCGCGTGTTTTCAACCGACGGTCAAACTCATTCTGTTTATTATTAAATTAGCGGAAAACTTAAAGCGAAAACACGAGGAAATATCGCAAATTCGCTTCCGGGTTCCGCAAAAACCCTTACAATTTTCCCCGCTTTGTTCGCAATTATTTACGCAGCAAACAAATTTGAATTGTAATCTAATTATTTGATTACACGCACAAAATAGATATACAATATCTACCCTACAATTACGAGTAGACTAAATACAATCTGGAAGAATGCGTGTTAGCGCCAAGATCTACTTAGCTTTGAAGTGGATAGATAGCAAAGAATGTTTGTGTTGACCAGGCGAGCTAAATTTTAAAGAAAATCAATATTTTTCTTATATAAAACCAACCAGAAATAGATTCCGTTAACTAAATATAGCTCGCGCTGGTAATTAAGCAAAAACCAGAATGTTTGGCGGGGTTCAAGGGGGTCTATCAAATAGCGAATGGTCTCAAAAGGCAAAGAAGATTTAGGAACAAGTTCAATTGTTTCTAAAATTGTTTCTAAACAAACCCAACGACACTGTTCTAAATTGTGTTTAAAGGCCGCTTCTCATATACGCGACACTCAGCTACGCGACGTCGCGCGACATCGCCTGTCAAATAATGATTACATTGTTTTAAATGCGCACGTTCTCACTATAGCTACGCGACGTCCCCATTTAAAGGTCGATTCCCATATGCGCGACACTCAGATACGCGACGTCACGCGACATCGCCTGTCAAATAACGATTACATTGTTTTAAAGGGGCACGTTCTCACTATGGCTACGCGACGTGCCCATTTAAAACAATGTAATCATTATTTGACAGGCGATGTCGCACGACGTCGCGTAGCTGAGTGTCGCGCATATGGGAATCGACCTTTAACGAACAAGATCTATAGATTAAATTTGGACACTTTTGTGTCGCTGTGTATACATAGTTTTACTTGTGTTAAACTAGATTGAGAATCAAAATTGTTTTTAAATTTATTGCCTTGATTTGAAATCTAGAGTTTCCTAAAACTAGGCAGATGCAGCCGAGATTGAACCGCTCCTACTCTCTACTCTTTTAAGCAATCGTTGCCGTCCAATTATTATTTTTCATCTTCCCCAAACGTTGAATTACCTTCTACATCTTCTTCTTTCATTAATATTACCAAACGTGAATATCCACGTTTGGGGCCTTTAATTCAATCCGCACTTGTTAAGTTTCTTTGAACTCGCGATTCGGGAAGCAAAAAACAAGTTAGCTAATGAATTTTTAAGTTTATTGACCCAGAACACGAAATAAAAACATGAATTACATCAGAATTGACATTTTACGTGGACAGACTAGAGAGATAAGGCTAGATAGACAAGACTAGACAGACAAGACTAGACAGATAAGACTAGACAGACAAGACTAGACAGACAAGACTAGACAAACAAGACTAGACAGATAAGACTAGACAGACAAGACTAGACAGACAAGACTAGACAGACAAGACTAGACAGACAAGACTAGACAGACAAGACTAGACAGACAAGACTAGACAGACAAGACTAGATAGACAAGACTAGACAGACAGGACTAGACAGACAAGACTAGACAGACAAGACTAGACAGACAAGACTAGACAGACAAGACTAGACAGACAAGACTAGACAGACAAGACTAGACAGACAAGACTAGACAGACAAGACTAGACAGACAAGACTAGACAGACAAGACTAGACAGACAAGACTAGACAGACAAGACTAGACAGACAAGACTAGACAGACAAGACTAGACAGACAAGACTAGACAGACAAGACTAGACAGACAAGACTAGACAGACAAGACTAGACAGACAAGACTAGACAGACAAGACTAGACAGACAAGACTAGACAGACAAGACTAGACAGACAAGACTAGACAGACAAGACTAGACAGACAAGACTAGACAGACAAGACTAGACAGACAAGACTAGACAGACAAGACTAGACAGACAAGACTAGACAGACAAGACTAGACAGACAAGACTAGACAGACAAGACTAGACAGACAAGACTAGACAGACAAGACTAGACAGACAAGACTAGACAGACAAGACTAGACAGACAAGACTAGACAGACAAGACTAGACAGACAAGACTAGACAGACAAGACTAGACAGACAAGACTAGACAGACAAGACTAGACAGACAAGACTAGACAGACAAGACTAGACAGACAAGACTAGACAGACAAGACTAGACAGACAAGACTAGACAGACAAGACTAGACAGACAAGACTAGACAGACAAGACTAGACAGACAAGACTAGACAGACAAGACTAGACAGACAAGACTAGACAGACAAGACTAGACAGACAAGACTAGACAGACAAGACTAGACAGACAAGACTAGACAGACAAGACTAGACAGACAAGACTAGACAGACAAGACTAGACAGACAAGACTAGACAGACAAGACTAGACAGACAAGACTAGACAGACAAGACTAGACAGACAAGACTAGACAGACAAGACTAGACAGACAAGACTAGACAGACAAGACTAGACAGACAAGACTAGACAGACAAGACTAGACAGACAAGACTAGACAGACAAGACTAGACAGACAAGACTAGACAGACAAGACTAGACAGACAAGACTAGACAGACAAGACTAGACAGACAAGACTAGACAGACAAGACTAGACAGACAAGACTAGACAGACAAGACTAGACAGACAAGACTAGACAGACAAGACTAGACAGACAAGACTAGACAGACAAGACTAGACAGACAAGACTAGACAGACAAGACTAGACAGACAAGACTAGACAGACAAGACTAGACAGACAAGACTAGACAGACAAGACTAGACAGACAAGACTAGACAGACAAGACTAGACAGACAAGACTAGACAGACAAGACTAGACAGACAAGACTAGACAGACAAGACTAGACAGACAAGACTAGACAGACAAGACTAGACAGACAAGACTAGACAGACAAGACTAGACAGACAAGACTAGACAGACAAGACTAGACAGACAAGACTAGACAGACAAGACTAGACAGACAAGACTAGACAGACAAGACTAGACAGACAAGACTAGACAGACAAGACTAGACAGACAAGACTAGACAGACAAGACTAGACAGACAAGACTAGACAGACAAGACTAGACAGACAAGACTAGACAGACAAGACTAGACAGACAAGACTAGACAGACAAGACTAGACAGACAAGACTAGACAGACAAGACTAGACAGACAAGACTAGACAGACAAGACTAGACAGACAAGACTAGACAGACAAGACTAGACAGACAAGACTAGACAGACAAGACTAGACAGACAAGACTAGACAGACAAGACTAGACAGACAAGACTAGACAGACAAGACTAGACAGACAAGACTAGACAGACAAGACTAGACAGACAAGACTAGACAGACAAGACTAGACAGACAAGACTAGACAGACAAGACTAGACAGACAAGACTAGACAGACAAGACTAGACAGACAAGACTAGACAGACAAGACTAGACAGACAAGACTAGACAGACAAGACTAGACAGACAAGACTAGACAGACAAGACTAGACAGACAAGACTAGACAGACAAGACTAGACAGACAAGACTAGACAGACAAGACTAGACAGACAAGACTAGACAGACAAGACTAGACAGACAAGACTAGACAGACAAGACTAGACAGACAAGACTAGACAGACAAGACTAGACAGACAAGACTAGACAGACAAGACTAGACAGACAAGACTAGACAGACAAGACTAGACAGACAAGACTAGACAGACAAGACTAGACAGACAAGACTAGACAGACAAGACTAGACAGACAAGACTAGACAGACAAGACTAGACAGACAAGACTAGACAGACAAGACTAGACAGACAAGACTAGACAGACAAGACTAGACAGACAAGACTAGACAGACAAGACTAGACAGACAAGACTGGACAGACAAGACTGGACAGACAAGACTGGACAGACAAGACTGGACAGACAAGACTGGACAGACAAGACTGGACAGACAAGACTGGACAGACAAGACTGGACAGACAAGACTGGACAGAAAAGACTGGACAGACAAGACTGGACAGACAAGACTGGACAGACAAGACTGGACAGACAAGACTGGACAGACAAGACTGGACAGACAAGACTGGACAGACAAGACTGGACAGAAAAGACTGGACAGACAAGACTGGACAGACAAGACTGGACAGACAAGACTGGACAGACAAGACTGGACAGACAAGACTGGACAGACAAGACTGGACAGACAAGACTGGACAGACGAGACTGGACAGACAAGACTGGACAGACAAGACTGGACAGACAAGACTGGACAGACAAGACTGGACAGACAAGACTGGACAGACAAGACTGGACAGACAAGACTGGACAGACAAGACTGGACAGACAAGACTGGACAGACAAGACTGGACAGACAAGACTGGACAGACAAGACTGGACAGACAAGACTGGACAGACAAGACTGGACAGACAAGACTGGACAGACAAGACTAGACAGACAAGACTAGACAGACAAGACTAGACAGACAAGACTAGACAGACAAGACTAGACAAACAAGACTAGACAGACAAGGCTAGACAGACAAGGCTAGACAGACAAGACTAGACAGACAAGACTAGAACAGCGGCATTGCGCGTATCCTCGCAATCTTCTTCCAATTTGATAGCTCTCTCCTGTCCTAGTTCTCCTTCGTCCTTGAGTGAACCAGTTGCTCGACCTGTGCACTCTAATGTACCTCATACCGGTTGCTCTGGCCCTCTGAACTCTTGGCCAAACAAGATTAACTTGAGATCTTCCAGTTCCAAACCTGTACTGGTTGGTACTGGCACCTCAAATCTTCTTCGGGCGGCAGCACCCAGGAAACGTTCGTGGTTTCATCTCAACAATTTGTCTCCCGAGACCACTGAATCACTATTACTGGCTTTCTTTCAATCTTCCCTGAATGCTCGCGGTCTCAACACTAAATTTGATTTAATTTATCCCGCAATGTGTGACCATGATTTCGATTTCTTTTGCTTCACTGAAACATGGCTGCACCCCAATGTCCGTAACAGTGAGATGGCACCATTTTTTGCGATATTTAGAAGTGATCGCAACTTCTTGACAACTGGTCTATCTAAAGGTGGAGAAGTTCTTATCGCTACCAATAACAAGCGTTTTAATTCAAAACCTGTTGACATTAGTGTAATTACTAACTTATTCCACACTATTGATATGGTTGCCTGCACCTGATTGTTTGGCACTTCTAAATGCCTGTTTGTATGTATTTATATTCCTCCCGATACCTCCATTTTGACTTTTGAGACATTTTTTTAGCACCTTGAAATCTTCCTTATGTCATTTATGATGATGTTTATAAACATCTAACCCTAAACACCACATTGGTTTTCAAGTGTGTGGTTTGCAAATTATTTTTCATGGAAGCAAAGCTGTGCTGATGAGAGATAAATCTCGAAACGTGTCCACAGATGACTATCCACTTAAGGTATCGGAAAGACATGAGCTTAAAAACAATGTTATTTTTATGGTTTTTGTATTTTTATGGTTATGGATTTCTTTGATATAATTAACGTTTATTACAGAAGAAAAATATCTAGACCCGACATTTCGGCTAAACCTGAATCAAATTCAAAATGCAATGAATTTTAGATTGCTCGAGTGAGAAAATTAATGATGTGAAGAAGATGACGAAGAATAATTTAGAGGATCAAAATTAAAAGAAGAGGAAAAAGAGTTCCGACAAAGTTAATGACAGTAGTATTAGTTCTCAAAGTTTATTTGTTTTTGTTACAAAGTTTTTAATAATTTATCTCAAAGGCCAACCTTCTGTAGGTAAAAATTAAACCGGAATGCTGAAAATATTATACCGCGTTTTCCCAAACTTCAACAACGCTCACCCAAGCTTCTAATCAAAGGAATGACCCCAATATTAGAAGAAAGTCTTGCACTCTTAAACCCAATAAAAATGCCTTCAAATTCTTCAATAACGAATAGCAATATATCCAATACTATCACCGACCCTAGCGCAACCACCAACGGCGTCGATAGTCTCACTTTAGCCAGTACAATCGAAATTTCTCCCTATCCTCAAAGTTTTACAGTTTTTCCCCTTTCTGTGCAACTTTCGCATTTTTTCTTAGGTTCCATCAAGAAAATTCCAAGAAGAAGAAAGACCGATTTTTCCCTAAATGATTTATCTTCGACTTGTTAGTATTATGGATCGACGTCCATCGATTCTTCAATGCATTCTCTCTGAAATTTTCAACAACGAAAAAGACAGAGAAGTCGAAGGTTCTAACAAAATGAAAGGTGAAATGAAGAATAAGAAAGAATATGAGAAAAAGCATAAAGAGATTATTAAAAAGGAGAGTGGGACTATATTGAGACCAAAAAAGTGCGGAAAGAACGAAATATGATAAAAAGGAGATTTTAGATGAATAGGAAGTGGAAACTAAGGTACAGAAAAAAAACGTAGACTTACGTAATAGTTTTTATCTCTTTTATCTTCAAAATATTGAAGATAAATGAGATAAAATAAATTTTGTTGGCAAGTTTAAAGGCGGAGGAAAAAAGAAAGAAGAATACGAGAATTATATGGGTAGAGTAGAGAAAGAGTTGCGTACAAGAGAATATGAAGAAATGTGTAGGATTAGTAGATAAATACGAGAATCGTGAGAAAAAGAAAGTCGAGAATTGAATAAGAAAATAATTGATAAATATAAAAGTTCTAGAGGATGTAGCAGGAAAAGTAATAAATCTGATGGTAATCGAAGTAGGAATATATCCAAAAAAGTTGATAAAACTAGCAGAGGAACAGAGAGAAGAGACAGTTCGGATAGGCATGTAAAAGGAAAGGAAAATACAGACCAGACAGACAAGACCACACGGAAAAAAGTAAGGCCGCTGCTACTATTTGAACTGTAATTTTTAAAGTGTACTTTTTTCCGTGTAGACAGACAAGACTATACCGGCAATACGAGATTGATAACACTAGACAAACAAAACTAGACCGACCTCGTCTTTGACCGATGAAGGATATTAGCGTTGGCGGACGCAGCTCCAGGCGACCTTGTTCTGTGATTGGCTTAAATCGAGGAGAAGTTCACACCGACGATATTTACTTCTCCATCTCTCTCTTTCTTTTCACTTACATTTGCAGCTGTTAGGTGTCAATGGCTGCCGTGTCAATTATCATCTGATTTGTTTGTATCATTTAGATTTCTTGCGTTTTTCTCCATTTATTTGCTTATATTTTATTACTATTGTTGCCATTTGCTGTATCTAATCAATAATAATTAGATATTCAATGAAACCTTTAATAAATTACCAATTTTATATTCAAGTAACTATATTTGAATTTAGTGCCAAATTTTGTAACTAGATTGAACATTTGTCATAGTGTAAATCAGGTTTCTAGTTACTGCATTCTTAAAAAAAATGGACTATAGGATGAGAAACAACGATATAAGAGCGGCATACAGGGTGGAGGACATAGTAAGATGGGGCAGGGAAAGGAGAAGATATTGGCGTGACCACACAGACAGAATGAACCATGAGATGGAAGGACAGTTGGAGTTCCGCCTTACAGGATAACCAACCGAGTTGAGCCTTGGCAATAGACAGACCTCAAGGTCTTCTCGAAGTATAAGAAGAAGAAGAAGTGTCTATTTAATATACCTTTTTACGGTTAGTTAAGCGCATGCGCGTCCGCCTTGTTTAAATGGCGGATATATGAAAGTTTCGGGCATATTTTCACTGTTTATACATCAAACAAACGCCCGAAAACATGGCGGAAATTGACGCATGCGCACAAAAAAGTTTCAACTATGAAAAGGTATTACGTGTCTATTTAATAGACTTTTTTACGGTTAGTTTAGCGCATGCGCGTCCGCCTTGTTTAAAAGGCGGAAATATGAAAGTTTCGGGCACATTTTCACTGTTTATACGTCAAAAAAGCGCCCGAAAACATGGCGGAAATTGACGCATGCGTACAAAAAAAATTTCAACTATGAAAAGGTCTATATATTAATATAGACCCGAATCCTAATTCACGACTAATCTGTATCTATCGGTGTATACGCAGTCTATTTGTCAACGGTATTCCCGAGATTATGAGTAGAATTCCTCTCTAGTCTTAGTTACTCTCTAGTCTCTCAGTCTTACTTATCTAGTATTAGTGATTCTACACCGATTAGCGACTTAGAGAGAGAACTCAGGACCAGCACGCGTCATATCTGTTCGCCGCCTGGATCGCAACACACGTGGACATTCCAGAGGACGCCGTCTCATTAGTCAAGGCCACACACAAAGAACGTTCACATATCAGATCCCTAGTATTCATATTATCTAAGGTTGGCTTACATGCATACTCTGTGGTAAGTATCTGAGATCTGACAATCGTAATTAGAATAGTGCGTCTAATTAACCCTTGCAGTTCAGGAATATTCGGGAAATTTTCCTCGTAACAGTAATTAGCATAAATCAAGCATATGGTTGATATAAATTAAAGGTGAAACTAAACTATGCTTTGTACATCGTGCAGAAACACAGCAGAAGTCAATACAAAAGAGGAAGCCGATTCATCCACGTGCGCGTCCTCCACAATTCATTTTACGAGCCAATTACATTTAACCAACTAACCCATATTTACACTACAGACTTGTTTTTCCCCAATTACATGAAACTTGCACATCTCGTCGCGAAACTGCATCAAGGTTTCCCGACGCATATTAACTTTCCTTTAACGCAAGATATTATTTATAGCTTAGACTATTAACTCTTATAACTCCTTCAATTCGCAATAAATTTAAATAATTCTTCAAGTTTCTAAATCTTTATTAAAGGCTGGTTCTCATATACGCGACACTCAGCAAATAATGATTACATTGTTTTGAATGGGCACGTTCTCATTATGGCTATGCGACAGCTACGCGACGTGCCTATTTAAAACAATGTAATCATTATTTGTCAGGCGATGTCGCACGACGTCGCGTAGCTGAGTGTCGCGCATATGGAAATCGACCTTTACACTAGTAGTTTATGCTTTATTTAGTTATTAGAATATACTAATCGAGTAAAGCGCCTTCCCTGAACTAAATAGGGGTCAAAAATGACTATTTTTTGAAAATAAGAAAAATTGTGTAAAAATGCGGCTTACGTCTTGAATTCTTTCCGGTAAATTGAGCAAAAAAATAGGGTTTTTTAGACGAGCTTTACAAAGTTCCGCCCTCGCAGGGGATCGGCTGTAGGTGCATTTTAAAATTTTCACTTTTTCTTCAAAAAATCCGTTCCTCTTGCGCCTCGAAACAGGAAATTGTCCGCTCTGAGTCAATTTTAACACAAAAATCGAAAAAACGCGGTGTTTTTTTTTCACCTAATTTGCGGGGATCCCTCTCCTGCGATACCCAACAGTCGGATCGGGACCGGACCGGCACCAATCGATTCGGCATAGTGCCTTTTAGTTTGTTTTGGAGTTTAATTGCGATTGCGCGCCGGATGGCGCCGGGACGCCCAAAAAACCATGTTTTGCAGACGTACGCGAGAATACTCCAGGAATCGCTAATTTAAATAGCAGGGCGACGCCGTGGCGGTTTCTAAATATAAAACGAAAGGGTCTATAAGGCGATAGGAACGACGCACCGCTCGATCGTATTTGGGGGTCTCGACGCCCGCCCAAATTCAAAACGAATGATCATTTTGACACTATTTTTGCTCAGGTTATTATTATTATTATTAACATTTATTGTTCATTATAAATATAATTCAGTAGACATAAGGTGTACGTACATACATATGTTTAAAAAACAATGAACAAAAGGGCTCGTTTAGTCATTATAAGGTTATAATGTCCTAGTATATAAACTAATCGTATTTAGAAATTGAACATATGATTTTATTTGATATTTTATATACCAATATTAAGTTACTTTCTGTACCACATTTGGATTGTCCTCATCCTCTTAACTTTTTTATGCAATAATAAGACTGCATACAAAAAAGCCTGCGCAATTGGTGGACATCCTGGAACATAGAAGTCGACAGGAATAATCCTATCGCAACACCTAACAACAGCATATGGGTAATAATAATATCCTCCACCATTAGCACAAGATCCCATGGAGGATCGGGCATTTGATCATAAACTTTAAGTACGGCGGGAGCCATTTTATTTGTTACTGTTCCTGCTACAATTATAACGTCTGTTTGGCATGGCGAAGCTCTGAAGACAACGCCATATCTGTCCATGTCGTATCTAGGAACAGCAAATTGCATTGCACAGCATGCCAGGCCTACACCTACAAGTAGGCCAGGCTGTATAAGATCATATGCCAGAGTGAACATTTCCTTCCCCTATTCAATAAGTCATCTAATCTTGCCACTGCATATTCTCCAGTTGATTTCGTGTTTTGGAATGGAGAATACGGTGGATACACTGATTTTTTCATTGATTTCAAAGTCTTTGGTTTTTCAGGAGTAGCACTTACGGATCAGCATAGAATGTTTGATCTAAGGTTTCTGAATATCCGCACTTATTCAAAACCGCGGTTTTCGGTTTTTGAAAATTAAAAACCGCGGTTTCGGTTTCGGATTCGGTTTTTAAGAACTTTTGGTAGTAGTGTCTGATATTTAAACGAGATCATAGTTTTGTACAAGAGTTTAGGGAAAGTGATCTTTTGGAGTAGGTGGATGTAGCTTTAATTGTAAAGACTGCTAGAAATAAAATATTTAATCTTTTTGTTCTCTCAGAAGTTCTTTTATATTTGGCAAATTCCAAACTTTACAAGTTTTCTTACCATTTGAAAATTACTTTTAATTTCCGCATCTTCTTCGACGTAATACTACTCATTATCAACATTTTCTTTAGGAAATAAATCTTCATCTTCACTGCTGCAGCTTTATACTACTTGAGATGATTTCTTGTAAAAAGTGTCATATACAGCGAGATGAAATGTATGGTTAATGCAATTTTTTGGTTCAGCAGGACAATTTGTACCATTTTTTTAATTACCCGGGAATCGTCATGTGTAGTATCTTACTCAATAATAATCCCACGGCAATAAATCCGAGACTCAATCAAACTTTGAGGTTCTTGCGACCAGAAATTGAAAACCGCGTGGAAATCGCTCGATAACTAACGCCGTGACAGCCCGTCAAAGTTAGATCTATCGGGGATTGGTTGCATTTGTTTTTTCGAAATTTCGCAGCTGCCGCAACAAATTCGACGTTTTGTTAGAGCAAAACGTGGTCGGAAAGCGAGACTGAAAACCGCGTTGCGAAATCTTTGACAACGGCGTCGCGACGCCACCGCAAAGTTCCATTTCCTAATGTATCTTACTCAATAATAATCCCACGGCAATAAATCCGAGACTCAATCAAACTTTGAGGTTCTTGCGACCAGAAATTGAAAACCGCGTGGAAATCGCTCGATAACTAACGCCGTGACAGCCCGTCAAAGTTAGATCTATCGGGGATTGGTTGCATTTGTTTTTTCGAAATTTCGCAGCTGCCGCAACAAATTCGACGTTTTGTTAGAGCAAAACGTGGTCGGAAAGCGAGACTGAAAACCGCGTTGCGAAATCTTTGACAACGACGTCGCGACGCCACCGCAGGGTTCCATTTCCTAATGTATCTTACTCAATAATAATCCCACGGCAATAAATCCGAGGCTCAATCAAACTTTGAGGTTCTTGCGACCAGAAATTGAAAACCGCGTGGAAATCGCTCGATAACTAACGCCGTGACAGCCCGTCAAAGTTAGATCTATCGGGGATTGGTTGCATTTGTTTTTTCGAAATTTCGCAGCTGCCGCAACAAATTCGACGTTTTGTTAGAGCAAAACGTGGTCGGAAAGCGAGACTGAAAACCGCGTTGCGAAATCTTTGACAACGGCGTCGCGACGTCACCGCAAAGTTCCATTTCCTAATGTGGCTGCTGGTTTTTCCGCCGTAGTTTTCGTAATTTTCAAGCTGGCGAAACTAGTTTGACGTTTTGTTGAAGGGAAAGCTTGTCAGGAAGCGGTAGTGAAAACCGCGGTGCAAAATCATCTACATCTGTCGCGCCGCGACGTCGCCGCAAAGTTCAACTTGCTAATCTAGGTCGAATTTCGGGAATTCGCGGTGGTTTTTCCGCTGCAGTTTTCGCAACTTTGCAGATAGCGAAACAAATTTGATGTTTTTCTTAAGGGAAAGCCCGACTAAAAACCGCGTTGCGAAATTTTTGACAACGGCGTCGCGACGTCACCGCGAACTTTAACTTTGTAATCCAAGTCACCCACAATATCATTTCTGAAATTGATACAAAACTTTGACAAGATTTGGTTGAGAAACCGTCCAGCTATTGCTTTCCGAATAAATGCAAATTTTTAAATTGCTCCAACACGTACGTGGTCTGTTAGAAAAGTATCCGACCTTATTTTTTTTAAACCTGATGAATTTGAATCAAGCGCGCTGGCGTGAGCCGACCTTGAGCCTTCGTGCGAATGCGTAAATTTTTTCCCGCCTGTAAATGGCGTCAGTTGCTGTCGAGCAGTGTTCGAGTGACGTAGTGTGTAGTGCTCTCGTCGGTTTTTCAATGCAAGTAAAATGACGGAACGACTGGAGCAGTGCTACTGCATCAAATTTTGCCAGAAACTGGGCGACAACCACGTGGAAACCATTGGGAAGATTCAGACGACTTTCGGTGACGATGCTATGGGCATCACACAGATTAAGGAGTGGTACAACCGATTTGAAGACTGTCGCACATCGGTGGAAAGCGAGCCACGCTGTGGTGATGCGGGACCGTCGTGTGACTATTTGAGAAATTGCGACTGGAGTTGTGGTCATCTGGAAATTGGCGACTCCATCACGACAATGCTCTAGCACATTCTTCGCACTTGGTTCACTTGGACTCCTCTGGTTCGACAGGCTCCTTACTCTCGTGATATGCCCCCCTGCGACTTCTGGCTATTCCCCAAAGTCAAAAGGCTATTGAAAGGAACGCGATTTCAGACAAGAGAGGACATTATGGCTGCAACGATAGTCGAGCTAAAGTCGACTCCGAAAGAGGCTTTCTCGGAATGCCGACACCCAACAATGCCGGCACCGCTGGGAGAAGTGTGTGGAGTCCCAAAGAGACTACTTAGAAGGAAATTAGGTTAGGTTAGGTTTTTTGCTCCAAATTATGCCAGTTTTTTTTTACCGCCTAAAGGTAGGATACTTTTCTAACAGACCACGTATACCATCGATGGTTGCCATTTTTGCAACAACAGTTTGCAATGTTTGAAAGAGCACTACTTCAATGTATTTTATTTTTATTTATCTTTAGATAAAACCGAAAACCGCGTTTTTTTATGACGGTTATGCGGTTTCGGTTTTTGCACAGAAAACCGCGGTTCGGATATATCCGCACCAGAAACCCTAGTTTGATCTATATAATGGATGGCTCAAAATGAATTGAAACATTTTGACAAATTTTAATTAATTATCAGCAGAGTCGATGTAAAAATTAAATGTAATGCCGGGGTCGCACTACGGTTTTTTGCCGCGAGCGGTAACCGCTATAACCGCAAAACCGCTCGAGAAACACACAGTACGCTATGGTTAAAATCAGTCGCGGGAAAAAAACGCAAGTGAGGTCGCTTCTATTAGCTTACTTGAGTCACAAAATAACGCGAATAAAAACCGTGGCGGTTTAGCCGTAGTGCGGCCTTGGCCTAATACGTATTAATGTATATATTTTAATATAATGTAGTATAGTTAAACTAGTTAAACAATTGGGCGTATTTTCGTGAAACTTAGAAACAAAAGTTTGAGTTTTTGGTTTGTAGCGACATCAGAGTTGCATGGTCGTAATAATGAAAAAACAAGAGTCCTGTAGGAGATCATAGTTGCCCTGTATGGTAGTAACCATGGAAAACAAAATATTTGTGTGCACCCCAATCAACAAAGTTGCAGTCATATATTCTAACGCCTCGGCCACACTACGGCTAAACCGCCGCGGTTTTTAATCGCGTGATTTTGTGAGTCAAGTAAATTAATACAAGCCGTTTTTTCCCGCGAGTGATTTTAATAGCGTGCTGTGTGCTTGTCGAGCGGTTTCGCGGTTATAGCGGTTACTGCTCGTGGGAAAAAATCGTAGTGCGGCCTCGGCGTAAGGACGATACCGTAAAAAAAACAGAAATGCTTACCAGAATATCGGCAGCTTCACGGCCCACAGCTCATCTAATTGTAAGTGTTGTGTTTCCGTTTATCGTTGTTGTCGACAATCCAGCGTAGCTCTTGCGTCCGCTAGTTGCTGTTGAGAGCTGCTTGTTGAGCTTCCTCCGCCATTTTCAGGCTTACTTATCACGTCGGGGTCCCCAAGTTTAGAGTTAACATACAAGAAACTATCTGTGGCTTGTGTCGCGTGGTAAGAACTCCCTAATATTTTTTTTACATATTTTGTTGTTCTGTTTGTTTACCATGGTTACTACCATACCGAGCAACTATGATCTCCTACAGCACTCTTGTTTTTTGAAGATTACGACCATGCAACTCTGATGTCGCTACAAGTTTCTGAGAGTTTGGTGAATTATTACCTAACCTGAACTCTTATCTGTTGCCAATTTCTATAATCGCAATCTCCTTAAAGTTTTTGACGAGTTTGGACAAATTTTCACATCTTTTGGATAAGTTTTGACAAATTTTAGGCGAGTTTGGACAAATTTTCACAGGTCTTAGACGACATTTGACAAATTTTAACAAACTCTAGATGAGTTTGGACAAATTTTCACAGGTTTTTGACGAGTTTGGACAAATTTTCACAGGTTTTAGACGACATTTTACAAATTTTAACAAACCCTAGATGAGTTTGGACAAATTTTCACAGGTTCTTGACGAGTTTGGACAAATTTTCACATGTTTTGGACAAGTTTGGACAAATTTCTTGCTACAATTATAACGTCTGTTTGGCGTGGCGAAGCTCTGAAGTCAACGCCATATCTGTCCATGTCGTATCTACTAGCAGCAAATTGCATTGCACAGCATGCCAGGCCAAAGGTCATAAGCCAGAGTGAAATTTCCTTCCTCAATTCAATAAGTCATCTAATCTTGCCACTGCATATTCTCCAGTTGATTTCGTGTTTTGGAATGGAGAATATGGTGGATACTCTGATTTTTTCTTTGATTCAAAGTCTTTGGTTTTTGGCGAGTTTGGACAAATTTTCATAAATTTTGGACGAGTTTCAACAAATTCTCACAGGTTTTTGACGAGTTTAGACAAATTTTCACATGTTTTGGACAAGTTTGGACAAATTTTCCCGAATTTTAGACAACTTTTCACAAATTTTAGACGAGTTTGGACAAATTTTCACAGGTTTTTGGCTAGTTTGGACAAATTTTCAAAACTTTTGGACAGGTTTGAACAAATTTTCACAAGTTTTAGACTACTTTTGACAAATTTTCACAAATTACTAATAGTAAACCTAACCTGACAACAGGTCAAACCCGCACAAACGCTTGGCGGCCAATGTGAACACGAACTCGCCACGTCTATCGCGCCCGCGCGTTCCACCGTGAACAAACACTTTCTTCCTCCACACTTGTACCTCTTCCTTTGTCTTCCATTCTTCCAGTCGTGGTTATCTGCAATCCGGCCTGGTCGCCTACGGAGAGTGCTGGGCGGTCGTTGCTGACGGGCGGGGAGAGCCCGCTCGCACACTCCCTGCACCGACCGGTGCTGAGGTATCCCTCCTCTGCACCGTAAAAGAATTATCATTTTGAGACAGCATTTTTCATATATTATGGCTGACTCGCCTAGACCCGCGCCACTTGGTCGAACTTTTTTTTAACACAAGAGGTTTTTCCCCTCTGTGCAAGCCTGTTGGTCCGCGGGAGCGTATTTTATTTGGCCCCTACCCTCCAACCCTGCTGGATGCAGGGCCGGCGAGCTTCCACTATCCGCCACCCGGGGGACGCGCTCGGTCGGGGTTTCAGGTATCCCCTTCCCCCAACAAGGGGGACCGAGGTCTATTCTGGTCTGGTCTGGTCCTTTTTTTTGGGGGGGGGAGGAGGGGAAATGCATTAATGCAAGCACGGCGCCTCCTGACTCCGTGGGGTGTGGGGCTCTCTGGTCGAGGTGTTAATGACCAGTATACCCACTAAAACCTCTCCTCTTTGGATTCACTTGGTACCGTTCTTCACATTCTTCAAGTGGTGCCCCTTCTCCTACAGCCTTATTTCGTCTTCTGCTTTTTTGGTCATAATGCGCTGTATGCATGCATGTACGGCATCCCATTCCTTCTGACTGGAGAGCATAATATTCACAATATTTTCTGGCGTTATGTAACCCATCATAAGTTCTAGCTGGTGTCGTTCGTGTTCCCACCGATTGCACTTAAAAATTGTGTGCTCCGCATCGTCACCTTTCGGGCAGTACATGCATCTTCCAGAGTCACGACGCCCTATTCGCTTCAGGTACGTCATGAAGGAACCGTGCCCTGTTAGGCATTGGGTCAAATATTAGTCGAGTTTGGAAAATTTTTCACAGGTTTTTGGCGAGTTTGGACAAGTTTTCACAAGTTTTGGACGAGTTTGGACAAATTTTGCCGGGTTTTAAACGAGTTTTGATAAATTTTAGACGAGTTTGGACAAGTTTTTGGCTAGTTTGGACAAATTTTCACATGTTTTAGACAAGTTTGGACAAATTTTCACATGTTTTAGACGACTTTTGACAAATTTTACACGAGTTTGGACAAATTTTCACAGGTTTTTGATGAGTTTGGCAAAATTTTAGACGAGTTTGGACAAATTTTCCCAAGTTTTAAACAATTTTTGACAAACTTTAGACGAATTTGGACCAATTTTCACAGGTTTTTGGCGAGTTTGGACAAATTTTCATAAATTTTGGACGAATTTGGTCAAATTTTTACAGGTTTTTGACGAGTTTGAACAAATTTTCACAAGTTTTGGACAAGTTTGGAGATATTTTCACAAGTCTTAGACGACTTTTGACAAATTTTCACAAATTTTCGACGAGTTTGGACAAATTTTTACAGGTTTTTGGCGAGTTTGTACAAATTTTTACAAATTCTAGACGAGTTTGGACACATTTTCACAGATTTTTGGCGAGTTTGGACAAATTTTCATAAGTTTTGGACGAGTTTGGAAAAATTTTCCCGAGTTTTAGACGAGTTTTGACAAATTTTAGACGAGATTGGACAAATTTTCACAGGTTTTTGGCGAGTTTGGACAAATTTTCATAAATTTTGGACAAATTTTCACGAGTTTTAGACGAGTGTTTACAAATTTTCATAGATTTTGGAACACTTTGGACAAATTTTTGAGGAGTTTGGACAAATTTACACAAGTTTTGACGAGTTTCGACAAATTTTCAAAAGCTTTTGACAATCTTGGACAAATTTTCACAAGTTTTTGACGAGTCTGGACACATTTTCACAAGTTTTTAACGAGTTTGGACAATTTTTCACAAGTTTTTGACAAGTTTGGACACATTTTCACAAGTTTTGGACAAGTTTGGAACACATTTTCACAAGTTTTAGACGACTTTTGACAAATTTTCACAAATTTTAGATGAGTTTGGACAAATTTTTACAGGTTTTTGGCGAGTTTGTACAAATTTTCACAAGTTTTAGACGACTTTTGACAAATTTTCACAAATTTTAGACGAGTTTGGACACATTTTCACAGGTTTTTGGCGAGTTAGGACAAATTTTCATAAGTTTTGGACGAGTTTGGACAAACTTTCACAGGTTTTTGACGAGTTTGGACACGTTTTCACAATTTTGGACGAGTTTGGACAAATTTTACCGAGTTTTAGACGATTTTTGACAAATTTTAGACGAGATTGGACAAATTTTCACAGGTTTTTGGCGAGTTTGGACAAATTTTCACCAGTCTTAGAAGAGTTTTTTCATATTTTCATAGATTTTGGAACAGTATGGACAAATTTTTGAGGACAAATTTCCACAAGTTTTGACGAGTTTCGACAAATTTTCAAAAGCTTTTGACAATCTTGGACAACTTTTCACAAGTTTTTGACGAGTCTGGACACATTTTCAAAAGTTTTTAACGGGTTTGGACAATTTTTCACAAGTTTTTGACAAGTTCGGACACATTTTCACAAGTTTTGGACAAGTTTGGAACACATTTTCACAAGTTTTAGACAAGTTTGGAACACATTTTCACAAGTTTTGGACAAGTTTGGAACACATTTTCACAAGTTTTAGACGACTTTTGACAAATTTTCACAAATTTTAGACGAGTTTGGACAAATTTTCACAGGTTTTTGGCGAGTTTGGATAAATTTTTACAAATTTTAGACGAGTTTGGACACATTTTCGCAGGTTTTCACATGTTTTAGGCGAGTTTTGACAAATTTTCACAAATCTTAGACGAGTTTGGACAAATTTCCACAGGTTTTTGATGAGTTTAAACAAATTTTCACAAGTTGAAACGCTTAGTTTCGATTTGAGAATTAAGGCTTATATATAATCCTGATAATAGAGCTAGTGAGAACGGAGAGTGTTGGTTCAATTATTTTATTCGTTAAAGAATTTGAATAATCCTTGAATCTGTTGATTGTGTATTAAATTAGTTGGAATGTGATGTATGTATTATGCAGTTGGACTAATAAATAATCGTGTGATTTTGAAAAATTGTTGACCCGTCTCTAGTCTTAATATTGGATGTAATAAAGATGGGCATCCGGTCCCGACATACTGATACATACGGAGACTTATAAATTAGCGCCGTTTGTTGATGTATTTAGTTTGCGCGAAATTACACCCAATCGCAATTACGCCGATGCGAAAAGAGTTCGCGCTAAACGAGAACAAACATCCAATAATTAAAGACTGTTTCAGTCTCGGTCCCGCCAGACCGCGCCGACAATTTCCCGGCTAAATTTAGATATTCTGCATGATTTACCGATGGGCTTAATAACGCCATTAAACTAGATTCCATATTGTTATTGGCTCTCGGACTAGACTAAACAAATAGGCGACACAATCTAAACTAGATAAACTTATCGTTCACAAGTTAAAATACAGAAACTTATAAACTAGATAGAACTTTCTGGCTAGTCATCGTTAACAAGCTAGCAATACAGAAACCATAAAAAAATCAAATCCATCATCTTATCAATACTCATTATCCATGCTCAAAAAACTTTGTCCAAACTCGTCAAAAACTTTTAAAAAATTGACCAAACCCATCCGAAACTTGTAAAAACTTGTCCAAACTCATCCAAAACTTGAAAATTTGTCCAAAATCATCAAAAACTTGTGAAAATTTGTCGAAACTCGGCAGAAACTTCGTAAAAATTTGACCAAACCCATCCGAAACTTCAAAAAATTTGTCGCAACTCGACAAAAACTTTTGAAAATTAGTCCTAACTCGTCCAAAACTATCATCATCACCATCCATACTCCGTGGTGAAATTGAAATGTCATCGAAGTTTCTGAACGAAGTCTCGGTAATGCGTCAACGAAGTGTCTTTTGGAACACTGAAATTTGAACAGAGAATCTTCGTTGGAAATTTTTATTGGGAACTGTCGGCGAAGTGTTGCCATTTTTGCCGTCTGACACTTTTTTTTATAAGTTTTGGACGAGTTGGGAAATTTTTTTACAAATTTTAGACGAGTTTGAACAAATTTTCAAGTTTTGGATGTGTTTGGATAACTTTTTTATAAGATTCAAATGGGTTTGGTCAAATTTTTACAATCTTTTGATGAGTTTGGGCAAGTTTTTGACGAGTTTCGACAAATTTTTACTAGTTTTCGACAAGTTTGGACTGGGTTTGGACAATTTTTTTTAAGTTTCGGATGGTTTTGGTCACTTTTTTTAAAGGGTGTAAGTTTTTGACAAATTTCGACCAATTTTCAAAAGTTTTCGACAAGTTTGGACAAATTTTTACAAGTTTTGGCTGCGATTGGACAATTTTTTTTAAGTTTCGGATAGTTTTGGTCATGTTCTTAAAAGTTTTTGACGAATTTGCACAATTTTTCACAAGTTTTTGACGAGTTTCTACAAATTTTCACAAGTTTTGGACGAGTTTCTACAAATTTTCACAAGTTTTTGACTAGTTTGGACAATTTTTACAAGTTTTGGACGAGTTTGAACAAATTTTCTCAAGTTTTTGACGGGTTTAGACAAATTTTCACAACTTTTGAATGGGTTTGGTCAAATTTTTACAATCTTTTGATGAGCTTGGACAAGTTTTTGACGAGTTTCGACAAATTTTCACTAGTTTTCGACAAGTTTGGACAATTTTTTACAAGTTTTGGCTGGGCTTGGACAACTTTTTTTAAGTTTCGGATGGTTTTGGTCATTTTTTTTAAAGTTTTTGACTAGTGCACAAATTTTCACAAGTTTTTGACGAGTTTCGACCAAGTTTCAAAAGTTTTCGACAAATTTGGACAAATTTTTACAAGTTTTGGCTGCGATTGGACATTTTTTTTTAAGTTTCGGATGGTTTTGGTCATATTTTTAAAAGTTTTTGACGAATTTGCACAAATGTTCACAAGTTTTTGACGAGTTTCTACAAATTTTCACAAGTTTTGGACGAGTTTGGACAAATTTTCACAACTTTTGGATGGGTTTGGACAAATTTTTACAGCTTTCGGATGGGTTCGATCAAATTTTTACAAGTTTTTGGCGAGTTTGGACAAATTTTCAAAAGTTTTTGATGAGTTTTGACAAAGTTTCACAAGTTTTTGACGAGTTTGGACAAATTATCACAAGTTTAGAATGAGTTTGGACAAATTTTTAAAGTTTCGGATGGGGTTGGTCAAATTTTTACAAGTTTTTGACAGGTTTCGACAAATTTTCATAAATTTTGGATTAATTTGGACATATTTTTACAAGTTTCGGATGGGTTTGGTCAAATTTTAAAAATATTTTGACTAGTTTGGACAAATTTTCACAAGTTTTTGACGAGTTTCGACAAATTTTGAATCGGTTTGGACATATTTTTACAAGTTTTGGATGGGTTTGATCAAATTTTTACAAGTTTTCAACAAGTTTGGACAAATTTTCACAAGTTTTTGACGAGCTTCCACAAATTTTCACACGTTTTAGACGAGCCGGGACAAATTTTCACAAGTTTTTGACGAGTTTCGACAAATTTTCACAAGTTTTGGACGAGTTTCTACAAATTTTCACAAGTTTTTAACTAGTTTGGACAATTTTTACAAGTTTTGGACGAGTTTGAACAAATTTTCACAAGTTTTTGACGGGTTTAGACAAATTTTCACAACTTTTGAATGGGTTTGGTCAAATTTTTACAATCTTCTGATGAGTTTGGACAAGTTTTTGACGAGTTTCGACAAATTTTCACTAGTTTTCGACAAGTTTGGACAAATTTTTACAAGTTTTGGCTGGGTTTGGACAACTTTTTTTAAGTTTCGGATGGTTTTGGTCATTTTTTTAAAAGTTTTTGACTAGTGCACAAATTTTCACAAGTTTTTGACGAGTTTCGACAAATTTTGAATCGGTTTGGACATATTTTTACAAGTTTTGGATGGGTTTGATCAAATTTTTACAAGTTTTCAACAAGTTTGGACAAATTTTCACAAGTTTTTGACGAGTTTCCACAAATTTTCACACGTTTTAGACGAGCCGGGACAAATTTTCACAAGTTTTGGACGAGTTTGGACAAATTTTCACAAGTTCTTGACGAGCTTCGACAAATTATCACAAGTTTTGGATGGGTTTGACAAATTATCACAAGTTTTGGATGGGGTTAGACAAATTTTCATAAGTTTTTGACGAGTTTCGACAAATTTTCACAAGTTTTGGACGAGCTAGGACAAATTTTCACAAGTTTTGGATGGATTTGAACAAATTTTTACAAGTTTCGGTTGGGGTTGGTCAAATTTTCACAAGTTTTTTTACGAGATTTTATCATCGATTTTATCATTTTATCACAGATTTTATCGACAAATTATCACAAGTTTTGGATGAGTTTGGACAAATTTTTACGAGGTTTGGATGGGTTTGGACAAATGTTCACAAGTTTTTGACGAGTGTCGACAAATTATCACAAGTTTTAGGTGGGTTTGGACAAATTTTCAAAGTTTCCGATGGGTTTGGTCAAATTTTATCTCGGAAACACTTCAACGAAACTTCGTTTGTCTAGGAAACACCACTTAGTTGCAGATCGGCGATACTTCATTGCACTTCGACCCTCCATTTTCACCATGGCTACCACATGCGACACAGTGCGACTCGACTAGATTGCATAGACAAGCGGGTGAACGAAATGTGGTCTAACAAATGAAACTCTACAGGATATGTATGAATTTTATTCTAAAATATTTAAATATCTAAAACGAAAACGTTTATAATAAACATTACAAAACTAAAACTGCAACTAAAAACAAATCAATTAAATATAAACAACGATAAACATTACAAAAGAAAATAAAACATCAACAGAAGAACGAAAAACAAAATGCATATAGTCTTTTATTATTATTTGATAAATATATAATTTCAATGTTATCATTAATTTTTGGAAACAAGATCACGAAGCGAAATTCCCAACAACAAAATTAACAAATCCCTCAAATTCAACTTTTCTTGACGGCCGCCATCACGAGCGCGGCCACAGCCCCCACCGCCAGAACAGAAACCCCCGTGATGGCCATCCCCACCAGCCCCTCCTTCTCCATCTTCTTCCTCACCGCCGTCTCCAGCGACAGCACCTGTTGATTCCCAGGCTCGATCGTCAGGAAACTGGTGATGTACTTGAGCGCTATCCTATAATCCTTCAGCCTCGCGTTTCCAATTGCTAAATAGTACAAGTAGTCCCTTTGGCCCTCTTCATGTGACCTGTACAGTTCTTCTAGGAGGATGATGCCCTTCTTTATATCTGCTGGGTATTTGCTACGGACTAAACACCAGGCGTACTCAAACTGGGCTGTCGGGGTCACACTGTTTTCATAGAGTTGATCGTGATAAATCTTCTCAAATTTCTAAAACAAAATAATCAATTTATTTACTAAATAACAACAAAAATGCAATCATTAAATTTAAGACCGAGGCAGCATTATGGATTTTTCCCGCAAGCGGTAACCGCTATAACCGCTCGAGAAACACACAGTACGCTAGGGGAAAAATCAGTTGCGGGAAAAAACCGCAAGTGAGGCCGCAACTTGAGTCACAAAATCACGCGAATAAAAACCGCGGCGGTTTAGCCGTAGTGCGGCCTAGGCCTAAAACCAAATTTGACTTTAACTCTCTAGTAGTTGCATGTTTCTTTCGACTAATGCCCGCCATACACGCTACGGTCTCAAACCTGCACAGGTAGACCTCTCTGGTGGAACGTTGTGAGTATGGCGGGCAATTTTCACAATTTTAGGATGGGTTCGGACAAATTTTTTAAAGATTTTGACGAGTTGACAAGTATTGGACGAATTTGGACAAATTTGCACCAGTTTTAGACGAGTTTCGACAATTTTTCACAAGTTTTGGACAAGTTTATACAAATTTTCACAAGTTTTTGACGAGTTTGGATAAATTTTCGCAAATTCTCGATGGGTTTGGACAATTTTTTAAAAGTTTTTGACGGGTTTGGACAAATGTTCACAAGTTTTTGACGAGTTTTATAAAACTGTGTTGTTTTATTATATTTTTCTATTAATTTTTTTCCAAAAAATAAAAATAAATGTATTGGACGAATTTGGACCAATTTACACAAGTTTTGGACAAATTTTCACAAGTTTTTGACGAGTGTCGACAAATTTTCACAAGGTTTGGACGAGTTTGGACAAAGTTTCGGATGGGTTTGGTCAAATTTTGAAAAGCTATTGACGAGTTGACAAGTTTTTGACGAGTTTCGACAAATTTTCACAAGTTTTGGACGAGTTTGGACAAATGTACACAAGACTTGGACGTGTTTGGACAAATTTACACAAGTTTTGGAAAAATTTTCACAAGTTCTTGAAGGGTATGAACAAATTTTCACAAGTTTTTGACGAGTTTGGATAAAATATCGCATGTTTTCGGTGGGTTTGGAAAAGTTTTTAAAAGTCTTTGACGGGTTTGGACAAATTTTCACAAGTTTTTGACCAGTTTCGACAAATTTTCACAAGTTTTGGACGAGTTTGGACAAATTTACACAAGTTTTGGACAAGTTTTTAACGGGTTTGGACAAATTTTCACAAGTTTTTGACGAGTTTCGACAAGTTTGCAAAAATAAGTTAGAAAAGTTAAGATAAGTTAAAGAAAAAGAAGTTTTTGACTAGTTTTGACAAATTTTTACAAGTGTTTGACGAGTTTCGACAAATTTTCACAAGTTTGGTGATCTTTTCACAAGTTCTGGACGAGTTTATACAAATTTTCACTAGTTTTTGATGAGTTAGGATAAATTTTCGCAAGTTTTCGATGGGTTTGGACAAATTTTAAAAAGTTTTTGACGGGTTTGGATAAATTTTCAAAAGTTTGACAAATTTACACAGATTCCAGTATGCGAAATCGTCAATTATAATTATTCCGTTTCAAATCACTTCAAATTAAAGGATATTACTTCAGTAACATCGGACCCCCTACACAATTTTCCGTGTCAACCTTGCGCAGGAGCCATGCTAATCTTCTCTGTATTGTTCCAATTTTAGTATATGTATTGCCGAAGCAAATACAAAACAAGACAAATTTACACAAGTCTTGGACGAGTTTGGCATATTTACACAAGTTTTGGACAAATTTTCACAAGTTTTTGTCGGGTTTGGACAAATTTTCACAAGTTTTTAACGAGTTTCGACAAATTTACACAAGTTTTGGACGAGTTTGGACAAATTTACACAAGTCTTGGACAAATTTTCACAAGTTTTTAACGAGTTTCGACAAATTTACACAAGTTTTGGACGAGTTTGGACAAATTTACACAAGTTTTGGACAAATTTTCACAAGTTTTTGATGGTTTTGGACAAATTTTCACAAGTTTTTAACGAGTTTCGACAAATTTACACAAGTTTTGGTCGAGTTTGGACAAATTTACACAAGTTTTGGACAAATTTTCACAAGTTTTTGATGGTTTTGGACAAATTTTCAAAAGTTTTTAACGAGTTTCGACAAATTTACACAAGTTTTGGACGAGTTTGGACAAATTTACACAAGTTTTGGACAAATTTTCACAAGTTTTTGATGGTTTTGGACAAATTTTCACAAGTTTTTGATGAGTTTCGACAAATTTTCACATGTTCTGGACAAGTTTAGACAAATTTTCACAAGTCTTGGACGAGTTTGGACAAATTTGCACAAGTTTTGGAAAAGTTTCTGACGGGTTTGGACAAATTTGCACAAGTTTTTGACGAGTTTAGAAAAATTTTCACAACGTTTGGACGAGTTTGGACAAATTTACACAAGTCTTGGACGAGTTTGGACAAATTTTCTAAAGCTTTTGACGGTTTTGGATAAATTTTCACAAGTTTTTGACGAGTTTCGACAAATTTTTATAAGTTTTGGCCGAGTTTGGACAAATATACGAAAGTCTTGGACGAGTTTGGACAAATTTACACAAGTTTTTGACGGGTTTGTACAAATTTTCACAAGTTTTTAACAATGTTCGACAAATTTTCACATGTTTTGGACAAGTTTAGACAAATTTACACAAGTCTTGGACGAGTTTGGACAAATTTACACAAGTCTTGGACGAGTTTGGACAAATTTTCTAAAGCTTTTGACGGTTTTGGATAAATTTTCACAAGTTTTTGACGAGTTTCGACAAATTTTTATAAGTTTTGGCCGAGTTTGGACAAATTCACGCAAGTCTTGGACGAGTTTGGACAAATTTACACAAGTTTTTGACGGGTTTGTACAAATTTTCACAAGTTTTTAACAATTTTCGACAAATTTTCACATGTTTTGGACAAGTTTAGACAAATTTACACAAGTCTTGGACGAGTTTGGACAAATCTACACAAGTTTTGGACAAATTTTCACAAGTTTTTGACGGGTTTGGACAAATTTTCACTAGTTTTTGACGAGTTTCGACAAATTTTTATAAGTTTTGGCCGAGTTTGGACAAATATACGAAAGTCTTGGACGAGTTTGGACAAATTTACACAAGTTTTTGACGGGTTTGTACAAATTTTCACAAGTTTTTAACAATGTTCGACAAATTTTCACATGTTTTAGACAAGTTTAGACAAATTTACACAAGTCTTGGACGAGTTTGGACAAATTTACACAAGTCTTGGACGAGTTTGGACAAATTTTCTAAAGCTTTTGACGGTTTTGGATAAATTTTCACAAGTTTTTGACGAGTTTCGACAAATTTTTATAAGTTTTGGCCGAGTTTGGACAAATTCACGCAAGTCTTGGACGAGTTTGGACAAATTTACACAAGTTTTTGACGGGTTTGTACAAATTTTCACAAGTTTTTAACAATTTTCGACAAATTTTCACATGTTTTGGACAAGTTTAGACAAATTTACACAAGTCTTGGACGAGTTTGGACAAATCTACACAAGTTTTGGACAAATTTTCACAAGTTTTTGACGGGTTTGGACAAATTTTCACTAGTTTTTGACGAGTTTCGACAAATTTTCACAAGTTTTGGACGAGTTTGAACAAAGTTTCACAAGTTTTGGACAAATTTTCACAAGTTTTTGACAGGTTTGGATAAATTTTCTATTCTTATTCTATTTAGGTCTATTCCCACACACACTCCAATCCACAGGTAGACCTCTTGTGTGTGTCGCATTGTGGACCATTGTATGTATGGCAGGCATAAGGAAATTATCACACATCGTCTGAAGTACTGTGGAGCAGTGATACACATGAGAACGATGTACTTGGATAGGATTTGAAACTATATTGGCAATGTGTTGTGCAAAACATGTTTGTCAACCTTACCCACTGCACTACTTCCACGTGCTAAAGCTGTTTAACGTCAGGGAAGGGACGGTAAATATGAAACTTTAACACAGATTTTCTTGTAAACTAAGGGCTTCATGACTAGTCCATGTGCAACATACCCAAGACACATCAAAATCCGTGATTAACAAAACCTAAATAACCAAACCTTATCCACTGCACTACTACCACTTGCTAAAGTTGTTTAACCTTTATCGTACTGATTTTCTGATCGATAGTAAATGTATTTTATGTATTAACACATTCACTATTTTTCTATGACTTTTATTCTATGACTTTCCTGTATCACCGATTTTTATTATTATTATAATCAAATTTCTTCTGCCCTTTCGGGTGTAGAATGTTATTGTTTGTCTATTTCATGTTTCTTCTATTATTATTTTGTTCCAGCTCTTTTTGTTTTTTATGGTTTCCCTCATCTGGGCGTTAGAGATTTCCATGATATTGATTTCCTCTCCTTTCCATGATATTTTCAACATATTTGTCCCATTTTTTTTTTGGTCTTCCCACTTTCCTTTTGCCCGTTATTTTTGTTTGCCATATTAGTTTTGTTTGGTTGGTGTCTTCTCTTCTGTGTAGGTGTCCCAGCCATTGCAGCTGTCTGTCTTCTATTATCTTGTTTAGTTCTCTTATGTCCACGGTTCTTACTCTGTCTTTTCTGCTTACTCCGTATACTTTTCTTAGATACTTCATCTCTAGTGTCTGTATCTTGCTTTTTTGTCTCCTATTTATTATTTATTTATTATATATTTTATCCATGTTTCGCATCCATATAGCAGTGTTGGGATTAATACTTACTTTATATATTATTAGTTAGTATTACCCTTTGGATCGTCTGGAAGGTTCTTGTTGCTGCTTGTAGTCTGTTGTTTATTTCAACTTCGAGTTCCCCTTTGTTGTCTATTATTTGTCCTAGGTATTTAATTTGTTCGATGTGCTCTATTTTTGTGTTACTTATTTTTATTTCTTCCGTTTCTTTCCCTTCTCCTATTTTCATTATTTTAGTTTTTTCTGTGTTGATTTTCAGTCCTGCTTTTGCGAGTTCTTTGGTCCATATCTTTATGTTTGTTTCTAGGTCCTTGATGTTTTTCGCTATTAGTGCTACATCGTCTACAAATATGCATTCTGTGATTTCTTGTGCTTTTAGGTTTCTGTATCCTATCTGTTTTTTTGTTTTCTCTTTTATGTTTTTCATTACCGCATCAATAGCTAATATAAATAGGTATGGGTTTAGCGCTCCTCCTTGTCTTAGTCTGTTTGTCGTTGTGAAATTCTTGGACTTCAGGTTACCGGTTCTTATACAGTTTTCTGTTCTAGTATATATGCTTTTTATTGCCTTTATCAGTTTTTCTTCTACTTGTAGTTCGACGATTTTTATTTGTTATTTTATTTTTCGTTGCGGACCGTGACATCTGGGACCCAGGGGCGCGCCGACAAAACACCTCCGGGTCACCGGTGTCACGACAGCAGTGAATGTGTTAAGTAATGTGTGCGTATTTTAAATGTTATATATATATATATATATATATATATATATATACATTCATCCGATAAAGGTTAACTTGAGGGAATAGAAGATACATATGAAACTTGTGTTTTTAAACTAACTAAGGGCTGTTGAATGAAGAGCTGCTAACCAAGTACACAGGACTAGTTCTTGTATAACATATCCAAGACACATCAAAATCGGTGATTCACAAGAGCATTGGGCCCCTTGTAAGTTAAAAACTTAAGCTGTCAAATTCAGGTTTTGATTTCTGTTCAATTACGCAATAAAATATTATCTTATTAGATTTAGTTTGATTGCATGAAGGATTTTATCAGTTTTTGTTATTTTTTAAGGAAAATTTGTGCAAATTTACGTTTAAATCGCACTTGAACTGTTCGTGTTTTCGGTTTTTATTTGTCAAAATATGAGTCATACAAGTACGAAAACAAAGTTCGTTTGGAGGAAATTCTCGGGTTTTCTAGAGAAAAAAGCGTTGCGGTGCAGTTTTCCGGGGGGTTTTGAGCCGGAAAAACTCATACGTTACCTTTAAATCCTCTGAGGAGACAATTTCCGTGAGAATATCCTCCATGTTCACAACACAACTGATTTCACTTTTGGCAGAACTGTCAGAATGCTGTCAAAAACTTCTACAGTTTCCTGAAACAAACGGAAAATTTATAGTTTTCTATAATTTAATGCTGATAAATTGAAATAACAGTTTACAATAAACAAATTAAAATAACAACTTTTTCTTGAATTTACACGAAAATCGCAAGTCTTTTTTCTGTTTTTAATAACGAAAAAGTTTTAATTACGCTTTTCAGAATTCAAAAAATGGTAAAACAAAATTTTCTACATAAAATTACAGATTTCTATCTTTTTAAGAACAATTTTCGCCAAGTTTTTGCTAAGTTTTTGCTAAAAACTTCTCAAAACAACTAATGTTCAACAAAATAACGCGATTATTAATAAAATTGATTATACCCTGTTTGATACAAACATTTTACTCAATGAAAAACCAAATGTATAAATTTTGTATGTAAAATTACAGATTTCTATCTTTTTAAACACAATTTTTCCTAAGTTTTTCGTAAAAACTTCTCAAAACATAACTTATGTTCAACCAAATAACGCGATTATTATTAAAATTAATTATATCCTGTTTAAAACAAACATTTTCCTCAATGAAATAGCAAATGTATAAATTTTCTATATATAATTACAGATTTCTGTCTTTTGAAACACAATTTTTGCTAAGTTTTTGCTAAAACCCTCTCAAAACATAACTGACGTTCAACAAAATAACCCGATTATTAATAAAATTAATTATACCCTGTTTAAAACAAACATTTTTCTCAATGAAAAACAAAATGTATAACTATGCAACCATACATACGCAAAATGACAATAAGGTGGAAGTTCAAAATGTATGTTCTAATAGCTTGTAAACTAAAGGAACGTTTCAAATAAAACCCTACAGGCAATTGGATTCTCTATAAAAATCCTAATGTTTGTTATTTATTTTAACAGAATTTATGTTTATTTAAAAATTGATACAATAAAATAGCCACATTATTAATGCAACAAATAAACACTTTTAATGAAATACCAAATTTTTAATTATGCAACCAAACATACATATAATGGAGACCAATTTTTAAACGAACAGAAAATCCAAATTTAAGTTTTAATACTTTGGAAATCAAACAGAAATTACAGCAAACTTATGAACAATTAAATTCTCTATAATAGTATAGTCTTGTCTGTCTAGTCCTGTCTCTCTGCTCTTATGTATCTACTCTTTTATATCTAGTCTTGGCTGTCTAGTCTTGTCTGTCTAGTCTTGTTTCTGTAGTATTGTCTGTCTACCCTTATCTGACTAGTCTTGTCTATCTATGCTTGTCTTTCTAGTCTTGTCTGGCTAGTCTTGTCTGTCTAGTCTTGTCTGTCTAGTCTTGTCTGTCTAGTCTTGTCTGTATAGTCTTGTCTGTTTAGTCTTGTCTGTCTAGTCTTGTCTGTCTAAGTCTTGTCTGTCTAGTCTTGTCTGTATAAGTCTTGTCTGTCTAGTCTTGTCTGTCTAGTCTTGTCTGTCTAGTCTTGTCTGTCTAGTCTTGTCTGTCTAGTCTTGTCTGTCTAGTCTTGTCTGTCTAAGTCTTGTCTGTCTAGTCTTGTCTGTCTAGTCTTGTCTGTCTAGTCTTGTCTGTCTAGTCTTGTCTGTCTAGTCTTGTCTGTCTAGTCTTGTCTGTCTAAGTCTTGTCTGTCTAGTCTTGTCTGTCTAGTCTTGTCTGTCTAGTCTTGTCTGTCTAGTCTTGTCTGTCTAGTCTTGTCTGTCTAGTCTTGTCTGTCTAAGTCTTGTCTGTCTAGTCTTGTCTGTCTAGTATTGTCTGTCTAGTCTTGTCTGTCTAGTCTTGTCTGTCTAGTCTTGTCTGTCTAGTCTTGTCTCTCTAGTCTTGTCTGTCTAGTCTAGTCTTGTCTGTCTAGTCTTGTCTGTCTAGTCTTGTCTGTCTAGTCTTGTCTCTCTAGTCTTGTCCGTCTAGTCTTGTCTGTCTAGTCTTGTCTGTCTAGTCTTGTCTGTCTAGTCTTGTCTGTCTAGTCTTGTCTGTCTAGTCTTGTCTGTCTAGTCTTGTCTGTCTAGTCTTGTCTGTCTAGTCTTGTCTGTCTAGTCTTGTCTGTCTAGTCTTGTCTGTCTAGTCTTGTCTGTCTAGTCTTGTCTGTCTAGTCTTGTCTGTCTAGTCTTGTCTGTCTAGTCTTGTCTGTCTAGTCTTGTCTGTCTAGTCTTGTCTGTCTAGTCTTGTCTGTCTAGTCTTGTCTGTCTAGTCTTGTCTGTCTAGTCTTGTCTGTCTAGTCTTGTCTGTCTAGTCTTGTCTGTCTAGTCTTGTCTGTCTAAGTCTTGTCTGTCTAGTCTTGTCTGTCTAGTCTTGTCTGTCTAGTCCTGTCTGTCTAGTCTTGTCTGTCTAAGTCTTGTCTGTCTAGTCTTGTCTGTCTAGTCTTGTCTGTCTAGTCTTGTCTGTCTAGTCTTGTCTCTCTAGTCTTGTCTGTCTAGTCTTGTCTGTCTAGTCTAGTCTGTCTAGTCTTGTCTGTCTAGTCTTGTCTGTCTAGTCTTGTCTCTCTAGTCTTGTCTGTCTAGTCTTGTCTGTCTAGTCTTGTCTGTCTAGTCTTGTCTGTCTAGTCTTGTCTGTCTAGTCTTGTCTGTCTAGTCTTGTCTGTCTAGTCTTGTCTGTCTAGTCTTGTCTGTCTAGTCTTGTCTGTCTAGTCTTGTCTGTCTAGTCTTGTCTGTCTAGTCTTGTCTGTCTAGTCTTGTCTGTCTAGTCTTGTCTGTCTAGTCTTGTCTGTCTAGTCTTGTCTGTCTAGTCTTGTCTGTCTAGTCTTGTCTGTCTAGTCTTGTCTGTCTAGTCTTGTCTGTCTAGTCTTGTCTGTCTAGTCTTGTCTGTCTAGTCTTGTCTGTCTAGTCTTGTCTGTCTAGTCTTGTCTGTCTAGTCTTGTCTGTCTAGTCTTGTCTGTCTAGTCTTGTCTGTCTAGTCTTGTCTGTCTAGTCTTGTCTGTCTAGTCTTGTCTGTCTAGTCTTGTCTGTCTAGTCTTGTCTGTCTAGTCTTGTCTGTCTAGTCTTGTCTGTCTAGTCTTGTCTGTCTAGTCTTGTCTGTCTAGTCTTGTCTGTCTAGTCTTGTCTGTCTAGTCTTGTCTGTCTAGTCTTGTCTGTCTAGTCTTGTCTGTCTAGTCTTGTCTGTCTAGTCTTGTCTGTCTAGTCTTGTCTGTCTAGTCTTGTCTGTCTAGTCTTGTCTGTCTAGTCTTGTCTGTCTAGTCTTGTCTGTCTAGTCTTGTCTGTCTAGTCTTGTCTGTCTAGTCTTGTCTGTCTAGTCTTGTCTGTCTAGTCTTGTCTGTCTAGTCTTGTCTGTCTAGTCTTGTCTGTCTAGTCTTGTCTGTCTAGTCTTGTCTGTCTAGTCTTGTCTGTCTAGTCTTGTCTGTCTAGTCTTGTCTGTCTAGTCTTGTCTGTCTAGTCTTGTCTGTCTAGTCTTGTCTGTCTAGTCTTGTCTGTCTAGTCTTGTCTGTCTAGTCTTGTCTGTCTAGTCTTGTCTGTCTAGTCTTGTCTGTCTAGTCTTGTCTGTCTAGTCTTGTCTGTCTAGTCTTGTCTGTCTAGTCTTGTCTGTCTAGTCTTGTCTGTCTAGTCTTGTCTGTCTAGTCTTGTCTGTCTAGTCTTGTCTGTCTAGTCTTGTCTGTCTAGTCTTGTCTGTCTAGTCTTGTCTGTCTAGTCTTGTCTGTCTAGTCTTGTCTGTCTAGTCTTGTCTGTCTAGTCTTGTCTGTCTAGTCTTGTCTGTCTAGTCTTGTCTGTCTAGTCTTGTCTGTCTAGTCTTGTCTGTCTAGTCTTGTCTGTCTAGTCTTGTCTGTCTAGTCTTGTCTGTCTAGTCTTGTCTGTCTAGTCTTGTCTGTCTAGTCTTGTCTGTCTAGTCTTGTCTGTCTAGTCTTGTCTGTCTAGTCTTGTCTGTCTAGTCTTGTCTGTCTAGTCTTGTCTGTCTAGTCTTGTCTGTCTAGTCTTGTCTGTCTAGTCTTGTCTGTCTAGTCTTGTCTGTCTAGTCTTGTCTGTCTAGTCTTGTCTGTCTAGTCTTGTCTGTCTAGTCTTGTCTGTCTAGTCTTGTCTGTCTAGTCTTGTCTGTCTAGTCTTGTCTGTCTAGTCTTGTCTGTCTAGTCTTGTCTGTCTAGTATTGTCTGTCTAGTCTTGTCTGTCTAGTCTTGTCTGTCTAGTCTTGTCTGTCTAGTCTTGTCTGTCTAGTCTTGTCTGTCTAGTCTTGTCTGTCTAGTCTTGTCTGTCTAGTCTTGTCTGTCTAGTCTTGTCTGTCTAGTCTTGTCTGTCTAGTCTTGTCTGTCTAGTCTTGTCTGTCTAGTCTTGTCTGTCTAGTCTTGTCTGTCTAGTCTTGTCTGTCTAGTCTTGTCTGTCTAGTCTTGTCTGTCTAGTCTTGTCTGTCTAGTCTTGTCTGTCTAGTCTTGTCTGTCTAGTCTTGCTGTCTAGTCTTGTCTGTCTAGTCTTGTCTGTCTAGTCTTGTCTGTCTAGTCTTGTCTGTCTAGTCTTGTCTGTCTAGTCTTGTCTGTCTAGTCTTGTCTGTCTAGTCTTGTCTGTCTAGTCTTGTCTGTCTAGTCTTGTCTGTCTAGTCTTGTCTGTCTAGTCTTGTCTGTCTAGTCTTGTCTGTCTAGTCTTGTCTGTCTAGTCTTATCTGTCTAGTCTTGTCTGTCTAGTCTTGTCTGTCTAGTCTTGTCTGTCTAGTCTTGTCTGTCTAGTCTTGTCTGTCTAGTCTTGTCTGTCTAGTCTTGTCTGTCTAGTCTTGTCTGTCTAGTCTTGTCTGTCTAGTCTTGTCTGTCTAGTCTTGTCTGTCTAGTCTTGTCTGTCTAGTCTTGTCTGTCTAGTCTTGTCTGTCTAGTCTTGTCTGTCTAGTCTTGTCTGTCTAGTCTTGTCTGTCTAGTCTTGTCTGTCTAGTCTTGTCTGTCTAGTCTTGTCTGTCTAGTCTTGTCTGTCTAGTCTTGTCTGTCTAGTCTTGTCTGTCTAGTCTTGTCTGTCTAGTCTTGTCTGTCTAGTCTTGTCTGTCTAGTCTTGTCTGTCTAGTCTTGTCTGTCTAGTCTTGTCTGTCTAGTCTTGTCTGTCTAGTCTTGTCTGTCTAGTCTTGTCTGTCTAGTCTTGTCTGTCTAGTCTTGTCTGTCTAGTCTTGTCTGTCTAGTCTTGTCTGTCTAGTCTTGTCTGTCTAGTCTTGTCTGTCTAGTCTTGTCTGTCTAGTCTTGTCTGTCTAGTCTTGTCTGTCTAGTCTTGTCTGTCTAGTCTTGTCTGTCTAGTCTTGTCTGTCTAGTCTTGTCTGTCTAGTCTTGTCTGTCTAGTCTTGTCTGTCTAGTCTTGTCTGTCTAGTCTTGTCTGTCTAGTCTTGTCTGTCTAGTCTTGTCTGTCTAGTCTTGTCTGTCTAGTCTTGTCTGTCTAGTCTTGTCTGTCTAGAATTGTCTGTCTAGTCTTGTCTGTCTAGTCTTGTCTGTCTAGTCTTGTCTGTCTAGTCTTGTCTGTCTAGTCTTGTCTGTCTAGTCTTGTCTGTCTAGTCTTGTCTGTCTAGTCTTGTCTGTCTAGTCTTGTCTGTCTAGTCTTGTCTGTCTAGTCTTGTCTGTCTAGTCTTGTCTGTCTAGTCTTGTCTGTCTAGTCTTGTCTGTCTAGTCTTGTCTGTCTAGTCTTGTCTGTCTAGTCTTGTCTGTCTAGTCTTGTCTGTCTAGTCTTGTCTGTCTAGTCTTGTCTGTCTAGTCTTGTCTGTCTAGTCTTGTCTGTCTAGTCTTGTCTGTCTAGTCTTGTCTGTCTAGTCTTGTCTGTCTAGTCTTGTCTGTCTAGTCTTGTCTGTCTAGTCTTGTCTGTCTAGTCTTGTCTGTCTAGTCTTGTCTGTCTAGTCTTGTCTGTCTAGTCTTGTCTGTCTAGTCTTGTCTGTCTAGTCTTGTCTGTCTAGTCTTGTCTGTCTAGTCTTGTCTGTCTAGTCTTGTCTGTCTAGTCTTGTCTGTCTAGTCTTGTCTGTCTAGTCTTGTCTGTCTAGTCTTGTCTGTCTAGTCTTGTCTGTCTAGTCTTGTCTGTCTAGTCTTGTCTGTCTAGTATTGTCTGTCTAGTCTTGTCTGTCTAGTCTTGTCTGTCTAGTCTTGTCTGTCTAGTCTTGTCTGTCTAGTCTTGTCTGTCTAGTCTTGTCTGTCTAGTCTTGTCTGTCTAGTCTTGTCTGTCTAGTCTTGTCTGTCTAGTCTTGTCTGTCTAGTCTTGTCTGTCTAGTCTTGTCTGTCTAGTCTTGTCTGTCTAGTCTGTCTAGTCTTGTCTGTCTAGTCTTGTCTGTCTAGTCTTGTCTGTCTAGTCTTGTCTGTCTAGTCATGTCTGTCTAGTCTAGTCTTGTCTGTCTAGTCTTGTTTGTCTAGTCTTGTCTGTCTAGTCTTGTATGTCTAGTCTTGTCTGTCTAGTGTTGTCTGTCTAGTCTTGTCTGTCTAGTGTTGTCTGTCTAGTCTTGTCTGTCTTATCTGTCTGGTCTTGTGTGTCTAATCTAGTTGTGTGAAATGAGTATTAACGTAAATATTTGGAATTCAGTGAAGTAGTTTTAATTTGAGGTAATGTTTTGGTTTTTGTTGGATAACTTTGTTTGTAAACTTAGTAGAATGTTGCAGTTTTCAGTGTATCGTAGAGTAAATGTGGGGGTTTAATAAAGTGCGGTTTTTAATTATTGAATGTATTTTTATTTGTAAATATGATGGTTAAGATTAAAGTTAATATGTACAAAACACTATAATATTATTTACAATTACAAAATGCGCTTAAATATTAGAATATTTTACAAATGAAACTGGAAAACGTTTGAATGCGTTTTCCCCATCCACACATGTTTTACCATTTTGTTGCTCTAAAATACGGTGACTAGTTTTTTCTTTCTTTCGTAATTATTTTCGTTTGGAAAAGAAATTGCTCGGGAAAATAATCGCTCGTGGAAGAAAGAAAGTTAATGAAAACCTTACACTGGACAATAATATATTAAATAAAACTTTGATGCTTTTATATATAAAAAATTTACAATCACAACCACACACAGAGTTTTTAATTTTTACCAGAAAATCAATTTTTAAAAATCATTACAAACAGAGAAAAGGAATGCAAAATATTTGATATTTCCATACAATAAAATTTCTCATAAAACGCAAAATTTTACAAAATAAATATTTCATATTTCTAAAAGATTTTCTCGTCTTCGTTCTTTTTTATTTTAAAACTTTTCTTCTCCTTTTTTCGAATATTTACAAATATATAATATAGAAATATTGCGTGTCATATTTACAAATTTTTTTAATTAATTTCTTGAAATCTCTTCAAAAACCCTCCCTGAAGAAACCCAAAAACAGATTTACCCCTAAAAAATGACCACAACAAAACAATTAAAATCGATTCCCATATGCGCGACACTCAGCTACGCGACGTCGTGCGACATCGCCTGTCAAATAATGATTACATTGTTTTAAATGGGACTTGCCCATGCGTAGCCATATTGAGAATGTAATCCTTATTTGACACGCGGTGTGGCGTGACGTCGCGTAGCTGAGTGTCGCATGATGTCGCGTAGCTGAGTGTCGCATGACGTCGCGTAACTGAGTGTCGCGTATATGAGAATCAGTCGTTTCTAAACCAACAATTCAATAAAACACATGATTTTTGCAATAACTTCAAAACTATATCTTTTTAACTACATCCCTTGAAACTTTCAGCCCTTAAAAACAAACGAGTTATAATAAAATCAAAACTAGCCCAAAGCAGATTTTCTTTATTGGCACAAGTTTCAACTCAAGAAACTGGGTTAATATTCTAGATAGAACATTCTAGTTTCCTCATTTTACTATCTGAATTAGTTCGCTAAATACTGCAGGAAGTAGCAACTTGATAGCTTTGATATTAAGTGAGGTATTAATAAAGTTTCTAGTCTATGAGATTTATTAGCTTTGAACGCAGTAGCTTGTCTATTAATAAAGATAATCGATTTTTGTTTTCAAACTTATTGTTAGATAGCACAATTACTTGGTTAAAACTAACTAAAAGAAGTATCTTTCGACTTAGTGTAGAAACCAAGATACAAACGAAATATTGAACTTGTCGTATTCTAAAGATAGTTGCAAGTTTGAAATCTTGCTATTCATTTGTTTTTTGAGCTAATTTAGTGCAGTTTTCAGATTTGGATAGCTGAATTAGTTTGCTAAATAGCGCAAAAAGTTTTAAGTTAATACACAGAATAATAACTGAGATATTTTGTAAATTGTGAAAGTCTGGCAATTTCGATTAGTTTTGGTAAAAATAGTCAGAGTTTGAAAACTTCTAGCTTAGTTATTATCAAAGGTAATTAAACGAAGTTTTAAAAAATAAATAGCAAAATTAGTTAACTAAAACTAGCTAAAAGATCTATCTAGAAATTTAGCGAATTAGCTAAGTTACAAAGGAAATACTAAACTTGTAGCATTCTAGTTATAGTTGGACGTTTGAAACGTTGCTGTTCATTTGTTCTTTGAGCTAGTTTGGTGCAGTTTTCAGATTTGGATAGCTGAATTAGTGTGCTAAATAGCGCAAAAAGTTTTAAGTTAATACACAGAATAATAACTGAGATATTTAGGAAATTGTGAAAGTCTGGCAATTTGATTAGTTTTGATAAAAATTGTCAGTATTTGAAAACTTCTAGCTGAATTATTATCAAAGCTAATTAAACGAATTTTTCAAAAACAGATAGCAAAATTAGTTAACTAAAACTAGCTGAAAGACCTAACTTGAAATTTAGTGAATTAGTTAAGTTACAAACTAAATACTAAACATGTAGCATTCTAGTTATAGTTGCAAGTTTGAAACGTTGCTGCTCATTTGTTTTTTTAACTAATTGATTGCAGTTTCTAGATTTGGATAGCTGAATTAGTTTGCTAAATAGGGGAAAAAAGTTTTAAGTTAATACACTGAATAATAACTGAGATATTTAAGAAATTGTGAAAGTCTGGCAATTTAGACAACTTTTGGTAAAAATAGTCAGAGTTTGAAAATTTCTAGCTTAGTTATTATCAAAGGTAATTAAACGAAGCTTTCAAAAACAGATAGCAAAATTAGTTAACTAAAACTGGCTGAAAGATGTAACTTGAAATTTAGCGAATTAGCTAAGATACAAAGGAAATAATAAACATGTAGCATTCTAGTTATAGTTGGAAGTTTGAAACGTTGCTGTTCATTTGTTTTTTGAGCTAGTTTATTGCAGTTTTCAGATTTGATTAGCTGAATTAGTTTGCTAAATAGCTCAACAACTTTTAAATTAATACACTGAATAATAACTGAGATACTTAAGAAATTGTGAAAGTCTGGCAATTTCGATTAGTTTTGGTAAGAATTCTCAAAGTTTGAAAACTTGTAGCTTAAACATTATTAAAATTAATTAAACGAAGTTTTCAAAAATAAATAGCAAAATTAGTTAACTAAAACTAGCTGAAAGACCTATCTTAAAATTTAGCGAATTAGCTAAGTTACAAAGAAAATATTAAACTTGTAGCATTCTAGTTATAGTTGCAAGTTTGAAACTTTGCTGTTAATTTGTTTTTTGAGCTAGTTTAGTGCAGTTTTCTGATTTGGATAACTGAATTAGTTTGCTAAATAGCTCAAAAAGTTTTAAGTTAGTACACTGAATAATAACTGAGATATTTAGAAAATTGTGAAAGTCTCGCAATTTCGACTAGTTTTGGTAAAAATTGCCAGAGTTTGAAAACTTATTAGTTATTATCAAAGATAATTAAACGAAGTTTTCAAAAATAAATAGCAAAATTAACTAACTAAAACTAGTTGAAAGGGCTAATTTGAAATATAGCGAATTAGCTAAGTTACAAAGGAAATAATAAACTTGTAGCATTCTAGTTATAGTTGGACGTTTGAAACGTTGCTCTTCATTTGTTTTTTGAGCTGGTTTAGTGCAGTTTTCAGATTTGGATAACTGAGTTAGTTTGCTAAATAGCGCAAAAAGTTTTAAGTTAATACACTGAATAATAACGGAGATATTTAGAAAATTGTAAAAGTCTGGCAATTTAGACAAGTTTTGGTAAAAATTGTAAGAGTTTGAAAAGTTTTAGCTTAGTTATTATCAAAGATAATTAAACGAAGTTTCCAAACACAGATAGCAAAATTAGTTAGCTAAAACTCGCTGAAAGATCTATCT